>OZ005649.1:292739417-293194417 GCA_963930645.1 Salticus scenicus
CGTTAAATTTATTAGCAGTGTGTTTTATTTTGTTTGAGGTGCCTTGATTGTAGGGAATAGAAAAGGTGTATTTTGTGGAGGTTTTTTGGGCATCTGGAATATTGTTTAATTGTTTTAATCGTTTTCTGTACAAGTGGTTAACTAATGTTTTGGGGTATCCTGCATCGATTGTTAATTTATTGATAAATTTTAATACTTTTCTTAATTCTTTTTCATCTGAGCAAATTAGAATGGCACGATTAATATAGCTGCGTATAGTATTAATTTTGTATCTGTAGGGGGTTTTGCTTTTATTACTAATGATTTCGTTGCTTGCGGTAGGTTTTCTGTATACTGTGGTTTTGAATTTGTTATTATCTTTGATGATTTTGACGTCTAAGTAGTTCCCCGTTATTTTCGTGTTCAAAAGTGAATTTGATATTCTTATCTAATTTATTTAATTGGTTTAGGATTTCGTTGCTATTGTAGTTATCTTTAATAATGGCAAACACGTCGTCAACGTAACGGACCCAGAATTTAATTTTATTTCCTAGTTGTTTGGTGATTTGATTTTCCATAAGTCTTAATTTATATTCTGCAACTATGCCGGATACGGGGGACCCCATAGGGACGCCCATATTTTGTTTGTAGATAGTGTTATTAAATTGAAAATAGCTTTCTTTTAAAATTAGATTACTTGTTGAAATTAGTGTGTTTGCAATGGGTGTTTCATATTTTTCTTTAATTGCATTATTAATGATTTCGGATATTTCGTTTATGTCAATGGAGGGGTACAAATTTACAACATCGAAGCTTATAAGATAATCATTTTGGTGTAAGGAAACTTCTTTTAATTGCTTAATAAAATCTTCAGTTGAGTATAAACTAGTATGGGAGGGGGGTAAGAGTTCGCTATGACATAACATGACCAAAATATATAGCGAACTCTTACCCCCCTCCCATACTAGTTTATACTCAACTGAAGATTTTATTAAACAATTAAAAGAAGTTTCCTTACACCAAAATGATTATCTTATAAGCTTCGATGTTGTAAATTTGTACCCCTCCATTGACATAAACGAAATATCTGAAATCATTAATAATGCAATTAAAGAGAAATATGAAACACCCATTGCAAACACACTAATTTCAACAAATAATCTAATTTTAAAAGAAAGCTATTTTCAATTTAATAACACTATCTACAAACAAAATATGGGCGTCCCTATGGGGTCCCCCGTATCCGGCATAGTTGCAAAATATAAATTAAGACTTATGGAAAATCAAATCACCAAACAACTAGGAAATAAAATTAAATTCTGGGTCCGTTACGTTGACGACGTGTTTGCCATTATTAAAGATTTATCTTTAATAATGGCAAACACGTCGTCACACTTCCTATTGTAGTTATAACTACAATAGCAACGAAATCCTAAACCAATTAAATAAATTAGATAAGAATATCAAATTCACTTTTGAACACGAAAATAACGGGGAAATCAACTACTTAGACGTCAAAATCATCAAAGATAATAACAAATTCAAAACCACAGTATACAGAAAACCTACCGCAAGCAACGAAATCATTAGTAATAAAAGCAAAACCCCCTACAGATACAAAATTAATACTATACGCAGCTATATTAATCGTGCCATTCTAATTTGCTCAGATGAAAAATAATTAAGAAAAGAATTAAAATTTATCAATAAATTAACAATCGATGCAGGATACCCCAAAACATTAGTTAACCACTTGTACAGAAAACGATTAAAACAATTAAACAATATTCCAGATGCCCAAAAAACCTCCACAAAATACACCTTTTCTATTCCCTACAATCAAGGCACCTCAAACAAAATAAAACACACTGCTAATAAATTTAACGTTAATATTCCCATTAAACCCAATCCCAACATATACCAACTAATAAGAAGCGATAAAGATTCCATCCCCCCCCACCGAAACTGCAGGTATCTATAAAATTCCCGTAAAAAATAAAGAAAATGAAGAATTTAAATATATAGGCGTCACCAAAAGGAAGATTAAGACCAGGGTAAAAGAACATAAAAACGATATTAAATTTAATCGCTGTACCACCGCGCTTGCTAGAAAATATTTTGAAGATGACATAGAAATCGACTTTGAAAATGTAGAAAAAATAGCAAACTATAACAACTCCACCTACGCGTACATCCGTGAAAGCATAGAGATCGCGCATCATAGTGACGCAATTAATGACCACGAGTCGGCAGAGATGGGAGAAATATGGCGGCACCTACTTAAAGAAAAAACATCAAACCTATGACTGCCAGCCGCGAAGTGCGGACGACACTGAAGACGGAAGGGGCCCCCCGTCCGAAAAGAGCTCTTCTGCAACGCACGAAGTCGAATAATAAGGTATTTTGTTTAATATTTATATATGTTAGTAATAACATTACATGCGCCCTGCTAGGCATAAAAGGCGCCCTGTTTTCAACAGTTTTATATGTAACCTCTTATAAAAATGAACTGAAAAACTATTTTTAAAATAAATACAAATCAGGGCGCCTTTTATATTCAGTGAGTACGCATATATAATTTAAACACTACAAATATGTTAAAAAAAAATATATATATATATACTTAATATAAAATATATCATAACGTTAGTAATAACATTACATGTGCCCCGCTAGGCATAAAAGGTGCCCTGTTTTCAACAGTTTTATATGTAACCTCTTATAAAAATGAACTGAAAAACTATTTTTAAAATAAATACAAAACAGGGCGCCTTTTATATTCAGTGAGTACGCATATATAATTTAAACACTACAAATATGTAAAAAAAAAAAAAATTGTGCTTAATATAAAATATATCGTAACGTTAGTAATAACACTATATGCGCCCCGCTAGGCATAAAAGGCGCCCTGTTTTCAACAGTTTTATATGTAGCCTCTTATAAAAATGAACTGAAAAACTATTTTTGAAATAAATACAAAACAGGGCGCCTTTTATATTCAGTGAGTACGCATATATAATTTAAACACTACAAATATGTAAAAAAAAAAAAAAAAATTATGCTTAATATAAAATATATCATAACGTTAGTAATAACATTACATGCGCCCCGCTAGGCATAAAAGGCGCCCTGTTTTCAACAGTTTTATATGTAGCCAAATATGTAAAAAAAAAAAAAATTGTGCTTAATATAAAATATATCGTAACGTTAGTAATAGCACTATATGCACCCCGCTAGGCATAAAAGGCGCCCTGTTTTCAACAGTTTTATATATAGCCTCTTATAAAAATGAACTGAAAAACTATTTTTGAAATAAATACAAAACAGGGCGCCTTTTATATTCAGTGAGTACGCATATATAATTTAAACACTACAAATATGTAAAAAAAAAAAATTGTGCTTAATATAAAATATATCGTAACGTTAGTAATAACACTATATGCGCCCCGCTAGGCATAAAAGGCGCCCTGTTTTCAACAGTTTTATATGTAGCCTCTTATAAAAATGAACTGAAAAACTATTTTTGAAATAAATACAAAACAGGGCGCCTTTTATATTCAGTGAGTACTCATATATAATTTAAACACTACAAATATATATTAAAAAAACATTGTGCTTAATATAAAATATATCGTAACGTTAGTAATAACACTACTAGTAATAACACTAGTAGTAACGTTAGTAATAAAAATACTTTTCGCATGAAAGATTAATAAATGAATGAATAGTTGTAGAATTTAAGAAAATAGCATACATTCTTGGATTAAGATATTTTAAAATATGCACTGGAGAATGAAGTGAAACACTAAAAGTCAAAAATCTAATTCTATGGTTATACTGATAAAATTTCAAATAGCAGCACCTAATTTTTTAACCGTCATAATTTTGAGAGTGAAAAACATAAACACATAAAAGGTGATTGTATTTCCAACAGTAAGACAATAAAAATGGGAAGAAACAAATCACAGGAAAATAAATGAAAATTCAAGTTCAAATTCTAGTTTATGTCATTGAAAAATGATCCTCACAATAATAGTAACAATTTTATTTTTTGTAAATTGCCAATAGGTTCACTCACACTGACTTTGCATGGCAAGGCAAGATTCTTGGTGGTTCGATTTCGTTCAAAATTATCTCGGCCAGCTAATTTTTTAACAATATTTCACAAATCTTTTATAAATTCTTATGACATTCTGTTGTTTACAATAATCTACCCGCAATATTTTGTTGCTTGTGAAATAGCTTACGTGAAAAATGCTTAATTTTTTTTCTTAATTTTTCTGTGACTTCATTCTCCTTTTCCTTGCGGCCTACCAGCGGTACCAGGTTCGATCCCAGGTTGTGCTTGTCGGAATTTTCCGTGTTTTTCTCCAAAACTTGCTTAAATACGGGCTAGTAACCCTAAGAAAGACCCCAATGGAGGACACTCTCCCTCAGGCCTAGGATCCTAGTGCAGTCAATCGGCAATTCCAACAACCATTTTCTTTGCTCATTGTCCATTTTTTGAATATGTTTTAAACCACAATTTCTATAGATACAGTCATCGAAACAACGTTATTTATGGTTTTTACTCTAAAAAATTATGATGCAATTTAAAAATTATAGGTTTTTTTATTTAAAAAATTGATCACTGTAAACTTAACTGTGAGAGCTGGAGTAATGTGTTTAATTTTATGCTCGAGCGCATATTTTAACATAGTCAAATTCAAGCGGACGCAGCATTTTTCTTTAATGGGATGTTAGCTAGAGGGGTCGTGTACATACTTCTCACAAAGGAAAGTTTATGTACCAGAAATTTTATGTAGTGATTTTTTAAAACGATATATCCCATTGGTGAAGCCTAAAACGGTTAAAAAGAAAAGAAAGCTGTCTAAGGTGGAAAAGGAATATATTAAAAGCCTTTGAAAACTCTAGTCGTGTATAAAGAAAATTTTTTGTAATCACCTTGGTATTGGTGCAAGATTGGTTGCACTTGGATCCCAGTCCTCCGTGGAATGCCTTCCATTAGGTCTTTTTTAAGGAGTCTTAGCTCTTATTCTCATATTTACACAAGTTTAGAAGAAAACTATGGAAAACTTCGTATGATTAGATCAAGCGTTTAGACCCGAGATCGATACCGACACTACTTATACCAATTTAGAGAGCAAAACTTCTCGGCCACTACATATAATAACCCTGAATAATGTTTAGTAGTAAACTGGCGCCCTTTTTATCTAGATTGTTGGCGCCCTTTTTATTCAAATTACCAGCGCCCTCTTTGTCATGCCAGTACGACCCTGGACAAATATGCATAAAAATTCAATAAATATATGTGCAGTATTCAAGAAAAATGTTGAAAATACTAATAATATTTTACCAAATTCACTTTATTGAAGAGATATTGTATTATGTTGAATTCACGATATATGTGGAAAAAATATTAAATACACATAAATATGAACACGTGATCACAATCTTTTAGCATCGCGCAGATTTTTGTCTGGAGTAAGAAAAAATTAACAGGATTAAGCATAAAGCTATATTTTCTTAAAAACTAAGCCCTTATTTTCAATTTTAGTATTTATAGCACAAACATAAAATGTCAAAGTCCTATACATGATGCATAACGCACTACATGTGCACAGGTCAGAGGCACCATTTTGTTGAAAAGTATCTTTCTAAAATACTGATAATTGTCAGTGTTCAATAGTGGAATTAAAATGAATCAGAGAGGATGAATTTACAAATATTTGTTAAGGTACTTTTAGATCAAACTATTGCCGGTTCATACACGCCATGAGGACGACATGCCATAAACATCTTTGGCTGAGGAATTTTATTTAATCGTGAATTCATACTGGAAGTCAAAGAAAGCAAAAAAAAAAAAAAAAAAAAAAAAACCTGTGGCTGGAAGTCTTGAATTCCCTGAAAACCAAAGCATGTAATTATGTGCACACATTGATGAGGCTTCTTTAAATCAACACATGTTTATTCTTCAGTCTAAAGGGATGCTGACGATTCAAATTCTCCTTTGTTCAAAAGGGTGCATAAGGGTACCAAATTGTAATTAAAAAACATATTCGATGTGGTCTAAAGGCATCTTTAAAAAAAAAAATAATCTCTTCCTCCACCTGGACCTCCAAGGCAACCAACATGCACGCTGAAGCAAAACTAGTCGACAACTGCCGCGATCCTACACCGTGTGATGCTCCCGGAATCGCTACCGCGCCCCCAAACGGAAAAATGCGTCAGCAGCATAAAACAAGACCATGGAGCCAAGCAGAAGTGAAGGAAAGGAGGAAACACACAACCGCGTGCATGCTGCGCATGCGCTGAAACAAAACGGGCGGTTGAGTCGATAGGAAAACTATTAAGGCCCAAACGATTGTAAACACATGGACATCGCGATCTAATCTAAAAAAAAAAATGAATACAGGTGATTATCTTTAACAATTTAAATGATAGCATCTCAAAGTAAGGTATACTTTAAAAAAAAACGATGTTGCAGTTAGAGATGGATAAATTTAAATTACACTGTAAACAACCCAAGATAAGAGATTTTAAATTACTGAAAGTACAGTTATAACGTAAACAATAAGTTTTAAAAAAAATGAAAGGTAAGATCTAAAATATGTCATCACGACAATTATACCCCATAAGTTTTCGATGGGATTAATGTCTGGTGAATTTGGTGGCCAAGGAAGTACCTTAATGTTGCATTGGCGGAACCAATTCTTAGTTGATACTGAGGTATGCGGTGATGCTGAATCTTGTTGAAAGATGATATCATCTTCAAATAAATCTTCTGATGATGGAATCATGTAATATTCCAAAATTTCTTGATATATCTGAGAGTTAACCTTTTCGTAGACGATGCATAACTTTCCTTCATCGCTGTGTTCATACAACCCCAAACCATGACACTAGCAGCAAATTTTACTGAATGTTTAAGGCATTCTTTATCAAATGCTTCTTGCTTCATTCTCCAAACTCGAATACCTTGATTACCATATGAAACACAAAACATACTTTCACCACTAAATAATATTTTTTTCCAATCTTCTTTGCTCCATAAACGTCTTGATTTACACCAATTCAATCTTATACGCTTTTGTTTTACAGTCATGAGAGGTTTTGTTTTCGGTACACGAGATTCAAACTTAAATTTATGGAGACGTCTTAATGTTGTCGATGTAGAAACTTCAACTCCCTTTTCTTTCCATTTTTGGTGCAAGAATAGCACACTTTTAAAACAGTTTTTCTTAACTATATGCTTCAGTTTCCTATCATCTCTAGCAGATAATTTTTGTTTTCGGCCATCATTTTGGCGATTATTTTGAAATCTTCCATTTTTTTAATATTGTGTTAGTATTCTACTAACGCTTGATTGCAAACAATGTAAATAATTTGCTATATATAACATTGATTTTTACCATGCCGATACAAATCAACCATACGAAGTTTAACAGATTCAGGAATATCACCCACACGACCCATTTTAAGACAAAAAAGCAAACAAACTGCAAAAAGAATACTGATTTTAAATAAAATCGTTTGAATTTAATCACTGATGCCACCAGTTATGAATTGGTGATAATTAAAGGAGAATTAATGTGAAATATTCTAATATTTTGAACCACTTGAATAATTATTCTAATATTTTGACTCTTCAAAATAATTTTTTTTTCAATTAATCTTTTCAAAAATGATATTAATTTTAAGATAATAAATAAGTTTAAACAACAATAAGTTCTGAATAAAAATATTGTTTGCATATTTACATTAAAATACATTAAATTAATAAACAAAATTTTCAATTTGTAAAAAAATATAATTATTCTAATATTTTGAATATGAACTGTACATATATATATACAGTGGCGTATCCAGGATTTTTCCAAGGGGGGGGGTTTGTCCTTCCGAATTTTTTATTAAGTTTAATTAACTTTAATTAGGTTTAATTAAGTTTAATTAAGCTTATTTAAGTTTAATTAGGTTTAATTAAGTTTAATTAAGTTTATTTTTAATTAAGTTTAATTAGGTTTAATTAGGTTTATTTTTAATTAAGTTTAATAATCTTTTAAAGTATCATAATTACTTGCCGAAAATAAGAGTAACAAAATGAAAAACAGTAAAACAAACTCACCAATTAGAATATCAAACTAAAAAATCTTTAATTAGCGACGAGTAACGTAGAGCCTGTACAAACTGCTACACAAAACATAAAATTCAATACATAGTTACACAAAATATTTCATTGAATTTTTTTATTTACTGAGCGAAGTCTAATCGACGAGAAGTTTTCGCTAGTTCATTTAAAATGTCTTCTACTGTTGGGGTATTGTTTGGGTCACTCCTTCAAGGTCACTACTTCAACTTCTATGGTCACCCCTTCCCCATATGGTCGACCCCTCTTGTCCTTGAGTATGAACTCGTAAAGGTGAAATCCTTTCAGAGAATTGTTTTCAGGGGAAACATGTTTCGCACCGCGCAAATGAAGTGGTTTAGTTATTTTCAGGAGTTTTTATCGCCGAGTAATGAAAAAAAAGTTAGTCATAATTTTAAACCACTTCGTAGAAAAAAATATTCTACGCTTTCCATACATTTTTTCCGCCTGAAATGTGAAAAAAAATGTAAGGAACAGCCTAATTTTTCTTATCATACATTTTGTCAAGGGGGGGGGGGGTTTAAACCCCCAAACCCCCCCCTTGCATACGCCACTGTATATATATATATTTTTATATTTTTATTTTTTTTTTCTTTTTCTTTACCCAGTTATGATGCAAGGAGGTGGAAAAAAAATTAACACTTTCTTGCAAAAATGGGAATGAGATTTTTCAGCTAAATCTAGCTTTTTGTAGATTTAAATTTCAGCCTTTTTTTTTTCTTTCAGCTCTCTGATATGTACTTGTTACACCATTTAAAACTTTTACCACATTAAATAAACCTTTTACCTAGTCCATGTCAATGTTTGAATATTAAAGCATACATTGAAGATTAAAAAGAATATTTATTACTCTAATATAATGATTTTGTTATTAAAATTTTAATGTTTCATTTTACTGTCTTCTTTTTGCATGTTGTTTCAGCTTTTTGTGATTTTTCCAATCTCATCCTTGAAAAAAGATTAACAAAATAGCTACACACATTTATAATATGTGTGTATAAGGATTAATTTTTTCTAACACTTTTCAGATTTCTTTAACTATTCTGTAATAAAGAATAAGCTTTACACATAGTTTGTTCATTAACAAGTAAGCACAGTCAGGAAGACTTTTATACATTTCTTGAACAATTCTTCAATTTAAATACTTAATGTTACATAACAATTATGCAAGACTTCTTTTGAAAAATTGGGAAAAATTAATTAATTCTAAACTTACGACTTGAGGCTGTGCCCATATTGAAACGACACCGCTTGAAATTGATGCTATAATAGGTCTCACAGGATGCCACTAAGCATAAAGAAAAAATAAACACTTTTGCTATATGAGAAAAGCAACAACATTTAACACAATAAATATATATAATACAAAGAATATTTTTATTATTTTAATGAGATGTCAAAGATGCCTTCAATTTCACCACTTTCAAGGAACAATACAATTTTTTTTACTTAGTGATATTACGAAGCCATTCCACATATCTAGACAAAAAAAAAAAAAAAAAAAAAGAATATAGATGTCTAATATCAACATAATTTACCTGTTTTTTCAAACAGCAAAAAGAGAAAATAAATGATACTATATTTATTTTAGTAATGCAATGAATACATACTAAATTCATGAGTATTTCTGAATCTAGTTTTATCACCAAAAACTTTCTACATTTAATCATTTCATAATATTAATATACAAGATCAATCAAAACATAAACATGCTTTGTTTGGAGAACATCTTTAAATGTAATACTCTTCATGTTTTTTATCTTTTTAATAGTTTTATTGTTATTCTACTTTTTCCTTTTCAGTGCTTTTTATGAACAAAATGTATTTATGAATTTATGAGCAAAATTCAGCATCTTATTTTTGAAGTGTGAGATATATTTATGTCATTCTAAAAATAAAAAAATAATCCAAGTTTAATATAAACTAATTACTCATGCTTAATAAAGAAAAATTCTTCATGAAACCAGCAATTATTCAAATCATGCGTTAGATAATGCCTGTGGCAACCAGTGTTTTCAAAAATAAAAGCAGCCTCTCCCCTTCACTCCCCTACCTGGGAGGAAAAAAAAAATTAAAGGGCTTATCAGGATTACGGAAATTAAGATTGCAAAGTTGGTGCAATGTGTTTTATTCGTATATTTTTGCATCCAAGGAAATTATTTTATTATATATATATGTAACGTATCGTTCTTTAATAGATGATTTATGACAGTCACTTCATCTTAAGAGAGTTCACTCAAATAACTAATACTCCAAAATAGTTTATGCAGTCGTTTATTGAAGACACTTAATCATTTTACACTTTATTAACTGTTCATCAATCTGAGCATGCTGACGTACAGATCCGTAGCCGAGTTGGGCCGAAATCGTCCTGTTAACGGCGGAATCGTGAACCAATCCCCCTCCTGGGACCGTTAAATTAAACTTTTTATGGACGTGAACTAATTAAGCAAATACTTCCATGAAAAAGGCGCCAATTTTCGGGTGCTCCAGCTTAAATATGGATATTTGGGGGTGAGGTCAAACTCCTAATATGAATTCTTATTGGATAATTAAGTAAGCTAAAATCCAGCCCACATTCTCTTATTGGTTGACCCGGATATCCAGGATTTCCTATTTCGCAATGCATTGCCGCTTATTTCGACTATTGCGTAATTTTGATTATGAAACTTCTTCTAACTCCGATTCCTGCACTACGACATGTTTTTCTGAAAAACTAACTTTACTGGGGCTCTAAAATAGAATTCTCACAAAGTTGTTCTTAAAATTAAGATTTATTCTGAGCGATCACTTAATATTAATTTAAATACTAATTTAGAATCTTACTTATTTTATCCTTTCATATATATATATTTATATTTAAAAAAAAAAGAAAGAAAAAGGATTTGAAATGATTACATAAAAAAAAATTAATAACTTTATTGATTAAATATTTGAAATTAATGAAATTAACTTGTTTCAGTATGTTGGTGTGGAGTAGGGAGGTACTTTTACTGAGACCAGATTCGAATTGCCATTACTATTCAGAAATTTGAGATATAAAAATAATTATCAAGATATCTACAATACAGTTAAAATGGAGAAAAATCCAAGGAAATTAATAACAGATATTAGAAAAAAAAAAAATAATAATGGAAAATAATTAATTCTACTAAGAAACCAAAGAAACAAATTGATATTAACAACACTAATTTGTTTAATTATTTATTTAAGCAATCAGTAAATTCAATTAATATCTATTTCTGATTACATAACTTGAGATTTAAAAAAAAAGACTGCCTAAAATAAGGGAAAAAAGGTGATACTTACAACTACATCAAGGAGTAGTTCTCCTTTTGTTCCATGTAAGATTTTCACTAAATTTCCAATGCTTTTTTCCCATATATACAAAGAATGCTGTCTGGCAGATCCAGCACAAATATATTCCCCATCCCCAGAAAAGCAACATTTTTTCCACATTGTTCTAAATGAAGAAACGAATGTATGTTGTTTAATTATTTATCAACTATGCAAGAAATAGGATGTAAATTAATAATTAAAAAATAAAATAAAAAATTAGATAAAAATGAGTTAAGCAGGAATATTGACAGCCTAGATATGATTGTGTTCTGATCGCTAGTTTGAAAAAGGGGAAGGGGATCTGCTGAAAATTTGAGATTAATGAGAAGAAGAAAGCAAATATCAATAACTTTACATAAAAAATAAGGAAGAAAAAGGATAACATAACCTATATTTTTTCCCAGGAAATTATGTAAATTATTGGTAGAAAAGTGTATTAAATATAAGAATAATCTGGTGTGTCACTCACTCGACTGTCTCTTACCCTGAAATTTAATACTATAAATACAGGTTGGAGATTAAGAGGTAAGATAACGATGTTATGTAAACCTATGTTAAACAATTCAAATTAGGCTTTGGAAGAGTTTTATATGATAATTAATTCTGTGTGAGGGGGCTACCGCTCCCCTCAACCTCCCGTTTCATTAATGCACCTAGATTTATATAAAATTATAATTCGGTTATTAAAAAATAATTCTGTTTTTAAAAAATAATTTATTAAAATTATTATTTAAAAAAATTATCTTTTATGATAATGCAGATGATTTCCATATTAGAGAAGTAGTATAACACTAAATATCCAAAAAAAGTCCATTTTATTCTCAATATATAAAAAAAAAAAAATGATTTTTTCTGTTTTTTTCGTTAAAAGTAAAAAAAAAAAATCGATAACTTTGTTTTAAATTATCGCAGATCGATGGTTCAACCATTCGTTTTAAAGGTATTGGCGAGCTCTTTTGAAAGATACCCATCATGAAAATTTACTCCCCTCGAGGGGGGACTTCGCGAAGCTCCTACATACACAAAATTTTTTTCCCAGTTGACTATCTCCATTACAAAATATATATATTCGTTTCATTTGGTTTAGTGCAGTCTATAGACATTAAACTCTACTTACCTGCAATTTCCCCCATAGACGTAATGTATTAGAATTCTCTTGATTGTCCCTGTACACGAACCATTTGCTTGATCTTAACGAAAAACTTACTGTAGCATCTATATATGATACACATTTAGAATACCAAGTTTGGAATGTCTGCTACTATTTGTTCTTGAGGTATGCTGAAAACAGACAGACACACACACAGACCATTTGTTAAAAACATGATTTTCGTATTCAGGGGATCTCAAAACGTGTAAATATAACAAAATCTCGCGTTCGAAAATTTTATCTAAAAACAATACTTTCTCTACCTTATGGGTAAGAGAAAGTAAAAATAAAGAGTACGTACATCATAGAAAACTTAACAAAAAGTTTAAATAATTAACTGCTAGTAGAAGAATTTGTGAAATATAAATTTGAAATAACAGGAGACTTATAATACAAGTTTTCAGTAGTATTGAAAATTTGTTAAAACGAGAGTTCCACTTTAATGAAAATAACTTAAGTGTTTATGAAAAATACTACATTCTATTTTTGAGGCATTAAATTTCTTTTAATTAAGCTGAAGTAAAGTAAATAAATAAGTAAAAATGCTGATATCTTTAGATATTCACAAAATATGCACTAAATGACTAAAAAAGAAAACATTAAATGTATGCAATAAGATACACTGCTCAACATTGAAAATGCAACACCAAGAAGGAATGGTAATAACGGAATGAAATTTGTTGGACACATACATTATGGTAGGAAGAACAATTGATTAAAATTTCAGAAAATTTGGAGTAATATGTACTGAGAAAACAGTACATAAAGCAGCGACCTCTGTGAGCAATAACAGCACATATCTGCCTAGGCATTGAATCAAACAGCAATTGGATGACATGTATGGGTAGAGCACTTCATGAAGTTTTAACACGATGCCACAATTCATCGATCGAAGTTACTGATGAGTGGTGGGGTCCAGTCGCTTTTCAACGATTAAACAGTCATTTTCATTGGTGCGAGATCAGGAGAACGCGCCAACTAGAGCAACAGTCGAACATATTCGGCATCAATGAAGGTCCAGACAATACGGACAACTTGCGGTCGTGCATTGTCCTGCTTAAATGTTGCGCTTCGGAGGCCTTGAACGTAGGGCAGAGCTATGGGCCTTAACTCGTCAGAAATGTAATGGCTGGTATTCAGAGTGGCGGGAATGAAAACAAGAGGTGACCGAAACGTGTATCCAATGGTACAACATACCATCAATCCAGGTGTTGACTCAGTATGCGGATACCAAAATTCTGATTACCCTCAAAACTGCATCACTGATATGGGTGCCATTAATGTGTGATCAACGATGAACCTGGACGCAGGAATGGCGTGAAGTCACTTTTCAGACAAATCACAATCCTGTTTACAGCATCAAGATTGACTTATCCGTATTTAACGGCATTATGAATAATGCACATTGCCAGCTGGGATTCGACATCATCATACTGTCCATCATTTGCAATGATGTTATGGATTCCCATTGGATACATGTTTCGATTACTTCATGTTCATATTCCTGGCATTCTGAACAGCGGCCATTAAATTTCTGATGAGTTGAGGCCCGCCCCTCTGCCCTGTATTCGAGGCCTCCGTAGTGCTAAATTTAAGCAAGATAATGCACGACCGCAAGTTGTTTGTATTGTCCGGACCCTCTTTGATACAGAATGTGTTCGACTGTTGCTCTGGCCAGCGCGTTCTCCTGATCTCGCACCAATGAAAATAACTGTTTAATTATTGAAAAGCGACTGGCCCCCCACCACTCACCAGTAACTTCGATCGATGAATTGTGGCATCGTGTTGAAGCTTCATGAAGTGCTCTACCCGTACATGTCATCCAATCGCTGTGCTATTCAATGCCTAGGCAGACATGTGCTGTTATTGCTCACAGAGGTCGCTGCTTTATGTACTGTTTTCTCAGTACATATTACTCCAAATTTCCTGAAATTTTAATCAATTGTTCTTCCTACTATAATGTATCTGTCCAACAAATTTCATTCCGTTATTATCATACCTTCTTGGTGTTGCATTTTCAATGTCGAGCAGTGTATTTAAAAGACTAAAATTTTAAATACTAAATAAAACAAAAATACTGAGAAAATAGTTTTTCAAAATCAAAAAGTTTATTATGAAATAGAAATATGTAAATAATAATAATAAAAAATTACTTATTGACTAAATCTTGCAGTTTTTGCATAGGTTCTGGTTCACCATCTTTACCACAAGTAAGAACTTCATTAGCTGCATAAACTCTTATGATTCTGTCAGCAGCATTTACTAGAAAGTAACTTTAAGATAACAATATTTGGAACTTTAGTGTAATTTTACAAAAAACAACTATATACTATCCTTTTATATAATAATACAAAATAAAGTAAACAACAAATACTTTACTTAAAGGTATAAATTAAACATTTCTATACTAATTAAATTATAAATAAATAAATGGCCGCACTTGAAATGCTTGCATAACATTTTCGGCACGGGCCCGTGCCATCCTGAGTGCAAACTTGCTCTCGGTGTGTGCTTGCTTGACTGCCAACACTAAATATTCTCCCTCTTCTCTTTCTTGAATAGGTGTCTCCAGTTGTCTATGTCCGGTATCTCATTTTTGTTGCAACTGCACTCATTGCTCATAATTTCCACAGCTTCGCAGTTCATGGCATAATGATGATTTTCGCAATTCGCCAACTTCTTAATATCATTAAAATCAATTTTAACATTATCGTTTTGAAAAATTTTGGTTAATGTGGTTGTAGTTCTATTGAATTTAATATCAGTTTTATGCATAAAACTGATATTAATTAATTTGACGATAATGTTAAAATTGATTTTAATGATATTAAGAAGTTGACGAATTACGAAAATCATCATTATGCCATGAACTGCGAAGACATGGAAATTATGAGCAATGAGCGCAGTTGCAACAAAAATGAGATACCGGACATAGACAAGTGGAGACACCTATTCAAGAAAGAGAAGAGGGAGAATATTTAGTGTTGGCAGTTAAGCAAGCACACACCTAGAGCAAGTTTGCACTCAGGATGGCATGGGCCCGTGCCGAAAATATTATGCAAGCATTTCAAGTATGGCCATTTATTTATTTATAATTTAACAAATACTTTGTTGGTATAGTAATAAAGGATTATCGTATATAATTTAAATTTAAGCTAAGAGGGCTGCGATAAGCATGCTGAAATATATTCGTTTTTAAGAAAAGGATAAATATAAGGTATTTAAATTTAAATTATCAACAAATACTTTTTTTGAGGATGGAGGGGGGATAAATAAGCAAAATATGGAAGATCATTAAACAATGTTGCTATTTCTTCAAAAATATTTATAATATGAAATAAATAAATAGGTTTAGAAAAAGTTTCTGAAGCAATTACGTATGCTAATAAATAATATTAATTTATGTAATGTAAATGAAATAAAAAGAAATCAATATCTTACTTACAAGCTTATGGTTACAAGTTTAGTTATATAAATAGTTACACATGGTTACATAAATAAAACTACAGCTGAAATGTACAGACTTCCACCGTTAATATATTAGAAAAAATTAAAAGCAGACTGAAAACAGAACTTACTCGCTTCTTCTGGCAAATTCAATAGATTTAATAGATGTTGTATTTGATGTTCCAGTGGTAACTCTAAAAGAAGCCTTGAGTTTTAGATCCGGTACTGATAATGCTAAAATCTATTTAAAATATAAAATTGATTTTAATTTCAAAAGTCAGCAAATAATAAATTTTCACTGAAAGATAAACATATTACTAAATCTGAATAATGGTGAATCTCAAAAATACTTTATTTTAAAAAGCAGAAAATTACCTTTCCTTTAGCATTGCCAGTATAAATATAGTTTCCTTTTCGATCAAATGAAGCAACAATATTTAAATCAGACTGAAATAAAATAAGATTACATAATTCAGTGAGTAATTGAAGTATTTGATAAAGAACATTTCTTTTAGCTGCTTTATAGCTAATGATATCACAAAATTTATAATTATAGAAATAATAAACCTTTGTTTGATCCATTATTTATTTATTAAAAAATATTTAGTTAGATTAAAGTTTCATAGAATTCACAGTTTTCCCCCTCCAAAGCAAATATATTTGAAAGAAAAAATGTCACACATTTGCATTAATGATAAAAAGTACAGTAAGTATAAATATTAATGGAGAAACAAATTATTTTTTTTATATATTTTTTGTTTAGATAAAATAAAACGTACTTGGAAAACATTAAAAATTGCATTAACTCTAACGGGATTTTTCAGAATTTTTACTTATATATATATAAGTAACAAGGTAGCTGCATTATTCTTATGTGAGTGTGTATTAAAAGTGTTTTGCAAATGGCTTACACATACAAAACTTACATAAGCTAGATACTGTCAATATTATAGATATGTGCACAGCACACATACAAAGAGTCGTACAGTAGTGTTTATTCAGAATATATACTTGAAACAGTAGTGGTGCCAGAAATTCCCCGACGGGGGGAAAACACCTCTCTGACCAGGGACCGATTTACTCACTTGGAGGCCCAGGGCACTCATGTTCAATGGGCCCCTTTTCCTCGTACTTTAATATTACAACAAACTGCATATTTTTGAATCACGCATTTAAAAATTCTCTTCACTTCACTTTTCATTTTAATGGTAAGAGTAAGGATTAACTATATCTGATGCTTGTCTAACAGATCAACGTACATCGCGCCTATGTATCTGCGCTGCAGTGCATGTCTCGGATTTAGTTATTAGCTTTAGTAGGAGTTTGGAATGCAGTATCGGTGGTATGCAGTTGTATTTGCGTTTAGCGAAAATATTGCAATTTTTTTCGATGTACTGATAGTTTCCTTGAAAGATCATACCACCGATTTATAAAACAGTGCAGTAATACAATTAATAGAATACATGCAGTAATGCAGAGCAGCATGAATTTTAATAATCCATTAACAAAAGACAACGACCATTAAAGCAAAATTTGGAAATTTTTCATTTTAACTATTTTTTTAAATGTATGATAGAATTTCTTGGAGGCCCCCTCAATGTGAGGGCCCAGGGCACATGCCCCGAATGCCCTGCCTTAAATCAGGCACTGTCTCTGACAGGGGGCACTACATAAAGAGAGTTTATTATATAAGTATATATCAAAAACTGCAATACTGTTAATAATATTACTGTTAATATTTGTACCATTCCATTTGTTAGTACTCCTTGTGGTTTTGGAGATCATCGTGCCACAGACAGACATTTTCTAAAAATGTGGTCAAAATATGTTCTGGATCTCTCAAACGTGTATATTCATGGAAAACTGGAAGCTGAAAATTTTTATGAATCCAATACTTTCTTCTATTGAATATAGAATGGAAAAACTGGAATGCTCCAAATTTGTACAAGGAAAGAAAAATGCTGCCAAAAGTAGAAAAACTGAAAATTTTGTATTTTTCCCCCCCGAGAGATTTTAGGAGTATGTCCTGATGGGGGAGGGGGGGGGGCTGTGTCCCCTTGGCCCCCTAGCTGGCACCACCCCTGACCTGAAAGATTATAATATGATAACAAAACAATATTTGTTTTATCTGCTTTCTTGCTATTACACACACACATAAAAAAAAAAAAGGCTGCACTTTTAAAAATACAAAACATAACATTCAAGCTACTACTTCTTATATTTTTTAATACAAGCAATTAAAAAAAAAAAAAGATATCTTTATTAAAATTATATTTAATTGGTTGTTTTCATTTATTTATTCTTTTTAAAAATAACACTCAAATATACATCCATGTTTTCAAATGATTAAATATACATATATATTTCTTTAAAGTTCAATTTAACAGAAAAATAACGTCACAATTGCAACAATGTACTGAAAAGTAAAATAATAAAATTTTATCTCTGATTTTAAGTGAATAAAATCAAAAGATAATTAAAAACAAAAAGAACATTGAAATAAACACATTATTTGTGTTATGTGGGTTTAAGAGAATTTGTTATATAATAAAAGAAATTATAATTATTAAAAAATATCATGTAAGTCGATGATAAACATTTTAAATTTGCATGAGATAAAAATTAATAAATTTGCAGCATTTAGGTACTATAATCCCATCAATAAATAAATTAGCAATAATTTTAATTGCATTCTGTTATTTTAATAAAAAACACAGTTAAATGTTATATACTCTTTTTTTAATTATTGGCTACTTATCACAACATTTGGCTGCTTTTTATGATTTGATGAATATGGCTTGCTGTGATAATATGCAAGCAGCAAACTTGGAAGTATGTTCATTTGGAAATATCAACTGATGGCCAGCAAAAGTCGACTAGTTAGCAATGTTTATCATATAAACAATGAAAGTTGGAGTTACATGCTTGTTTTAAATACATTGATTTTCATTTCAAAAAGGATATTTTGTAATAACGAAATACATTCATTTCTGTCTTAAAAAATATCAACAGAAAAAAAATAGCTTTATCAATAGACAACAAATATGTTGTCCATGTGGGTGATTTGGGCAACATTGTTGATGACTTCCTAACAATTACTGTTACGTTGCAATACACTCTACATACCATTTCTTTTTCTAATTTACTAATACAAATATGATAAAGTATTTCTTAATTTTAAAACATTCTTAGAAATATTTATTTTCTAGAACTCAAAAGGCTTTATTTTGTAAATTAATAAATTGATTTCGAAATTCTCATTAAAATTCATGGCTAGTGATAATAACATAACTTGGTTCCCTGCTAACAAAAATCACCTAAATTTCAATTAATGTTCAATTAAATAATTAAAGCTGTGAAACAATCAAAACAAAATAATAAACATAATACAAACCTCATCATCTAATGGCACAATGGAATGTGTTTCATCAACATGAACTAATATTGCAGCATGTTTCATTGGACAAACAAGAATAATTTTTCTATTAAAAAAAAAAAAAAAAAACTTTAATAATAATAGTTAATATAAAAGGTGGGAAAAAGAAGTAAGAATAAATTTCCTTACTCATTGCGAGGATGAAACTGTACTTTTAAAATAGGTGACTGAAATCTATATCGATATTCACATTCTGCACTGAGAACATCCCATATTGAAACAGTATTATCAGTAGATGCACTCAATAGTTTATAACCACTTCTACTCCAGCTAAAATATATAAAATGTTTATGAGGAAAAATACGCTAAAACATAAGTGATTGCTTTTCTTAGTATAACACTTCTTTAGAAAGTATCATTGAAACAAATCATTTAACTTTTTCTAATGAAAAAAGAGCCAAATTATCTAAAATAATACTGAAATAATTTTCTTATTGTTATCTTATGGTACATTTCAAAAAGGCAAAATGATTTAACAAAATAAACAGATATATATCAAAAAGGTTTAAATATATCAAAAGGGTATTTTCAAAATAAGAGGAGTGATTGTATTCATTAAGACTACCAATATTTACTATGGAAGCTGAGCTGGGGTAATATTCTATTTTAAGTAGTAGAAGAGAATGACTGCAAAACATGACCAATAAGCACAGGTGATCACTTCTGGCATGATTTCTCTTATGCCAAAGAAGAAGTTAATCTCCAGAACATCAGCATTAAATAGTGAATGTATGCATATTTCCAATGAGAAGCAGCAATATTAACGACTGCAATTGACTGAGTTATCAATGATTCGCAAGAAGTAATTTAAAATGAACATTGTTCTTAAAAGTGGCACATCTTCAATGCTGCTGGCTTTTACTCTTCACTTTTATTGCTGGCTCGCATCTTTACTTTCGCCGCAAAGGACGAGTTATTTTCCAAGATTATTAATTGTGTCCTAGGGATGAGGTAACACGTCCTCTATATAATGTTTATCTAAATGGTTTCTGCGTGTACATTGACTTATTTACTAAATGAACTTACCAGGATAAACGTGCATGATTGCTGTGACGAATTTGTTAATACCATGATAACATTGTCCATGATGACTTCATAGAAACTACGATGGATTACATATGAGAAATATGCAGATATATATCTTCTAAAATATGGTCAAGCACATGAAATGGATACAAATATTGCACCATGAATGATCTCTAAGGTGTCATCTTCAAAGCTATCCTACTTTTCCTCAATATTGATAGATGACTGTGAGAAATTATCTGATTTGCTATCTCAATTACACATGTAAGATGTATGTGAAATTTGAGAATGTCAGAAACGGAAAAGATTGTATCGGAAAGATTTGAAGCAGCTTCTTATACAAGTACTCGAATGGCAGCAGTCAACATTAATATTGATATATATGAGGAATGGTGTAGCATATTCTATATAAGGAAGGCATACAGCCCTTCCACATGCAAAGGATTCAATGCTTAAACCCTAATGATTATTCATAATCACAACATCTACACTTTGTGATGTGCATGTTGTTCCAAATGAGAACGAAAAAGCCACACTTTTCTGCCCTAGTATTATTCACTAATGAAACATTCTTTTACCAGAGAAGACATTTTTAACACTTGGAATGGACAAGTCCACACTGAAAGCAATCCCCAATTAACTGCTTAACATAAATATCAGGAGAGATTTTCCATTAACATGTAGACAAGCATCATTGGTAATTAATTGGTTAACCTTACTGTTGACAGATTGTTTGATAGGTATACAGTACTGTGTCTTGCTTCCTGGTTTATTACAGCCTTTTTCTCTTACATACAGATATGGGCACATAAAATTTGTATATGAATCCCTTGTGGACAGCATGAAAGATCTTATAGAGACAATCATGATTACAAAAAACAGAATAAACATAACACTAAGAATTTTTAATGAAGTTCACTACTCATTCATTTACCAGTGCAAATTGTGTAATGTTAGATTTGATTGCAATTTTGAATCTTTTTTTTTTTTTTTTTTTTTTTTATTGTGTGTGTATTGTATCAATATGTGGGTTTGTACAGCTTAAGATTTCATCATTTCTTTGTCTTTAGACATATTAATTTATTATTTTCTGCTACTTAGAGTGGAATGCAAGCCTAGGTTGCATAATAAATATTATTGGTCTTGATGAGTAAAATGGCTTCTCTTTCTTTAACAACTCTTTTGAAACATCTTGTATATAAAAACTGTAATACAGAAGTTATTATTATTATTTTTTTAAATACATACATACAAAAGTAAGTACTTAAACATAAATAACAATACACTAATTTTTTTAAGAAAATATATGTTAAAAATAAATTTATATACGTTTATTTAATTAGAATACCTATTTATAACTGGAAAAAAAAAAAAAAAAAAAAAAAAAAATATGATACCTACAGAAACTCAACTAATCTTAATATAAATAAAAGTCTTTGCATGTATGTGTTTGGGTATGTATTACTCTCCTGCCAAACCACTGAGTTTGAAAATAATAATAATAATAATAATAATAATAATAAATAAATAAATAAAACTGCAGGCCATATTAATGTTATATGTAGCAAAGATCACCAACCTGTGGTCTATGAATTACAAGGGTCTGCAAAAAAATTTTCACGATTCATGGATTACTAGGATTTGCAAGAAAATTTCCGTGGTCCACAAATATTGTGAACATTATTTGCATTTTGTGTTTTATTACATATTAAACTGGTTGTTTAAATCAATTTTAACAATAGATTTTTCTTTTTTTTTTTTTTTGAAAAAAAAACATTGACTTACACACCTCATATAACTTCTTTTCCATTAAATCAGTCTTAGAACATCTTACAACTCCTAGATTTATGCAAAATTTTTGCTTCAAAGCCAAAAAAGGAACCAGTAGAGTACAATGTAAAAGGAAAAACATTTTTGACTATCCTGTAGAAAATAATGCTTGGATTACGTTGTATTTAGTTTTAATTACCTATATTTATTTGCATGAGAATAGATATATTCATAAAAATACAAGGTTTTTCACAAGATTTTTTTGCTTATAAGCAGGATTTTTAAAGCAATGTAATATCATTTTTGGAAAACTTGACATACTAAAATACAGACAGCATACTGCAATCAGAATATAAAAAATATTAAATACCTGATGAATTATGAGTATTTTTATTAAATAATGTTTATTACAGAAGGAATTATTTAACAAAAATTCTTTTACAAAATTTATTTGCCAAGTATATAGAGCTAATCTCAGGAAAACTTAAGGAAATGTTGAAAAAATTAAAAATGATATTGCAGATAGAATGAGCTCAATTTTAGTTTTTCTCTCAAAATGAAGCAGATCAGTAAGATTTTAATAAAATTATTTTGAATCAACATACACCATAAATTGCCAATAATTAATTCAAAATAAATATCCGAATAAAACCCTTTATAATTTTTCTTCTTTTGGTGAGAAATTAAATTTCTACTCATTCTATTGAATGTATCTTTCTGAATTTTCATGACATTCACTCGGATTTTTCAAGAGTGGCATTATACATTTGCTAATAAATTACGTAAAAGAATTTTTGTTAATGTTTATGCATAGGTAATTAAACATTTATTTAGTAAACAAATTTCACATTTTATTAGGTATTTAAAATTTTTATATTCTGACTGCAGTATGTTGTCTCTACAACAATTTGTTATAAACAAAAAACATATAAAAAAAAATTCTGATTTTTGTCAAAAAAATGTTTTTGTATTTCCATGAATATATCTGTACTGATAAGTATAAAGGATTTAAGTCCATATTCTTGATTTTTCAGGAGTCGAAAAATAAAGTTAAACTAGCTAAAAACTAATCAGCAGAATCGATTAGGAAAAAGGGATTATTTTGGTTTATACGCTTTATACCATTCAGTGATTGTCAATCTTCATTTAATAAAGGGAAAAAAATGAATTAAATATTTATACCAAAAATTAATGCTAAACTTCTGATTTGAATCTTTTTTTACCAATGGATTTTCTCAAAGACTAAATGACATGGATTTAAATCCTTTATACCAATCGACAGAGAATTTGTTTCTGAGTCTGAATATGTACTTAACTCAAAATCAACATTTTTGGACTTAAAACCTTTATACTTATCAGTACAGATATGTACTATGACCATACAAATGAATATAGATAATTATTAAAAGGAGCATCATACATAAACATACGCTATAACTATAATACATTTTAAGCTTTTTTTTCTTTATCTTTCTTTTTTTTTAATTTAATTAATTTATTTTTACTTTCTTATACAAAGTATAAGGAAGTATTGTGAAACTGATTTATGAAATGGATTTTGTATCACATATAGTCCAAAAAAGAATAGTCATAGAATGTCACAAATTTATTATATTTATGACCAGAGATATTTTTAACACCTCCACAGGCATATTTTATGCATTAAAATCTAAAAATACTCCTTAAAATTTTAATCATTGAGTATTTTTCACTCTTTGTATTTTTAGGTTAAATTTAGTGTATTTTGTTAAATGTGTCAGAAAAATTTTATATTCTTTCTACAATTCAATGCTCTGGATACTTTTTTTTTCTTTTTAATCAATTAATATCTTCTTTTACAATGGATAAAAAGTTTTTATAATTAAAATTATTTTGAGTAAAACTGTAAACATTTGCATCGAAAATAGAATTTCTCAAATTCACATATGGCCTTATCTTTCAATGTTCATTGTAATTTATAAACTGAGTCACATTATGTTCATATTTGGAGTTCTGATATTATATTGTACAAATTATACTGAAAGGAATATTATTACAATTGGCCTCATTAGTGATTTAGTGATCAATTAGTCTCATTAGTGATTTAAAGAACTTTTGAAGAAATTAGTTTTGTGCTAGAAACTAACAGATCATTCTGGAAAATTCCAGAACTCAGCTCTAATTGAAGTCAGAATTTTCAACCAAATTTAGTTGCGAATCATGTTAAGTCACAAGGCCAACATTTGTGTTGGTGATGGAGACTTGGCATAATTAGCAACAAAATTTGGAAGAAAATAGTAATTCAGAGTTGTCAGAATCAGTAAGATTTTTCACAATTTTAATGAGTTAATTTTTTTGGTATAATGTACTGTTTCTCAACACTAATTTTCTTCAAAGATTCCAAAGTTGACCATATACATTCGAATGAACTCTATTGGCTGTGCATCTACTAATGAAATATTCTGTAATATGCTGCGGAATACAATTCCTGAACAAGCAATACTCATACTCTGAAATATATAGAATCCTATTATTGTGTCTTTTGTTGTTCAAGAATGTTTTCAGGAATATTCAAGGACTGGAACAGCCGGTTTATTTATGAACCACATATTACAAAAGAAAATGTCAGTGTTTTCATAACAATATGTATATTTCATTGTGTGTATAATTCAATCCTGTGGTGTCATATCAGACTATTGTTACAGGAGTTCCCAAACATAAATTTTTTTCTTACTTCAAAGATAAAAATTTCACTGAAAAATGTGAGGTAACATATTTTCTTTATACCTCGAAAGTTTCAAAAAGAAAATAAAAAAATATTTTCATTAAAAATATTTGTTTTGTTAAAAATAAATTAATTACCGTAATTTCGCGTATATAACTAACCTGCGGCAGAAGATAACCCGCAGCATAAAAATTTTATCTAAAAATAATTATATTATAACCGAAAGCACTGCAATAGAAGATATCCCGCACTTCTAAAATCACATGGTCGGCAATTGCCTTTTGTAATTTCAATACTAATTGCTATTATAATAATAAGTAGGAATAAGGATACAAATAATAAATATACGAATATAAATAATAAACAAATAAATTTACTTATCTATATTGAAAGAGCAAATAATTATAACTTATTATTAATCTTTCTCTCTATATAAATTACTATAAACTGGAGTAATTTCTAATGATTAACACCTTTATTCAATTTATAAGAAAATTATAAATTAATAATAAATTTATTTACAAAATTCATTCAAATCAATTGAATTCGGATTCTTCCGTATCAGAATTAAAATGTGGCAATATTGTTTAGGACAGTTCGTCTTCATCATCCTTGTTATCCTCTTCATCAAGTTCCTTTTCACTGTCCTCAATTTCATCGTCATTATACGTTAACACAATCGTGACTGCTGACGTGAATTTACGTCATTTTAACTTCTATAGCTATTGTTGCCGCTGACGTAAATTCACGTCTTTTCAGATTATGTTCCTGGTTACAGATGACGTGAATTTACATCATTTAAAGAATTTTTATGGAAACGATACTTTAGTATTATTTCGATAGTGTTATTAGGGTATTAATTCTTTGATAGTATTATAGGTTCATTCTAATATTATATGACTAATCAACTTCAGATAATTACAAAAATAACATTTTAAAACATTATATCTAATTTTTTATGCATGTTTAAACATAAAAAGTTTGTAGCTCTAGCTTGAGTTTACTTCAATATTCCCTGGTAATCAGTTTTAGAAAAGTAAAAAGTATGCCGGTCATGAGTGTTAATAATCCAGACTTTTTTAATCCAAATTTTATTATTTTTATAGTAATAGAGTCTCAAGCATTTATTACCCATTCAGCTACTTTCACTAGAAATGCTTTGATTTTTTTCTTATTCGCGAAAGATACCCCGCACCGGATGATAGCCCGCAGGACATATGAAATCAAGTTTTTATAATAGATTACCCACGGGTTATATACACGAAATTATGGTAATTAAGAAAGGAAAAAAAAAAAAGGTATGCTCTATTTAATGCACAATGTTTCATAGTTTTAAAAAGCACTTCCAAATAATACATATAAATTGCTTCATTACTGTTTACCTGAGTGAGCAAACTGGGTGAATATGAGCACAAATAATCTTGGCTATACCACGAGTTAAAAAGTCCCAAAGAACTATTCGGCCATCATTACAACCCACAGCAAGAAGAGTTCCATGCTTATTAAAAGCACATGTGACAGCTAAACTGATACAGTCCAAAGCACCATCAAATTCCTAAATTAATTTATAATTTAAATAGGAAATCAAAACTTCATTATTTGAAAACAACTATTAGCAATAGACACACGCAGAAAAATACATACAATTTTAAGTAATAATATTTACAAATAAAACAAGATATTAAAAAAAAAATCAAGTGTGTATTTGGCTTCAGAAACCAAATACTTATTTTAATCCTTTATTTACTGATGGTATTTTAAAATACAATTAGGTTAGAAAGTATATAAAATTGAATTTATGGTAGAAGTTGAATAAAAATTGTATTTATTATGAAATAATATTTAGTTATGGAAGAAGTGTCAAAGGCATTTATAAAGATCGAACATATACACCTCAATTTAATTTTACTACATGGGATTAGACATTACATTAGCTGCTTTTGTTCAAGAAATGACTTCATAGAGTGCTGTCACTGTCACTGATTAGTATTACTTCACAATCTTTATGTGCATCATACTTAGTTTATATATCCAAGGCCATAGCTGGAAATTTTTTTCAAAGGGGGTTCAAATTATACTACATGGTGTCAAGTGTTAAAAATGTAATAGAATTTAAAAAAAATTGACAAATTTGCAAATTTCAGGATGGAAGGGGGGTGGGAGTGAACCTACTTTGGCTGTGGCCTTGTATATCACCTGAAAAATCTACCATTTATCATAGAAAAATTACAAAGATAAAAAATAAATACTGTTTAACATTTTTTAAGGTTCGGATCTCTCTTTTTCGACCTATGTGGTACACTAAACAATAAAATACCACATCATTAGATTTTCATTAAATATCATGATGAGGTGATATGCATAATTTTTATTGGTTATATCTATAAAAATTCCTCTTAAGTAAATAAAATATATTTGAAATGCATATTTTGCCTAAAAAGAGTTTTAAATTGCATCAATATTATTGCAAAGTTTTATATCTTACCTCTGGATAATTTTGACCGAAGGATTCTGAAAAAAGAGAAAAATAAGATAAGTTCACAATCTATATTAATGCAAAATAAAAATAAGCCAAAATATAAAATTCTGAAAAGTTTTTAAAAAAGGTAGATTCCACTGGTTAAAAAATGACTTTGTGGATCAACAAATAATTTTTTACGTAAATAATAAACAGTTTTTAGTTTTAACCTGTTTTGCCTTTGTTTCACTAGTTATAAATGATATAAGTTAGAAATAATAGTTTTTTTTTTTTTTTTTTTTTTTTTTTTACACACATACAAATGTGTATATATTAATTCAAAAAAAAAAAAAAAAAAAAAAAAAAAAATAGTCTAATAAATACAGGTTAAAATTTGTTTTTACAAAAAGATTAATTACAATATAATTAATATACATAATAATTTGTTCATAATAAAAGAATAAATGAGCTTAAAATTTAATATGTGGTAATTTAAAGAGAATAATATATAATGTATAGGCATATTCATAAGACTTACAGTTAACAAGTATTGGAATATTCAAGATATCCCCCCCCCCCCTACCACACACACAGACAAAAAGAAAAATAAATAAATAAATGAAATTAGAAACAGGGGTGATTGTGGCTCAAAGGGAAAAATCCTGAAAATAAAAGGGAAAAAACCCGAATATCGAATGATACACTTAAATTATTTTGACTAGAAGCCTTCAATCTTTTTGTATCTTGTATCAGCCAATCAATAAAAATATAGAATTCATGATTCCCATATTACTTGGATCATAAATAACAATAAAAAACTTTTACAATATATATGGATATACGAATGGATAATGTAAAAAAGCCTAAAACAGGGGTGGCCCCTGAATACAAACACCCCTGTAGAAATGTTTAATTTTTCCTACACAGAAATTAGAATATTCTCATGGATTTAGCAGAAAGATTGAAAATCCTGCAACCGAGGAAAATAATCTAATACCTTGACAAAAAGAAAGTCATTATGATGTATTAGCACATGCTGAGGCATTATTTATTAACTAGGGCAATAATGTTACAGCAAATCTGGTTAAAATAATATTTCAATGAAATTTCTTGTAGCACAACTTGTCAAAAAAAAAAAAAAAAAAAAAATCATTATGTATTAAATGATTCTGTATTAGTGTATAATAATTTTACATTTTGTATTTTTTTTCATCCAAATTTGTATAAATTTTCTTATATAGCATTTTTGGTTATATTAAATTAGGCATTTTCCGGTCATACTGGTTGTTATATGAGAGTATACTGTATACATAAATTAAATCGCACGATTAAGAATGAGAAAGTAACAAGCAAGCACACATTCAAAATATATTTTTTTAACAATGATAAAAATAATTTTGGTTAATAAAAAGAAAGAAAAGTGTTATCTTTTAAATGAGAAGCAAATTTATAATTTTTACTAAAGTTATAAATTTCTATTTCAACTATTATGGCTTTATTTTGTTACCAAAAAGTCAGATAAAGAACAGTGCTTTTCTTAAACTGTCAGGGAAAATTTTTGTATTTAATACACATACAAACATATAAAAACAGATTAGTACAATGTAGAAACCTTACATGAGAAGTTAGGCTTCATTAGATTTGGAATAAATGCACCAGACTCAATAATTTCTAAAATATTTAGATTTACTTCTTTTCCTTTTCAGTAACAAAGTGCCTCATACATTCTCCTTTATTTATAACACACAATGTTCAGTGATACAGAATTATTTTTATTTCAGACTGTTGAATAACTTCTAGAATTTTGTTACTTTGCATTCCAAAATTTCTTTCATTAGAATTGAGCAGAAAATTGGAATTTTTGCGACAAGATAAGTTCTTTGTTTGGAGAAAGTGAAATTTCTCATCGCTGCTCAAATTTGCGAAATATAAAGGTGCACGGTACAAATATGATTATGCCTTTATTTCACTTAAAGACCTATTTAAATTAAATACCTTGAAAAAAGATCAGCATACCAGTTTTGCCTCGGGCATCTTCAATGCTGTTGTTGTTGGTGAATGATTAGCAGAGGTTTTCCCTCTTGGCTTCTTCTTTATATGAATAAAGGCATGCCCATGGCCACTCTGTGCCCATATTTTTCTCATCTGTTAAGATTTCCACTGTCTCTCGATTCAGTGCATAATTGTGACTTTCGTAGTAGGCAAGTGTTTTAATATTTTAAAAATTAATATTAATCTTAATTTAGTTTTTTTTTTAATTTAATTAAAGCAGTGGTTATTTTATCAAATTTGAAAAACATAAAATTTGACAAAATAGCCACTGCTTTAACTAAAATAAATAAAACCACCAAATTAACATTGATTTTAAAAATATTAAAAAACTTGCTGACTACGAAAGTCACAATTATGCACTGAATCCGGAGAGTGGAAATCCTAACAGATGAAACAAGTTCAATGTGGGACCACATAAGTATATGGATGCAAAGTGGTGCTTCACTACTTGAAGAAGCAGAGAGAGAAGGCTGTCATTCAAGGCCTGATTATTGCAAGGGTATGTGCCCTGGGTCCTGAGTAGCAGGTGGACCTAAAACCCATTCCTTGCATATTTTATTTAAAAAATTCTGCTTTTAATGAATATATATTGTAACAGAAAATTTTGTTAAAATGCAAAGAGGGGGATGGCAGTGACCCAATGTATGTGTTCCCCGAGCCTCACATGAAGTTATTCAGGCCCTGCCACCATTAATTGTTGATTAACGATAACAGTATTGAAGATGCCCGAGACTCCGATATGAAACTGGTATGCTGATCTTTTTAAGGTATTTAAATAAAATTTGTGATGTAAAATGGATTTATCTGTAGACCTGAAAGTTAAAATTACTCACTAGCAGCTGATATATTAAACTTATTCACTGCTTTTTTTGCTTGATTACTGACATAAATAATTTTCTTGCTTGAATTTTTATCAAGAAATCTTTAACAATTATCCAATTTTTGTGACGTGTATTTTAAATTTGTAGATTTTTATTATTGTTCACTAATTTCATTGATTTTATCAGGTTCCATTTTAAAATTGTTTATTTTTGTGAATAGTCAGATTTCAAACCTGAATTTTTACTAAATAGATAAAAAAAAAAAAAAAAAAAAAAAAAAAAAAAAGTAATATTTTTTATAGTCAATTGATAAAACTTGCAGATTTTATTTTAACACTTTTTTGCAGCTAATTGCTGAAATGTGCAACTAGTTTACAAATGATCGGGGAAAAAAAAAAAAAACTACATTCAATCACAATAATTTGCACTTTTTAACATTTTATAAATCAATTTTGATATCAGGCCCATATTATCGTATGGTCAAACCAGGAATTTGGCCAGGGGCCCCCAAATCCAATAATATTAAACAACAAAATATTCCATTTTATTTCAATGAAAATTTAAACATATAATACTTATTTATGTTTATGAAATTTCTGTTTAAAAAGTACTAAACTTTCTAGAAAGCAGAATTTTCATTTTGGATATATTTTGTTTTTTCTATTTTCTGCTGGCTCATCTAATGCCTAAACATTGAACATACTGGTCTTGAATCAACAGATGCAGAGTTCATGTCTCAGTTCAGGCAAGGAGTTTGTAGTGGTTCAAAATTCATTTTAATCAGCCCGCTGTAATTAATTCTAGTGTGTAAAAAACAGCAGTAGAGTGACAAACCAACAAAGCTGGCTACAATATATATATATGCCATACCCTATGACTACTAAATATATATGTCAAATCTTGCTTAGTGTAAATTAAATATACTATACAGTGCTTCTTTGTTGCCGCCTCTCAGACACGATATCATAAGGGGGGATCAGCAGAATAAACCCATTCCATATTGAATTGTGTGGATGTGGAGCTGGTAACACTACAGGGTGGCTAGCATTTAAACCTTTTCAAGTTCCCTGACTATTTTTTGTTCCCTGAGATTTTCCTCCATTTTCCTCTGACTCTCACGTTTATTTTCGATGAAAATTTCACGACACTAGCAAAAAATTTAGTGATTTAAAATATCATTAATAATTTAATCATTAATATAGCTTATTTTCACAAAATTTGTTAAAATTCCTTGACTTTAAAAGAAATTCCCTGACTTTTCCAAGATTTTCTAAATTCCCTGATTCTTTGATTTTCCCTGACTGCTAGCCACCCTGCACTAATCACAGTTGAAAAATATTAACATATTTAAACATCCAGCCTTGAAAATATTGTTTATGCATTGTATATACAATTGATCATCATTATATATACATGATGTTCTGACGGTTTTGAGAGAGGCTCCCAATCTGTCATGATCGGAGCCTGTTTGATATTTTTATTATGAAAAGTTTTAGCTAAGGCAGAACTGTTTTTTCCAAATGGTGAGGCTCAACAATGAAAGATCTACAGGGATGAAACTTGAAAGAAAAGTTTAAATTATATTGTTTAGCAGTGTATTAAAACAAGTTTCTAAAAATTTTTTTCAAATATTTATTTATTTTTGAAGATGATTTTCAAAAAAACCTACCAATCAACAAAATTCTACTTTTTGGACGTCTAATTTATGAAATATATATTTACAAAAGATATTATTTTTTAAATGCAAAATTATTTTATCACTATCTGACTGACTTAATTTATATCTAATTGCTGAAATATGTGATTTTCACACAGCCATATTCAAATTGGAATACCATACCTTAAATCAACAACCAATCAAAACCTGACTTATGCAAGTACTGTTATACTTTAATTGTGAAGAAATGTTATAAAGACACAAAAATAAATAAAATAAAATAAAAACATATTCAGAGATAATTCTTGTTAATAGCTATTTTTCTTCTGAGTTTTCACGTGCATCATATTTATTCAGTTTTAATGCATGCTTAGCAGCTTAGCTGAGTATGCAAGTTACAAACTCCACAAAGCAATTACAGTGACTAACAGCAGGGTTCCCACTCTTAAAAAAGAAACAAATTCAAGGACTTTTCAAGGCCTATTTGAAATTTTTCGAGGACTAGGGGAAAATCGCAGAACGCTAGGCATACACACAAAACTTTAGCAACTACTTTCATTAGTAATATTCTTTTTACAATTAGAATAACTTTGCCTGTTTTCACAATACATTTTTGATGGATTGACCAAATTAACTTTTACAAGAGTCAAAAAACAATTAGTTCAAGATTTGGAATCATTACGATTATTCCAAAGTTTTTAGGTGTGAGTCCTGGTCTAGTCACTTTCTGCTCAAAATTAATGACCAGTCCATCAAACAGGTATGAGAATGGCAAAAAAAAAAAAAAGTTGAAACTATATGCAAAAGTAAGACAATGAAATAAGAATCTTATGACAAAATCATTATATTAGACAATGGCGTGCACATGTGGAGATGGAGATAGGTTAGCCTTGACAGAATTCGCGATAAGCCCATCTATTGGAGTGGAAAATTCAAGGATTTTCAAGGACCTTGCACAAAATTCAAGTACTTTCAAGGGCCCTTGAAAAAGAAAATGAAATTCAAGTACTTCTTAAGGACTTTCAAGGACCGTGGGAACCCTGTAACACTTATAAATACACAATCGATGTATTGAAACACTCTGAAGTTTTTAGTTATCTTCTTAAAAAAAAAAACCTGTTTTCTACTCAATAACTTCAGCATTCGGTAAATCTATAAAACAAAGGAACATACAGCATCAAAACTGCCAATGCTATGAAAATCTAAGAATCCTTAAATTCGAGATGCATAACTTTTTAGAGAGGTGGGGAGCAAGAGCTACTCATAAGCTAATTAGAGTATGGAGAGCCTTTTAGTGGAATTGACTGGGGTATACAGGGCAACTCAATACAAATATTTTGGGTATGAAGGGTTACTCAATACAACTATTTGAGGTACGAAAGGGCTACTCAATTGCACTGATTGGGGTATAGATGGATCGTTACCCCGATTAATCTCTATTTACATATATCTGCATAGTTGTTGTTAAATTAAGAATTCATACTAGGAAAATGAATCACCAATTGTCATAAAATTTAATTTATAGATAAATATTAAATAAAAGTAATCATATCATTAGAATGAAAAACAGTTAAAATAAACACTTTCGCAGAGTCATATATTAACAATTCAAGGGCCACAGGTTGAGCACCATTACTTTCAAACAAATATAAGAAATAATATATTTTGTTTGGTAGTTTAAGCATATCCTTTCATAAATCTATAGATAAATACACCACCTAGCAGTTCTAGATTCATATCCTTGAAATCTGTTACAAAAACAAATACATAAAATTTTATGTTAGTTCTAAAAATTAAAGTGTTTTCGACAAGAGAAAAAAATTAAATTGAAAGAAGATTTGCTCATAATTCAAAACAATATTTCATCAACAGCGATGCCATTCGACAAAAACAAAATATCTATGTTTACATGCGATTGCAGTTGATTGATTAATTTAACAGGAACAGAAATTCAAAAATTTGTAATTACGTTGTTGGAATCAAAGCTAAACTAGATCCGACGCTCCACCGCAGCGCAGATACGCGTGAGGGAGCGTCGGATCTAGTTTAGCCTTATTAGAATTTGTAGCGACGCCATCAACGCCATTCAAATGTAAATAATCCTAACTTACCGATGGACAATGGGTTATTTTGTCCAGAGGTAGTCGGTAACAAAAGTGTCCGAACACTAGCAAAAATTCCTATGTGAAAAAAGTACACTTCACACGGTTTTGTTAAATAAATATTTGTCGAAACTTGTTCTTAGTCAGTGTAAGAACCGACTGTACGGCGCTGGATTACTACCAAAACGACCTCGGTTCGAATACAACCTACCGCAACACGCACTTTCCTATATTGGTGACCACGGACACATCGAGCTATTAACTTCGCTCTATGGCAATAGATGGCAGCACCACAAAAACCCTCCGAGCAACAAAGCCTGTGAATCGCTGTTCTCACAGCACAAAAAGCCTGTCACGCCCAAGCCTTCAACTCGCCGCATCAACAAACACAACTGCTCCTTCAACTTGGCAAAACGGGGCAACTGATAGCACAATCTGGTCATCACTACCGTCTACAGCAGTAATATCACTCGTACGACGGTGTATTTTCTAGGAGGGGGAGTACTGTAGCGACGTCATGAACGCCATTCAAATGTAGATAATCCTAACTTACCGATGGACAATGGGTTAACCTTTTGTCCAGAGGTACGGCTCTGGATTACTATCAAAACGACCTCGGTTCGAATACAACCTACCGCAACACGCATTTCTTTCAAATTAAAGATAAAAAACGCCAGTAACTTCGCTCTCATGACAAAGATACGTACAGTCGGTAACAAAATTGTCCGAACATTAGCAAAAATTCTTATGTAAAATAATTATAAGATAAAAAAAAATTTTATATACCATGTTTTTAAATAGCTTAAACTTCTCTTTAAAACGCATTAAAAAGCTCCAATAGGCAGGTAATGGATTTGGCGCCAAATTTGACAACTTTTTGCCCTTGGCGAATTTTTTGGCGACTTTTGGCGAGAAAATTCTTATTATCGATATTCCAAAGATGGACGTTCTAATGTGATTAGTTAAAGAGTTACCGGAAATTTGAATTTAAAAAAAAAAGTTTCTTTTAAAAATAAAATATTAATCCTTTCCGAACAACATATATTTGCATCATGAACTACATTAGTACTTTATCATTGTGTAGAAAATCTTTAAAATGATAACGACGTCAATTTTTGCCAAATGCATGATTTAACTTTTAACAATTTTTTAATGCTCACGTTTAATTAAATGTATTTATTTTTAGGTCGAAAGAAAATGAACTCGTAAATTTTTTTTGGCAACAATTAAATTATAGTTAATATTTTAATGGCTATTTTTATTGCTATTAGGAGCTTATCATTTTCACATTTTAATTAATTAAAAGAAAACTATTCGAAAATTCGAAAATCTGACTTCGAAGTATTGTGTTGTCACCGGGTTCTGAGCTACTGTGAAAGTTTCAAATGTCTAGCTAGTCGGGAAGTTAGTTAAGAAACGATTGCAAGATTTGTCCCTGAATCGAAGTTAATAAAAACATGGTAAAATGTACACTCCATATGGTTTTGTTAAAGAAATCCTTATCGAATCATGTTCTTACACTGACTAAGAACTGTCATAATAGGGCAGTTCCTTGTTTGTAAACAAACATCTCAACTTTTATGAGTGGTTGGCAAAAAGGCTTGGGAAAAGCATAGCGATGGCGGATCACCAATATAGTAAATTGCGCGGGAAAGTCGAGCGCGCTTTTTTGCCAACCACCAGACGTCACTAGGAAATGCTCTATATTTATATGATTGGCAACACCATGTTTTTATGTTATAGATTTGGCAACAGTCCAGAGTTGTTCTCATGTTCTCAGTTATGTTGCAAGTACAGTTGTGTGTTTGACGTTTTGAATAAATATGTGCTGCGAAATGGTTTCGCTTTGTAAATTAGTTTATAGTGTTCATCCTAAGTAAATGTAAATGCTAGGTATATTGTTAAGTATATATAGAAACGTTACATGGTGTCAGAAGTGGGATTATTGTCCGAAAGTAAATTCTGCGTTATAAGTAATTGAAATAATAGTACAGTCGGTAACAAATGTGTCCGAACACTAGCAAAAATTCCTATGTAAAAAAAGTAAACTTCATACGGTTTTGTTAAATAAATCCTTGTCGGATCCTGTTTCAGCTCAATTGAAAAAGGCGTTTAGATGCTATCGCACTTTTAAAAATTTGGTCCCATAGGCCATAATGATAGAGAATTTTTCTTTGTGTCCCTGTAAAAAAACTGTAAGTGCTGAATTCACCAAAATCTATACAGTTGGTGCAACTGTGACCTATAATATGTGTAAAAATTTTTTGCTCAGATGAATAAGGCATTTAGACGCTATCACACTTTTAAAAATTTCGCCCCATAGGCCATAATGATAAAGAATTTTTCTTTGTGCCCCTGTAAAAAAACTGTAAGTGCTAAATTCACCAAAATCTATACAGTTCGTGCAACTGTGACCTATAACATACGTACAAATTTTTTGCTCAGATTAATAAAGCGTTTAGACGCTATCGCACTTTTAAAAGTTTGTCCCCATAGGCCATAATGATAAAAAAAAATTTCCTCGTGTCCCTGTAAAAAACTATAAATGCTAGATTCACCAAAATCAATAGGGTTCGTACTATGGTGACTTACAATATACGTACCAACTTTCAGGTTATTCGAACAAAGCGTTTAGACGCTAGCGTCACAGACATACACACAAACATACATACACGCATACACACACACACATATACATACATCATTGTAAAAATAGTGAAAACGGACTCAGGGGACCTCGAAACGTATAGAAACATCAAAATCTCAAATTCGGATTTTTAACATGATTACAATACTTTCCTCACTGTAGTGTTCGGAAAGTAAAAAGTGTATAGCAAAATACTTTCTTCAAAAACAGTGCAGGAACAGTTAAACAAAGCAGGTTTAAACCAGAAGATCTGCAAGAAAAGCGAAACTTATTTAGAGCTGTTGAAAAAAGCTAGTAGGACGATAAAAATGTGACCCACTTAATGAAAATTGCATTCGTAAAATAGTGACCCATTCTCCGTACATTATGGTACTGAGATGCATAACTTTTCAAGGACTCGGGCAAATTTTCATGCTCAAGGGACCAATGAACTCGAAATAAAACGTGGCCATTATAAAAGTCGCGCCTGACCGACTATTTTGAAGGTATCTCAGACTTCCCCGCAAACAGCGTTTCAAGATGATATTGCACTTTACTAAAGGGCGTCTATGGTACGTTTATTTGATTCAAATTGTTAAAATTACCTAATCATTTCAATGAGCACATATAATTCTGTAAGTAATCATATCTTTTTTAACTTTAAGTTAAATCCCACAAATAATTTCGTAGAATTTCTTCTTTAGCAGACCTGGAAATGGTCCTACTCTCAATCCGCTCGAAAATGTTTTGTCTATAAAAAGGCTGGTGGAGAGGGGGGATGATTCGAAATTTACAGCCTACAATTCTCCAATAACTAGAAAAAATTATTTATGATATTTGGCACATTGAAATTTCTCAGATTTATATTAAAACACTGTATATACCACTTGTGCGTTAAACCAGTTATTCCATACAAAGGTAGAATTAACCGAATGCAGAATATGTATTTTTATTAAGAAATTATTTAGATCTAACAAATAAACAGTTTTATTTCATATATATTAAAATAATATTTTTTTTATTTTATGCAACAAATCCTAATAGAATATAAAGTGTATATTTATTATATTACGTTGGTATTATGCAAACGTTTCAACTATTAGTTTTGAAGTTATTACAAATAAAAGAGGTATAAGTTAAATTTTCTGGAGTGCGGCTTTATTTATTTATTTATTTTTTTTTTGTTCCTTAGTGTATATTGCATTTGGTAGGCCAAAAGTAACTCTGGTGGAATTTTTACTGAATTGTTTTTATTTTCTTAATTTGTTTTCTTAATAATTATAATGATTTCTTAATGATTATAATTAAATAAGATTAATTGTACTCACAAATAATATGTAAGTACCGTAATTTCATGCATTTTTGAGATTCATGCACATCGAGGTAGGGATATTCAGTGATTTTCTTTCTTTCTTTTTTTTTTTTCTTTTTTTTTTTTCGTCATATATGCGGCGATAGTGATTGCTACGGAACAGAGTTTTGTGCATTTTGAGATTCATGCAGAGCAAAGTTAGCGGAACCAGTGACTTTTTTCTTTCGTTTTTTCTTTTTTCATTTATCACGTGCACGAAGCGTACATACGGGCATAAGAGTGATTGCTGCGGAACTGGGTTTTGTACGTTTTGATATTAATGCACAAGATTTTTCCTTTTTTTTTGGCAGAGGTAGGTAGGTTGGGTTTGGTCGCTCCTGGTCTGCTCAACTCTACTCGCTAGTGTGTTTACTTGTCCTGCTTCAGCCGTGTTGCTGGTGCTTCCTTCGAGGTTGGTTTTTTGAATTTTGCTCCGGTTTTCGAGTCGAAAGTTGGTAAGTTTTTGCTTTTTCCTTTTCTTTCACGCCTAGGAGTGTGAGTTTGTCTTTATTTTCTGTTGCGGGGTATTTCTCCTCGCTTGTTATCATTTGGCTATATGTCCGGAGGCGGCTCCCTGGATAGGCCGCCATGTTCCTTGAATTACTTCTCCGACGCCGGTGCGTTGGCAGACTCGCTTAGTATAGCTCTAAACGACGGATATGATTCCATTGCTATAATCATCGCAGCAAAATATGGCTCTATACCACATACTCATCCGAAAACTTTAAAAGAAGGAATAAAAAATATTGTAGCGGATAATAGAGCCATTGAGGACATAAAATTAACCAGACAGGGTAAACTGTTGCTAACAACCAAATCAGTAGCTGCTGCGCAAAAGCTGCTCAACATTAATTCGCTATTGGGTGTCACTGTGGACCCATTTATAATCACCGATACCATTTCATCGAGATTTTTGTTGCATAACATTGAGACTAGTGTGTCCTGTGCAGACATCGCCGACGAACTTGCAGATCAAGGGCTAGCGGCCTTGGAGGTCCGCCGCTTTATGAAGAAATCACAGGGTGAAGAGACTCCCCAAACCGTCCTGGTAACGCTAGTCGGTACGAACCTTCCAACAAGTGTCAAATTGTGGTATGTTCGCCACAAAGTTTCCCCCTTCTATGACCGGCCTCGTGCATGCCTTAACTGTCACAGGTTTTGGCACTCAACAAAATCATGCCGGAGCCAAAAGCTCTGTGTCCGATGTGCTGAACATTATACGGAGGAGTGTACGGCTGCATCCCCAAAATGCATCAACTGCAAAGGTTCACACGCAGCATCTGACAAAGCATGCCCGGATTATAAAAAGGAATCTGAGATCCAAAAATTCAGAAGTGAGAACCACCTCACAATTTCGGAAGCGAGGCGCATTTACAATGAATCAAGGAAAACATCCAGTAGGTCCTTTGCGACGGTGGCGGCTAGCGGCCCACAAGACGTTGTATCCAAAGCCGATCTTCACTCGGCCCTACAAAACATTACTGAACACGTTACCAATATGGTTCAAACCCTCGTTGCCGAGTTCCAGCAATCGCTGCAAGTGTTGGCAGAAGTCATCATTCAGCCCATCTCTGAACTTATGCAGGCGATACAACAAAAAAAGGCACAAAAGGCTGCTCTGGTGGACGTGTTTAATGAAGTCCTCCAGAAAAAATCAAAGAAGTTGCGCTTGCAGCCCCAGGACTCAACCATCATGGACTACTTTTCGTCCCGTCTCTCACATGAACCCTCCACTTCCATGGATACCTCTTTGCAAGACCCGCCTCTCTCTGGTGGTTCGACAAACAAGTCTCCCCCGGTGGGATAGCGTGCCTTGGGTTTCAGTGCTCTCACGGGTAAGTCCCCTTTTCTTTTGCTTCCCTCTTGTTCTGTTTCTGTTTTTTATGGGTTTAGTCAACTTTTTGGTTCAATGGAACATGCGCAGTCTTAGGGCTAATGGCCATTGGCTCCGTTCTACCCCTGAGCTCCATGCTAGTTTGCTTTGCCTGCAGGAAACCTTTTTGTCTCCCCAGGACACCTTTGTCATCCCTGACATGACGGTGTACAGGGCTGATAGAGTTGATACTCGCGGTGGTGATCTCCTCACTGCTATACATGCCTCTAAGGCTTTCTACCTGGCTACCCTCCCTCCTTGCCCTGTCCTGGACTTCGAAGTTCTCGGGGTCAAAGTTTTCTTGGACAACTGCTGGACATTAGTGCTGAACTGCTACTCCCCTTCAGGCAACTTCCCGTCGGATTGGCTTACTGAAATCCTATCCTCGGAGAATTCCCCCTTTATCATTGTTGGTGACTTCAATATCAACATCCTTTCCCGCTCCCCCCCCCCCGTCCGAAGGCGGGTCCAACATCTGCTAGACTGGGCTAGCGTCCAGGATATTTGCGTTCTGAATTTTGATCACCCTACTCGCTCCGGCTCTTCCGGTTCCTCCTCCCTCTTAGACCTCACCATGTTGTCTCCCTCCATCCAGCCCAGAATTAGATTTTACGTCCACCCTGACTTGTTCGATTCGGACCACCACCCCATCATTCTCTTGGCCTACTCCCTTGTGGGCTACCCAACGGCCCCTCGTCGCATTTACAACTGGACTAGAGCCTCTGCTGCTCTTAACATGATAGATAATCTTCCGACTTCTTCCTATCAGGACTTTGAGCACACTTGCAGAGAGGTTATGGACTCCACTTCCTCTCACCTGAGTTCGCCTAGTCGCTTGGGTTGCCTTTGGTGGGATTCTACCTGCCGGTCACTCCTACGTTCGAAGCGGAAACATCTCCGCCTTGCCCGTTTACATTGCTCCAGGGAGGATTGGATTCATTACAAGAAGTATGCGGCCAAACTTCGAAGGTATATCAAACAAGCTGCCCGCAACTTCTGGGACTCCCTCTGCCAAGGGAGTTGCGAAAGTGGGAGAATCTTTAAAATCCTGAAACGCCTGGCTAGTCGTGACCTCCCCTCTGGCGACAATATTATCAAAGACCCTGTTCCCATCGCGTCCATTGAAACCCAAGCTCATGCTTTCCTAGAATATTTCTCTAAACCCAACCTTCCACACCCTATTCCAGTTGATCTCGGTGATGGGGATCCGATCCTAGACGCCCCCTCTCCCTGGATGAACTTCGTCACGCTCTAAAACGCTCTCGTCCGACTACACCAGGCACTGATGGCATCTCTATTAAGCTCTTCCAGAAGCTTTCTGAGAAACACCTCAAATCCCTGCTGAACACCTTTAACCTTTCTTTTGGTTCGGGGGAAATCCCTAACTCCTGGACGCTTGCCACCATCGTTCCCATCCGGAAGCCTGGCAAACCTGCTCATCGAGTCGACTCCAACCGCCCGATAGCTCTCACTTCGGCGGGGTGCAAATTATTGGAACGCATAATCCTCCGCAGACTCCTTGCTTGGGGCGGGCAGCGGCATTTGTTCCACCAAGATCATTTCGGATTCATCCCTACTAGGGACTGCACCCTAGCTTTATGCACTTTTATAAACGATATTGTCTCGGCCCGCTCTCGTAAATGGTACGTCGCAGCAATCTGTCTTGACATCAAAGTGGCCTATGACTCTGTTCATATAGACACCCTCATTTACAAACTTGCTTCCTATGGAATTAGAGGCATCATGGGTCGTTGGCTAACTTCTTTCCTGGACTCACGGGTTATTCAGGTTCGCTGGAAGGCTACTATTTCCGACACTGCCCCTTCTAACCAGGGCGTCCCACAAGGCAGCGTGCTTTATCCGCTTCTTTTCATATTCTATATGCTGGATATCGTGGAGACGCTGGAAGATGGGGTTCGCATGATCGTTTACACGGACGATCTGTTGATCTATGTCGTGTGTCCGGAGGCAACCCAGGCACGGAGAAAACTCCAGGATACCCTTTTGCGCATTACCTGCTGGTGTTCCTCGAATGCGCTTTGTATTGCCCCAGCCAAATGTTCGGCAATCAACTTTACTCGCTGCAGGGACCGGGGGGCTCCGTTCACCCTTCGGGGCGTGGAGATCCCTTGGAGTTCTCCAATAAAAATCTTAGGTGTCTGGTTCTCTCGCACTTTATGTTTCACCCCTCACTTCACTGCTATCAAGTGCAAAGCCCAGCCCCGGCTGAATTACTTAAAGGCTATCACGGGCCGCTCCCGTGGTATTAATAGTTCCCACATGCTAAAGATTGTCAATTCCATCATCCGTAGCATTCTAGAATATTGAGCTCCTCTGTTTTATGATTCTCCTGTATCGGCCTTGACTATTCTTGAGATCAGTTATAACGCTGCCCTCAGATTGGCAACTTCTCAAATGCACCCCTATCCCTGTTCTCCATCGGGAAGCCGGGGTACCTAGTGTGTCCAGTCGCCTCCTCCTTCTCACGATGATGTTTCTTCTCCTCCTCCTCGCCTCCCCTCCTGGGCTGCGCCTTAGTGAAGCCGCTCATGCAGCTCTTGCCCAGCCTGCTCCGTTGTGGAAGTGGTGGCTACCGTTACAAGAGATACAATCCCAGGTGGGCTGTCCCCTCTCGTACATTATCCGTCTGTGCTGGCCTCCCCCCCCATGCTGTGCCCAGTTTCGGGGGATTTCGAACGGTCTTGATTTTCAGTCTCCGGACTTCCCAGCTCTTACTAAAGTTCACGCCTGGCATCAATGGTTTTCCTCCCTCCCCCGCTGCTCTCTCGCTGCCACCGACGCTTTGAAAGACGGTGCTAAAACTGCCATCGCTGCCGTAGATCCTATCAGCAATACTTCTTTCGCAACCTTGGTTCCTCATGACAACTCGGTGTTCACCGCCGAGGCTCTTGGATTATATCTTACTCTCTCTACTCTCCCCATATCTCATCCGAACATTTTCATCCTGTCTGATAGTCTGTCGGTGCTTCGTGCCCTTGAGGATTGGTCTATTCGGTCGCCGAATGTGATCCTACTGCTGATCTCCCATATCCAGAAGCTTAATGCTCGCGGCTATCATATCACCTTTGTCTGGTGCCCCGGTCATTGTGGTATTCCTCCCAACGAACTTGCAGACTCCCTCGCCAAAAATGGGCCATATCTCTGCGCCCCTTTCCTTCGTATAGCTCTTGAAGATCTCCGTTCTCAGGTCCGGAAGACCTGGAAGGTAGAACAAGAATATTCTTGGATAAACTGCGACTACGCGATCTCTCTCCCCTTTCTTCTTCCTGACAGGTCTTTCCCCAACTGGGTCCCGTCTTGCAAAATGGATGTTCTGATGGCTCGTTGGAGGTCAAAAACTATTCTAACTAAAACGCCTACATAGGATGAACCTCACCTTTTCCCCTCTCTGTAACTTCTGCTACGACTTGGAAACTCCCGAACACATCTTGCTCCGTTGCTCCAAGCTCTCTTCCCCTCGTCATAATTTGTTCAATACTCTTCATTTGGGCCCTAACCCGTCGTATGGCGACGTTATCTTGGCTGCCTTCGGCTCGAAATGGTCGTCAGCGCATCTGATCTTCTTCTCTCGACTAGCTTTCTCGTCCTAACCTAACACTTTGTTTGGTCTGCGTTTTTGGATTTTCCGAGATGAAGCTGTCCCTTGGGACATAGCACAAATCTCAGTATCCCCCTACCTACCTACCTACCTACCTATTAATGCACAACAAAGTAGCGGCAATCAGTGATTTTTTTTTTCTTCTTTCTTTTTCATGTGCTCGAAGCACACATACATGCACGATAGTGATTGCTGCAATACAGATATTCCCGTATTTTTAAAATTCATGAATAGCAAATTAGCGGCTTTTAGTGATTTTTTTTTTCTTGATTTTACGTGCACGAACATACATTACATGCGTGATAGTGAATGCTGTGGAATTGAGTTTTATGTGTTTTGAGATTTGAATATAAACAAAAAATGAAATTTCATGCAAGAAAAAATATTATCAACAATAATTAATTATAAATTTACCGTATCATTTATATTTATATTTAAAATTTGGCGACCTTTGGAGATTATTCACTGGCATGCGGATAATACGCAAGTACCGATAAAAGTACGCTTAAGATTTTTTTCATATTACATCTTTCGTTTCCTATTTCATTACTTTAAGAGGACGGATTTAAATTCATAACGGGGGTTTCAGGCAGCATGAGGCGTTTGCATATCCGAGAGCAGGTGGTATTTTCTTTTTTTTATTATTGGGAGGGTGGTGGTGGTAAGCGAGAGCAGTTGATAGTCGCCCCTTAAAAGAGCGAAATTTAATAATAAATAATAATTCTTCAATTGTTTTGAAATATTTTGCTGATTAAATTTTAACTACACATAATGAAAAGGAAGTAAAAAAAAAAAAAAAAAAAAAAAAAAAAGTTATTAAATAAAAACATTGGTGATTTTGAATTTAGTAAATGTCACCAAGTTCGGGTTTCAAATAATTACCACATAAATTAATTGAAAATAAGCTGTAATCAAGGAAACTAACGCCTACGATGGTACAAGTTACATGACTCCTGCGTTATATCAATTTTTGGGTTAAACTAGCGCCCCTAGATTATTTCATTATTTATGAAATATCTAGAATGTGATGGTTTGGTTGAACCATAGACCTATTATAAGAGTGGACGGAGCATTCCTTTATTAAGGGAATATAAGAAAAGGTGCAAAGGTGAAACCATGTGAATGTTGAAAAAGTTACCTTTTTTGGCATTTATCGCGTTATTGGCAATTTTTTGTTTTGAATATAAATATATATAAATATGTAACGTATTTAATTGCTTGCTGAAAGAGAGATGAGTGTCGCAGCACACAATGGAGACGAGGCGTTCGTTCAAGCAAATATCTTTATTGTTTCATCATTCCAGAGTCGGGTCGAAGGCAAAGACGAATGGAGTTATCCGAGAAGCCGCCGAATTCGCGACGGCCTCCGGCCGCGGCGAGCGGTGGGCGATAATTACAAGATTACGTTAATTTCGGAGGGCTGGCCACATGGAAAAGTTTAGCAAGTCAAGAACGTGTCAAATCGCTCCGTTTAATTACTGTTTGGGCTTTTATACCCGTAATTTTTGGTGTAATTTGGCGTAGTTCTAATTCCAGCCCATTTTATTTAATTGGTTATTTCATTCAAAACCAACGCCTTTTCCTGCCTTTTCATTATGTCTAATTGGTTATATTTTTATATTCTGCAGACCTCGCGATTCCGATCTTCGCCACATTTTGCCAAACTCTGCCAAACCCTTAAAACATTATTTATTGCTCTGTATCTGATATGAAATAATCAAACCGCAAATTAGACTCATTAAAACCTTTAAATTTATTTCTAGGCCAATTATAAAGCTATTTCCAGACATCAAAATACTTAAATGATTAACTTGTTTATTTCACATGATCGCGACTGCAATTTTCGTTCATTATTTTTTATGCTTTTAATCTTACAGCTTAATATGAAATCTCCTTTAATTTATTTTGCCATATTACTTTGAAATATAACCAGAATACCCTGAAACTCTGAAAATGTTAATTTAATTCTTACTTCTTTTTATCTCTTATATTTCTTATATATCACACACACATATATATATATATATTATTAAAAGATACAACAAGCAAAAGTAGTGTAAAATATTATAGCTGCTGAAATTTATTTTTACCTTGTTATTATCATCTAACAAAGTTCAAAAGTTTTTATAACTTTGATTTGACTGTACTCGTTTTAACTCTCATAAATAATTATGGACATTTTTGAAATATGACGACTTGACCTTCTGTCGTCATTCGACGTTATGGTGAAATTTAACCTATAGGAGTCTTAATTTACCCCACAAATAAAGGACTATAGCCAATCATAGCGCAGCTTTTCCCTACAAACAAAAGGAAACTCCGCCTCGTTCTAGTCGTCCATTCAAGTTAGAGAAATAAGTATAGCAATTATAAGCATTTTATACAAATAATTACTTAAAAAGAACGAAATAATAAAATATTAAAAATAATCTTAGCTGTAAAATAAAATCCTTATTTTACATAACTTCTAAGGGTTTTTAAAGTACATCTAATTACTATTTCTTGCTATACAAAATTCTTTTTAAATTCAAAACAATCTAACTTTTAAAGTGAAATAAAAATTAAAAAAAAAAACTTTCAAAGAAAAAAGGAAAATATCGTCTGCTTAATAAAAAGCAGAGTTTAGAGCATGGCTTTTTATTATCTTTGGAACAATTATTCGATTATACTAAAAAGTACGGTGTTAGCTAGATTTTTTCCTGATTATAAAGTGTACTAATTTTCATAGCGAATGGTTGAACAGTGCAGCTTTGTTTAGCAAAAGGTACATTCAAGATGAAACACAGCAAATGATGACAACGGGAAATGCCTAATTGAAAGCAATAGTTCTATCTAACTTACAAAAAAAAAAAAAAAAAAAAAAAAAAAAGTCAAATAAAAATGACATTAATATATAATTTAACTTACAGTAACATTTTTTCTTTTTTTTCTAAGCAATAAAGTTTGCAATTAGGTGCTGCTAGTAAACAGAACAATTTGCTATAAAATTGAATCATATTGATTTTGTTTCGAAAGTTTGAAGTTTATCTTTTGAAAAGTTCTTCTAAAGTTAGAAATATATTTTTTGTAAAATTTTGCTGTATGAACTCTAATTTTGAAAATGTTTATTTTGTCAAATTAGAAATTATTTGGAGTTCTATTTATCGAATTATATATATATATTTATATATATATATTGGGCTACTCTATTTCTTTGTTAACCAATGCTTTATAATACATGGTAAAAGTTTTAAAATATAGAAATAAAGTAACGTCAATTTCCTTTTTATTTTATTTTATACTAGCCGCCTTCGGCGACCAGCTGGTTCGCGATCCCTGAAAAATCCGACTTTACGAAACTCCCGCTCGGTGGCGCCTGCGGCGCCTTTTTCCCGTTTCAGGTCTAATAACAGCTTATCGATATATCGTGAAAATACCTTATTGAATACCTTATTGAATACCTTATTGCGCAGTAAATTCCCGTGCGGAAGCGCCTTCGGCGCCCTCTTCCCTTTTGAATATCTGAAACAGCCTGTTCGCTCACCATGTTATGATCTTTCAAATTTCTGACTTTAGCTAAGTCCCGCTCGGTGGCGCCTGCGGCGCCGTATAACATTTTTTTAAAAGACTTGTGTCTGATTTATCTGTGGATTTTCTCCAAAACGTGCTTAATTCCGGGCTATATATCGTTAAAAATTATTATTACGAAATGTGAGCGAAAATCTGAATTTGAAACTCTGTAAAATATAAAAGAATAAAAATTTTCTGGTTTTTCCACAGTTTTCTCCGAAAGTTTCGTACAGAATTTAAACGGCTTATATCATTTTAATAACCTGCAATAAAAATACTTTAAAATATCTTTTGAATGATGTGTTATGTATTACAATAATGAATATCTATGATATATTTTAGACTCAAAGTGGCTAATCTATCAAGGGCGATTAACGATTTCTATTGAAATCCATCTAAAATTTAAGAATTCCAAAACTGCTTTTTTACAACCGAATTCATAAAAAAAAGGGGGGGGGGAATCAATATTATTCTGTTAAAAGTAACTCATTAACAGATGAAATTGGTGAATGGTGTCATTAACAGATGAAATAAAAATGAATTTAAATAAATAAAATATGTCTATTTATTTTATTTTTAAAGCTATACTTTAGATTTTTTAACTGCATACAGGTAAGCCATAATGACGGGCAATTTCGAAGTTCTGCTTTTGATCGATTTTAAATTGAAAAAATTCAAAAACTGCTTTTTTTATTTCCAGTATACTTTGTCACGTGTGCGAAAAACAAAAAAGCAATTTTTCCAGACCTCTAGCACCTGGCACTGAAGAATCTTATTCTCTCTTCTCTGTCAAGGTCAGTTGCAAGAGTTTCAGAATTTCACCGAAAACTGCCGCGATACTGAAAATTAAAAAAATTATAACTCATTCAGTTTTTGAAATTTTCTCTCAATCTTCTGGGTATTCAATTGTTGAAGCGAGATCTATATACAAATAAAAAAGAAATGATTTATCTCTAAACGCTTTTGAGTTATAACATGTTTTGTGAAAAAATCGATGTTTCGTAAAATCTAAAAATATGGATCGTTAATCCGTATTTTGTAAAAATGTTTATATGGTTCGAAAGAAGATTAAATGTCCTTTCCAAATATACCAGGTTTTAAGAAATGGAACAGTTACTCGGTCGTACAGGGCGTTTCAAAAACGACAATCGAGAAAAAGAGAAATTTTCGACCCTTCTTAAAACTTTTTTTAAAAATATAAAAAATCCGTATTTTTTTAAAAAAAATTGTACCGTAAGAATCGGTAATAAATGCTCTTTCTCGTGGTACAGGTGTATTTTCGATATTTCCAATAGATCGGAAGCGATCGCTTTAGAAAAACCCGCGAAATTTTCCTCTCTCTGCTTTCTCTTTTCAGGAACACGCTGAAGGGCGAAAATTACGATCCGCTCGCTTTTTAATTGGGCATTGGTCGACGTTTTAATTAATATCTCCGGAACTAATTAAAATTTTTAAATTCTGTTTTCACTATCAACTCGGGAAGGCTTCTGTGCACCCGTATGTCAAATTTTATACTTCTGCGTTCAGTAGGGGCTGAACGTATAGATGCACAGACAGACAGACAGACAGACAGACAGACAAACATCTTCTTTTATTATTATAGATATATATAAGAATAAAGTGTTAGATTCGTGAAAATTTTCTATGGACTTACATGTTTTGAGACGTCCTGAATAAGATTTGACTATTATTAAAAAAGGCCTGCCTGTGTGTTTTTCACGAAACAATATCACGAATCTTGATATCTCACGAACTAACGAACAAAATTTAACAAAACTTGATATTTGGTTGTACTTAAACTGGTACTGACGACATTTCTAAATAATTCGCTCAACAAGTGGCACTGTTATACATTTTTTCCTAATTTTTAATATGTCTGTGTAAGGCAAAATTTCGTATAACTGTACACAATGCGAATTATTTTTAACTTTTGAATCTGATATTTAAAAACAATATTTATTTATAATAATACTACTCAACCAATTTTTTATTATTATTTGTATGTGTAGGGGCATTTCTCCCCCCCCCCCCCCCCCCCGAGACTGAAAATTTCAGTATAGGTATCTTTCAAAAGAACTCGTCGATACCTTCAAAAAGAATGGTTGAATTTTTGATCTGTGATAATTTAAAACAAAGTTATCTCTCTTTTTTTTTTTAACTTCCTTTTACTTGTAGAGAAAATATTGTTTTTCGGTCAAATTTTCGAAATTGAATTTTTGTTATATTTACACATTTTTAGGTCCTTTGAAACCTAAAAATAGGCTTTTAGCGGTTGGTCTGGGTGTCTTTCTCTGTGTGTCTGTTAATACAATATATCAAGAACAAATTGTAGCAGGATGTTCAAACTCTGTATTCTAAATGAATATCATATATGATTATGCTACTGAGATACAGTGAAACCTCTCAAGTTGGACACCCCTCTAAGTTGGACGCTTTTTCTCGGAACGGAATGTATCCATTAACATTATGTCTAACCCCTATAAGTTGGACACCTCTCTAAGTTGGACACTTTTTCTTGGAACCGTAGGTGTCCAACTTAGAGAGGTTTTACTTACTAAACTCTTCGTTGATATTATGCAAATAGTTCGTGTGTACAGAAACATCCACGATAATTTAAATATATTACGTCTATAGGCGAAATTTCTAGTAAGTACAATGTAACAACCATAGGCTACAATAAACAAAATGAAATGAGCCTATACTATATGCAGGGTGTTTCGCTACCGGTGCGACAAACTTACAGACAGTGTAGGGGACACAAAGACGATTTGAAATCCCATAGCAAGAGGCAAGGTCGGAAATGCAATCCTTACGAGATAGGGAGTTATTAGGAGGTATGATTATTAGGAAACTTATAATTTATTTTAAGCTTTTGACCTTGAAATATCATTTCGCGATCACCATGTATTCGAAGTTTTCATCCTAACACTTTTGAGAATGGCTGTTGACAGCTTTTCTGTGATAACCGGTAACCCTTTAACTCTCGTGTACATAAAATTCCCGTGATTTAACCACTCCCCCTGTTTCTTGTTTCATTGATATTTTTAAAAACTAAAATGAATTAATTGGCATCATACTCTTTAAAATGCAATTAAAAAAAAAAAAATCTGGAGTGACTCCACTCGACTTTCCGAACATTGAGTAATTAACAGTTTTGTAGATAAAGTAAAGAAAGAGTAGTTGTTAAACAAACAAAAGAGAGAAAACCATAATAGAGTGTTTGAGTATTTTTCTCCATCTATTACACGTTGTTTTATTTAACGCTACTGAACTTTGAGCCCATAGATCATAATGACAAAGAAATTTTCGTTGTGTCCCTGTAAAAACCTATAAATGTTAGATTCACCAAAATGCTTATAGTTAGTGCAACAGTGATTTATAATACTCATATAAATTTTCAGCTGAATTCAATAAGGCGTTTAGATGCTATCGTACTTTTAAAAATTTAGTCCATAGGCCATAATGATAAAGAATTTTTCTTTGTGTCCCTGTAAAAAAACTGTAAGTGCTAGATTCACCAAAATCTATACAGTTAGTTCAACTGTGATCTATAACATGTGTACAATTTTTTTGCTCGGATTAATAAGGCGTTTAGACACTATCACATTTTTAAAAATTTGGCCCCATAGGCATAATGATAAAGAATTTTTCTTTGTGTCCCTGTAAAAAAACTATAAGTGCTAGATTCTCCAAAATCTATACAGATTGAGTATTTGTGATCTATAATATGTGTATAAAATTTTTGCTCAATTGAATAAGGCGTTTAGATGCTATCGCACTTTTAAGATTTTGCTCCCATAGGCCATAATGATAAAGAATTTTTCTTTGTGTCCCTGTAAAAAAACTATAAGTGCTAGATTCACCAAAATCTATAGGGTTCGTACTATGGTGACTTACAATATGCGTACCAACTTTCAGGTTAATCGAACGAAGCGTTTAGACGCTAGCGTGTTCACCCACAGACATACACACATACACACATACATACACACATACACACACACATACATACATCATCGTAAAAATAGTGAAAACGGACTCAGGGGACCTCAAAACGTATAGAAACATCAAAATCTCGAATTCGGATTTTTGACATGATTACAATACTTTCCTCACTATAGTGTTCGGAAAGTAATAATAATAAGAGAATGAAAATGCTTATTTTTCATTTGTTTATTTTAACACAAGTGTTTTGAAATTAATAAAAATTGGAACCATTTGGGTGTGTCTTTAAACAATTATAAAAGGGCTAAAAAATCCCCTATCTCGTTAGGATTGCATTTCCGGGGGATTCCGGGGGATCCTCATAGATCCCATGTGATTCCAAATTATCTTGTGTCCCCTACATCTCCTGTAAATTTGTCACTCCGGTAGTAAATCACCCTGTACATTTAAAATGCTATTTTATATACATAAAAGCATATTTGATGTAGAATATCGTATAAAAATCATTGTTCTCTTGTTTACAGGACTACCAAAACGAATGTGGACATATTGGGACAATATTTCAAAATTGTTGGAAATACATTCCCGGTTCTGTTATGTGTTTTTCATGTAGGACTAAATTTAAGCAGACAATGTAGTGTGTATATAACTTATAGATAATATACAGGAATACACAAAATTAAGCTAAAGCATTCTTTTCTATATAATTAAATTGATGGGAGTGCTTTACTAAATTTTACATTCTGAACGAAAACTGCTCAGAAGGTAAAGCTAATTTCTCATACCCATGCCGTACACAATGAATTTTTAACGTTAAATTGTCAGCTCTGGCTTTTTGTATAATATCGCGTTTTGAGATCATCTGAATACGAAAGTCAAGTTTTTAGCGTTTGATCTGAATACACGTGTGTTCTCAGCATAACTTAAGAACAAATAACTGCACAAAACTCAAATTTGTATTTTGAAGTTCTTAAGAAGTTGCTACTTGAACAATTTGATCAATATTTGGTAAATTTCAAAGAGAGATGTGGGTGAAAATATCTGAAAAATTAGAAATAAACTTTAATATTTAATAACAGCCTTGAATTATTATTATTATTATTATTTTGGAAATGTAGGTACTATATTTAAACGGAAGGTTGAGGACGGCAGTAGCACCCCCCCTCCTCCCCTTCCTCCTGACACAGATTAGTATATGTCAAATTATACTGTTCCTAAAGCAATTTCAAAATGTTTTCACAGTAGGTTTATATATAGTACATTTTACCTTATCCATTAATATGTAAACTGCTTTTATAATAATGAAATTCAGAGTAAGAGAAAGTCGTGTGAGTGACATCACGCCATATTATTTTCTTAAAAAGTCTAAAGATATTTTTTGCACGGCATATTTTTTTTTTTTTTTTTTTTTCATTTAGAGTTATACTTCTCTGTGATGAAAATCATCTGAAATCAATCATCATGGAAAATAATATTGATAAATAATAATTTTAATAAATAACATATACTGCGTGAATTTGTATAGGAAATTATAGAAAAAAGTGTCGTGGTGGATACAACATATTAATTATTATTTTTTTTAATTAACATTTTCCAACAATTTTGAAAAGTGCTTAAACTTCGGCTTGCTGTCTCTTAGTCTGTGCTCTAATTCCCTAAATATTCATGGAATTCTTTTTATTCACGTTCACTATAGAATTTTCCCTGTTGAAAATGGGAGTAAATACATAGACCTATTTTAAGAGTGGACGGAGCATTCCATTATTAAGGAAATATAAGTAAAGGTGGCAAAGATGAAACACGTGACTGCTGAAAAAAAGGTTATCTTTTCTGGCATTTATCGCTTTATTGGCGATTTTTTGTTCCGAATATAAATATAATTATTATTATTATTATTATTATTATTAAAAGATACAGCAAGCAAAACTTGTGTAAAATACTACAGCTGCTGAAATTTATTTTTATCTTGTTATTAACACTTTCCAACAAAGTTAAAAAGTGTTTATAACTTCGGTTTGTCTGTACTCGCTTTAAACCTCATAAATAAATCATGGACATTTTTGAAATCATATAAGGTATAATATATTTAAACTAATTCAATTTAGAGAATTAAGTTTTGCATAAACATTTTATAAAAATAATTACTTAAAAAGAACGAAATAATAAAATATTAAAAAGAATCTTACCTGTGAAATAAAATCCTTATTTTACATAACTTCTAGGACTTTTAAAGTACATCTAATTACTATTTCTTGCTTTAAAATTCTTTTGAAATTCAAAACAATCTAACTTTTAAAGTGAAATAAAAATTTTAAAAAGAACTTTCAAAGAAAAAGGAAAAATATCGTATGCTTAAGAAAAAGCAGACTTTAGAGCATGGAGAGAAAATTTCTGTATTGGCCAGTTTGACTTCTGTAGTTCAACAGTCACGTGACTTTTTTATGAGTTATCTCTGCCACTGAGAAAAGTTGCCATTGTCCCATCCGCTTTTATAATAGATTGTTCTTTTCTCTCTCTCTCTCTCTCTCTCTCTCTTTTTTAATTCACACCTTAATAAAAAAAACTCCTAATTTCAGCCGTTGATTGTGCACCTTTCACTGAGAGAAAAAAAATAAAGAAATAAAAAATACCGCCTTCATCTAGAATGAATAAGTGGTCATTTTCTAAATCCCTTAACTAACTAGAAATATAGATTTCCGAGCTATGTGCATAAGGCACGCCAATAAACTGAATAGACGAAATGATCGAGAATTTCTAGTCTACAAATTTCTAGATGGTGAAACAATATTCTGAATCTTTTGTATTGCGAGAAATTCTCGCTTGATTTTCTAGAATTGGGTAATAAACCAAGATTATAGCTGCTGAAACTCGCCTCTTGTATTCGCATTTATTTGCAGATGTTTTTAATTAACTTTGCCCTCGAGGATATAGACAAACGCTCTATAATTCTAGTAGAGGTTTCTAGAACTCGCCTTCAAAGGAGACTAGAATTTATAAGTATGACATAGAATTATTTTTTCTAGAGCCGCAATTTAGGTTCTAGATGTCAGTCACAGAATTTTTTCTCGGTGTTTTTAACAATTTACTTAAAACTGACTTCGTTACTTGGTCTGTTTGTGAGCGTTTTCATTTCCGTAATTTTCAGAGTGCGTTGAAATTCATATGTGTTACTTAGCTTTATTAAAGAAAAATATATCCTTTAATATCACCAAGGAGGTAAAACACATTAAATATCTCCTTATATTATTAAAATCTGTGCGCATCTGTCTGTCTTTCGGTCTGTCTGTCTGTCTGTCTTTCTGTCTGTCTGTCTGTCTGTGAGAAATGCCTTGTGACCACTAAAGCTCCGGCGCTAATAGTCGCATCGCCTCGAAACCGGTGTCGACAGACGCAGAATTTCTTCATCTCGACATCGCGATAATTCGCTAAGCGATGCGACCCTAATTAGCGGAGATATTAATTAAAACGTCCACCCTTGTCTACTGAAAAATGACCCAGAATTCATGATTAAATGCTTAAAAAGCGACATTTTTACAGAAAAAGTGGAAAATAAATTAGAAATATCAGTCGTATCGTTACAAATAAGGTATCAAATGAAAGGTCCGATTTTTCTGAATCCGACGGTTTAAACAGCTTATCGATAGGGCAATTAGATTTTTTAAAATTAACTAAAGTATGAAAAAAAAGGTGGCAACAAATCACAAGAGTTTTATTAATTTCGCAATAGACTTATTTCGGTAACCATGGCGCCGGGTGAAAGAATAAATAGATTTTACTTCGTGCTTTACTGATTTTGTACTGGGAATAAAAATTGCAAATTTCAAAATGCTTCAATTTTATTCAAAATTATTTCAAACTTGCTACACACTTTTAACATCACAAGACGAAGTAGCAGTTCAAATTTCACCGGGTTTCCAAAATAAATAAAAAATGTACAATTTAATTGCAAATTAAATTTTATTCTCATACGCGTATTTCAAACTCTAACTATGATTAAATTATTTTTAATACATCATTCGAAAGATATTTTAAAGTACTTTTATATTATCGAAAGTGGGATTCAAGATTTCGCTTCATTTACACGTTTTGAGGTCTCCTGAATCGGTTTTCTTTTGTATCTCAGCTACTAATTAAAATAATTTCATAAGTAATACATCATTAGATAGCTTTGTTGATTTGGAATCGAACAGTAGATTACAGAAATTTCTACCGCCAGATGGCGCTGTAATATTTTCAAATTTCAATATTTCAATTTCTAATTATGATTAAATTATTTTTAATACATCATTCGAAAGATATTTTAAATTTTTTTTTATATTATCGAAAGTTTTCACCAGATTTACACGTTTTGAGGTAACCTGATTACGTTTTCTTTTGCATCTCAGCTAATTCAGTTAGACCGTTCAAAATTGATATATGTAGGTTAATTAGGAAGGGCTGAAAGGGTGGGGAAGATATAGGCGTGCACCGCGCTCACGGGACAGCGCTGCCGAAGACAGTGGGGACCTGGTCCGACTTTTTAACCGATGAGAAATGATTTTTTTTTTCAATTTCTTTTCTTAAGAAAAAAATTTGACTTGAGAAGGAATATGTGCGCGTAGCGCGCGTATACCTTCACACGTGCGCGTGCAGCGCGCATGGGTCTGCGCTGCCGAAGGCAGTGGGGACACGGTGTGAGTTTTTACACGATCAGAAATGATTTTTTTAGGGGGCACGAAGGGTCAGGGAAGGAATACGCGCGCGCAGTGCGTGTATTCCTTAACTTAAACGCGCGCAGCGTGCACGGGACTGCGCTGCCGTAGACAGTGAAGACCCAGTCCGACTTTGTACCTGATGAGAAATGATTTTTTAAATTTTCTTTTCTTAAGAATAAAAATTTGATTTGAGAAATCAAATTTTATTTGGACCCGAGCCGACTTTTTACCCAATCAGAAATGATTTTTTTTTTTAATTTCTTTTCTTAACACTAAAAGTTACTGTTAGTGATTCATTAATTTTAGTGATTCATTTGAAAATACTGACCCGCTAGCGGGCGAAGCTCGCTAGTCTCCTTATATTAATAAAATCTGTGCGCATCTGTCTTTCTGTCTGTCTGTGAGAAATGCCTTGTGACCGCTAAAGCTCCGGCGCTAATGGTCGCATCGCCTCGAAACCGGTGTCGACAGACGCAGAATTTCTTCATCTCGACATCGCAATAATTCGCTAAGCGATGCGACCCTAATTAGCGGAGATATTAATTAAAATGTCCACCCATGTCTACCGAAAAATGACACAGAATTCATGATTAAATGCTTAAAAAGCGACATTTTTACGGAAAAAGTGGAAAATTAATTAGAAATATCAGTCGTATTGTTACAAACAAGATACCATTGGAAAGGGCTTTTTTTTTCTCAATCCGATGGTTTAAACGGCTTATCGATCGGACAATTAGATTTTTTTAAATTAACTAAACTAAAAAACAATGGTGGCAACAAATCACAAGCATTTTAACTTGGCAGACGATCTTGAACGGAAAGAAAAAACATCTGTTGTTTAATGAGGTCACGTGTTTTTGTACTGTGATTAAAAATTGCAATTTTCTATTTTCTTCAATTTTTCAAAATTCGCACATTTCAATTAGTATACAATTTTAACACCACAAAACAAACTTGCATTTCAAATTTCATTGATTTTGGTCAATAAACAAAAGATTTACATTTTAATTGCAAATTAAATTTTATCTTTACACGTCTGACATTTTATCTGTCGAAAGAGTATACCAGTTTCAAAACAACACAAATACACTTAAGGTAAAAATATTTCTTTTTCTATTTACTTCCATTAACCGACTAACGTAGATAATGGAATTCGAAATTTCACCTGACTTACACGTTTTGAGGTGTCATGGCGCTGTAATAATTTAAAATTTCAATATTTAAAATTCTAATTATGTTTAATTTTTTTTTTTTTTTTTTTAATATGTCATTCGATACACATTTTAAAGTACGGTTACATTATCAAAAGGGGAATTCGAGATTTCACCCGATTTACACGTTTTGAGGTCTCCTGATTAGGTTTTCTTTTGCATCGCAATAGTGGAATTCGAGATTTCAGCTTATTTACACGTTTTGAGGTCTCCTGAATGGGTTATCTTTTGTATATCAGCTACTAATTAAAGTGTCGAAAAGGGAATTAGAGATTTCACCTGATTTACACGTTTTGAGGTGTCCTGAATGGGTTTTCTTTTGTATCTCAGCTGCTAATTAAAACAATTTCATAAGTAATACATAATTTGAAAGCTTTGTTAATTTGGAATTGAATAGTAGATTACAGAAATTCGATATTTCGACATTTTTCCTGATTTAAACGTTTTGAGGTGTCCTGAATGGGTTTCTCTTTTGTCTCAGTTACTAATTAAAAAAATTTCATAAGTAATACATCATTTGAAAGCTTTGTTGAGTTGGAATCGAACAGTAGATTACAGAAATTTCTACCGCCAGATGGCGCTGTAATATTTTTAAATTACAATATTTCTATTTCTAATCATGATTAAATTTTTTTTAATGCGTCATTCGATACACATTTAGAAGTACCTTTACATTATCGAAAATGGAATTCAAGATTTCACCAGATTGACACGTTTTGAGGTCTCCTGAATCAGTTTTCTTTTGTATCTCAACTACTAATTAAAATAATTTCATAAGTAATATATCATTAGAAAGCTTTGTTGATTTGGGATCGAACAGTGGAATACAGAAATTTCTACAGCCAGATGGCGCTGTAATATTTTCAAATTTCAATATTTCAATTTCTAATCATGATTAAATTATTTTTAATACATCATGCGAAAGAAATTTTAAAGTTCTTTTATATTATCGAAAGTTTTCAGCAGACTTACACGTTTTGAGGCGTCCTGATTAGGTGTTCTTTTGCATCTCAGCTAATTGAGTAAGACTGTTCAAAATTGGTATTCGTAGGTTAATCAGAAGGGGCTGAAAGGGTGGGGAAGAAATAGGCGTGCACCGCGCGCGTATCCCCTAACTTGCGCGCGCGCAGCGTGCACGGGACTACGCTGCCGAAGGCAGTGGGGACCCGGTCCGACTTTTTAATCGATGGGAAATAATTTTTTTAATTTCTTTTCTTAAGAATAAAAATTTGATTTGAGAAGGAATACGTGCGCGCAGCGTGCGTATACCTTCACACGTGCGCGCGCAGCGTGCATGGGTCTGCGGTGCCGAAGGCAGTGGGGACCCGGTGTGATTTTTTACCCGATGAGAAATGATTTTTCTTAGGGGGCACGAAGTGTCAGGGAAGGAATGCGGGCGTGCAGCGCGTGTAATCTTTAACTTGTGCACGCGCAGCGCGCACGGGACTGCGCTGCCGAAGGCAGTGGGGACCCGGGCCGACTTTGCACCCCATGAGAAATGATTTTTTTTCTTTTCTTTTCTTTAGAATAAAAATTTGATTTGAGAAGGAATATTTGCGCGCAGCGCACGTATGCCTTCACACGTGCGCGCGCAGCGCGCATGGGTCTGCGCTGCCGAAGGCAGTGGGGACCCGGTGTGAGTTTTTACCCGATCAGAAATTATTTTTTTTTGGGGGGGGCACGAAGGGTCAGTGAAGGAATAAGCGCGCGCAGCGCGCACGGGACTGCGCTGCCGAAGGCAGTGGGGACCCGGGACGACATTTTACCCGATCAGAAATGATTTTTTTTTTATTTCTTTTCTTAGGACTAAAAGTTACTGTTAGTGATTGATTAATTATAGTGATTCATTTGAAAATACTGACCCGCTAGCGGGCGAAGCTCGCTAGTGAAACAATATAACGTGTGAAAATTATTATTCTATAACCACAGCAAGCTGCAGGATTTTCTTTTTCTTTTTTACGGTACATTGTGAGCATTCAATTTTTAGATACTATACAGACTATAAAATAGTAGTTTATTTTATATTTTGCCTTTGAAAGCGAAGTTTAAACATAGATTTTCTTTCTTTTCTTTTCTTTTTTAATTCCCTTCTCTGTGAAAACAAAAAAATATTTTAAATTGTTATCACAGAGGTAAAATGATATAACGAGTAACTACAATGGACAATTTGCACTTAAAGGGGATTTGTACAAAATCTTATTTTTCTGGTAGTTTTAGGCTCATAAATTTCAAAAGTTTATTAAAAATGCAAAAAAAGTTCTCATTAATTTCAAAAATAACTTTAAAATTAACCAAAAATCATGCGACTTTAAAACGCTGTCTGACGTCACACTTTATGATGTTTCAATGTTTATAATTGTTAGCCTAGTTAGCAAGCAGCAGTTCGTTTTAAATTTCGTAATTATCAATCATTTATGTGATTTCTGAGCATTTCTTTTTCATTTTATAACCATTTACCATTATCATCTTTTTTCCTTACTATTTTCAATTGTTTTCTTTTCATGGCGGTTGTCCAATGTTTTCGTTTAATAGGATCCTGTGGAATGCTAAAGAATAGCTTTTGAGAAGCATTTAGCCGTTGTATTAGTGCAGAGTGGTACAATACAATATTTATACTATGATTTTTTAATATCCGTCATTATTATAAAATACAAAACCTATTTCACTGATTCAAGAAGCAAAGCAAAGCACAAAATCGAATTTAAACGATTACTTCCGTTTGTTGTCATAAAGTGTGACGTCACGATATTTTATACAGCGTTTTCTCGATAGAGTAAATAGTGCGATGTTAAAATTGTTATAAATCAGTAATTAGATTTCAAATAAAGAAAATGTTTGTATTTATTTTCTTACCTTTTCATATTCTATTATATAAGAATAAAATCAGAAAGCGTGCAAATTCTCTATTAAAAAGCCTTTTATAATCTGTAAAAAATAAACATATTTTTTTATTGCTTGTTTTTTCAGCGATACATGATTTTAGGATTTTCAATAATAAAATGAAAAATCATGGGAAGGAGAATCAAAACTACTACATTTGTTTGAAAACAAAAATATGCATGTATATACATTTCATATGTTTACAGAGATACAAACAGTACATTTCACTAAATTAAGTTGATTCTGCTGCAGGCTGTGTTAGAAAAAGTATATTTCACTATATTTGTATAAAACACAGATCAATATTTCTACCTAAAATAGTATCTTTCAAAATATTTAAAAAATTGTATTATTAAAAAAATGTTTTCCAGTTTGAGTACAATGTAGTTATTACAATATATTAGGGTACAGTTTTGTAAATAGTCTGGTTTGTAAACAAAAGTGCATTATTTCAGTTTGCAATTAAATCTGTAGGTAATAAATGTGAAACGAACAAACAAGAATGTCGTAAGAAAAAATTCTTAAAAACTGTTGCTGAATAATGGAAAATAAGAGCTTAAACGTCTCAATCTTAAATCAATACGATAAAATGTAACACTAAACAATTAATAAATAAACAAGACCTTCATCAAACGAAAGTCATAAGACTAATTGCAGCGTGAAAGCAGTAATGTATAAAAGCAATTTAAGTGATAAGATTCACCAGATAAAAAAATATACGATGAAAAAATTTATTTACTAGTTAGAAAAATGATGAAACAGAGATTCATTCTTCCTGATGCTTCCAAGCAGATTGAAGTTACGATAGATGGTGTACCTATACATATTTTTCACTTTTTAAATGACAGTGCTCAACCTCTACTGCGGCAGAAAATAGAAGGTGAGTGCCAACTAGCCCTTATGCCAACTAACCCCAGTGTTCCCTAATAGACGCGTGGTTGTTACACGCGAGATTTTTTATTTAACTAAATTAATTTACGAATTTTTTGTTAGCTGGTTTACTATTTGTAAGATAAATATAATTTAGTTGCAAACTATAATAAACTACTTCTTTTCACAAACTTGACATGCTCCTCACACACAAGTGTGTTTTAAAATCTTTCAGCAACAGAAATCATAAAAATTTTATCAAGTCGAATTTGCTATACAGTACCTACCAGTAAGTATTTGGACACATTCGAATTTAGATGTCTTGTCAAATATTTAGAAATGTTTTTTAGGAATCATCTCGAAACTTTGGTAGTATAAATAACATGTTAAACCTCATATATTTCAGCAAAAGTTGTGTTCTGAAGAGGAAAAGGGGACAAGTAAAAAATTAAACAAGAATCAAATTGTTTTAGATCACCCTGTAAAGAGTAATGCTTTAAATGCATTTTAGCTGTACCATGTGATTATGAGGATTTTTTCTCATTATCTGTAAAAAATGTTATGATGTTACTTCACATATTCATAAAGATCTAACATTTTTTTTTTTTTTTTTTTTTTTTTTTTTTTTTTTAAATTTTTGATTGAAACAAAAAAAAAAAAAAAAAAAACAAAAAAAAAAAAAAAAAAAAAAAAACTTTTTTTAAATTATAACTCGTAGAGTATTAGACCAAAGCCATTTTTAGAAATTTAGCATACTAGATTAGATAATGAAATTGGGATGCAAAAATGTTAAAGATGTTGCGATATACGAGCACTTTTATTAAATAATTTTTAACTACGCATACACTAGCTTTTAAAAAATTCAATCTGCATAATTTAATAGCCAAAAGTATTGAGCAACTTATATGACAACCCCAAATAAGTATCGTATAAATTCAAAAATTTATAAGAGATAAAATAAACAGAATTTCAGTTCTCAAAAAAAAAAAAAAAAAAAAAAAAAATCGACTTTCTGAACATTAACTAATTAACGGTTGTATAAATAAATTAAAGTAAGACAAGTCGTTAGATAAACAAAAGTGAAAATTATAATAGGGTGTTTGAAGTATTTTTCTACATTGTTTAATTTTGCGCTATTGCACTTCAAATAATTCGAGCCCATAGATCATAATGATAAAGAATTTTTTGTTGTGTCCCGGTAAAAATCTATAAAAAATCTATTCACCAAATTCTATTAAATTCGTGCGACGATGACCTATAGCATGTGTATAAATTTTCAACTCAGTTGAATAAGGTGATTAGACATTATTACACTTTAAAAAAATTGGGTCCATAAGCCATAATGATAGAGAAAATTTCTTTGTGTCACTGTAAAAAAATTAAAAGTGCTTTCACCAAAATCTATATAATTTGTACGACGGTGATTTATATTATATGTATAAATTTAAAGTCAGGCGAATAAGGTGTTTAGACGCTATCGCACTTTAAAAAATTTGGGCCCATAGGCCATAATGATAAAGAATTTTTCTTTGTGTCCCTGTAAAAAAAAAAAAAAAAAAAAAAAAAAAATATATATATATATATGTATATATATATATATATGTCCTGATTCACAAAAATCAATAGGGTTCGTGCTATGGTGATTTCACTTCATTCTAACAAAGCGTTTAGGCGCTATCGTATTCGCTCTCACGCACATACGTACATCATCATTGAAAATAGTAATAATTAACTCAGGGAACCTCAAAACGTACAGAAACACCAAAGTCTCAAAGTCGGATTTTGGACATGATGACAATGCTTTCCTTACATACGTATGTTCGGAAAGTAAAAAGGAAGATGATAGCGGATTTTATCAATATTTATTTACAATCAGCGAACACTGTATGGTAATACAGTGTTCGGCATTCATTGAATGAATCAAAATAAATATGTAAGTAAAACACCTCATAGTTCAGCTTTTATTTTGAGAGAACTGAAATTCTGTTCATTCTATCTCTCATAACTCTTTGAATTTACACGATGTGTCTTTGGGGTTTTCATTTAAGTTGTTCAATACTATTGGCTATTAAATTATGCAAATGAAATTTTTTTTTAAACTAGCACATTCGTAGTTAAAAATTATTTTGTAAAAATGCTCATATTTTGTAAGATATTTAACATTTTTGCATTCTGATTGTGTCTAATGTAGTACGCCAAATTTCCTAAAAATGTCTTTGCATTGGGTTTAATACTCTACGTGTTATAATTAAATAAGTGGAAATTTTTATTTGCATAATATATATATATATATATATATATATATCCATGAATATATTTGGTAGCTTCATAAGAAATTATACAGATAATGAGAAAAAATCCTCATAATCACATGCTACAGCCAAAACGCATTTAAAGCATTTTCTTTTTACAGGGTGATCCAAAACATTTTGATTTTTGTTTAGTTTTTTACTGGTACCCTTTTCCTCTTCAGGATAGAACTTTTGCTGAAATATATGAGGTATAACATGTTCTTTACACTCCCAAAGTTTCAAGATGATTCCTAAAGAACTGTTCTAGATATTTGACAAAATGTCTAAATTTGAAAGTGTTCAAATACTTATTGGTAGATAGTGTAGTACTTAGACATATATACACTGTGCGAAAAAAGAAGGGCAGACATGTTTCGTAATTTATGTTTTACATTGTTATCCTGGCTACCAGATTCTTTTTCAGATTTAGTTTGACAATGTTTCTCTTCTGCTTGAGCTAAAAATTAAATAGCCACCACTAACGATACATAGAAATATTAGTATACATGATTTTCAGTACGTCGAGAAAGTAAAGTAAAAAAAAGTAAGAAAGAAATTTTTTTTGATTTTGTGGATTGTAAACACGTAAACGCTGCCTTCTTAAAACTAGTATGTTGTGGCCACCACAGGACTTTCTTCTATATTTTCCTATACAAATTCACTCAGTAACAATATTAAAAAAAATATATATACGATTTTTTTTCTAAGTTTTTTGTGTTAAAAGTAAAAAAAAAATCGATAACTTTGTTTTAAATTATCACAGATTTATAGTTCAACCATTCCTTTTAAAGGTATTGACGAGACCTTTCGAAAGATACCTATCTTGAAAATTTGTATCCCCCCAGGGGGGAACCAATGCCCCCACATGCACAAAAATCTTTTCCTAGTTAACTACTACTACTATCAATTATTCATATTAATTTTACAATCACAAGTTTCAAATAACTCTCATTATGTACATTTCTACGAAATTTTGTCCTATACTGCCATGTTAAAAATGTAGAAAAAATGTGATCACAGCGCCACCTGTTGAGCGATTGATCCCCAAATCTAACCAGCACCATTTTATGTCAGGGTGCAACTAAATACCAAATTTGGTTAAATTTCATACATTGGTTCGAGAGATACAGTGGACACAAAATTCGTGACACATACACACACAGACAAATAGACATTTTTTAAAAAGTGTCAATTCGTGTTCAGGCCATCCCAAAACGTGTAAATCCATCAAAAAACGGAGATCGAAAATTTTCACGAATCCATTACTTTCTCTATATTACATATAGCAGAAAGTAAAAAAGTATATTTTGTTGAAAATTGTATTTTTCATTAAATTGTTCTGAGAAATGTATTCGAATGTTTTTTAAAACGGCCAAATATTTGATTCTTTGAAAAAGATAGTAAAGATATTACAATTTCAATGTTGCATATCAGTCCTAATACAGTTTCTAATTTCATAAGAAATCAAGACAAATACGAGAAGACAAAGAAAATGTCTAAAAAGTTAATTTTGACCCCGAATTAAAGATTATTATACGAGCTCATTTTTACTTTCCGAACGTGATGTAAGGAAAGTATTATAACCATGAAAAAATTCCACTATGTGATTTTGGCGTATCTATACGTTTTGAGGTCTCCTGATTTCATTTTTGTTACTTTTATGGTGATACATGTATGTGTGTATATACACGTGTTAGACAAAATAATGGAAACACTTTCGCTTTTTTACGTTTTGTCAAACATCCGGGAAAATTCTTAGTGTGTTGTTATTGAATTTTGGGAATAAAGAAAACATATCTTTCTTCATATATTTCAGCAAAGATTTTGTCACGAAGGCTGTTAGGGGACGAACAACAAATCCAATAAAACGAAAAGTATTTGTGATAACCCTGTATCTGGAAAAGCTTTAAACTGATCTGCAAATTTTAGATATGGTTATAAATATTATATTTTATACGTATGTAGAGTTTTGTGAGGGTATCTTGAATATTTAAGCAGTTATTCATATTTTATTAAAAAATACAAAAAATTTTCACAAGTTTTTACTTTATAACTCCAAAGGTTTTCTCCAAATTTTATGAAATTATCGGAAAACATGACAACATATTCCTAAATTATTATAACTCTTGTTTAAAACAAATATATTTAATATTCAAAGAGATATGAATAGTTGTATTAAATAATTTATTACGGCGCATGCTCGGACTGTAGCAAAAAAACTTTGACATAGTTTAATACTCAGCTGTATAGAGCATCTTATAAAAAAAATCCAGTCAAATATCATAAAAATTCTTGTATATATCGGGGATTAAATGAGCTATTTTTCGGCTGTTTTCTAAAAAGTTCTTTACGATAAGGGGTCATTCAGAAATAAAAATGTGTATAAAAAGAAATTTCATTTTTCTTTTCAAACAATTTATTTTTCTTTTTTATATAGGTATGTAGTACATACCTATAAAAAAAAAAAAAAAAAAAAAAAAAAAAAAGAATGTGATAGCATCTAAACGCTTTATTCGATTGAACTAAGAGTTGTTAGGAATGTTATGGGTCACAGTCGCACGTATAAACTTTATACATTTTAAGAATCTAACACTTTTAATTTTTTTTATAGGACACAAAGAAATATTCTTTATCATTATGTTTATGGATTCAAATTATTTAAAATACAAAAGCATCTAATAGCCTTATCCCTTTGAGCTAAAAATTGGTAGGTAGGTTATAGACCACTATCGCATAATTTCGATAGATTTTGATGAGTGCAGGACTCACAGTTCTTTTACAGGGACACAAAGAAAAATTCTTCATCACCATGGGCAATGGACTTAAAGTATTTGAAGTGCGATAGCGTCTAAATTCTACATTCGATTAACCCATTAAACGCCGCTATATGAATCCCACTGAACATTTTTTAATATTCGTATGTTTTGGGTTTCAATCGGAATTTCTAATCATATGCAGTTTAAATGATTAAACAAAGCTTGTTTTGCTAGAAGATATGATATGGTTCCATAATGGGAGGCTTGGCATATAATGGGGGTAAAATAGATTTTGAAAAACTGCAAAACCCTTTAAATAAGTCTTCTAGATCCCTGTTTGTTATTTAAGAAAGGAACTGTTTTAATTCACATCCATTGTTTTCAACCCCTGCACTCGAATGAATTATGCTTGACAATTTGCTTTTCTTATGCAGTAGAAACAAAAAAAATTGTTTGAATAAGTAAAATAAATATAATTTACATTACAAACTTTTGAAAAAATTACCAACGAAGTTAAGCACTTCAATATTCAATATTGAATGTGAAAAATAAAAAAATAATATATTTATCTTAATTACTTGTAGAGAAAAAAGGTCTTAATTAAATGTTCTCGCATCGGGAGCCTAATGGATTAAGATTTAAATTGGCAGGCATATTAAAGGTTATTGCGAGAACTGTTTAGAGTTTTACAGGAAAGTGAGACTTCTTTTTTTTAACCGGTTTTCAAATTAGAATTTTTGTACATTGCGGTCTATGGCACAAATTATTTGAAGTTCGCTTTAATAATGTTAATTTGTTTAAAAGTTAAAAAAAAAAAAAAAAAGATAAATAGTTGATATTGCAATCTTATTACTTATAGTTCTTTCCCATCAGGGACGCACAAAAGAATTTGGTTATATTAACATCCACTTACCGACATAGAACTCATGAAGAGACATTCAAATACCCTATTATGATTTTCCTTTTCATCTCTTATAGCGACTTTTCTTATTTAAATTAATTTAAACAACCGTTAATTACTAAAGGCTCGGAAAGTCAAATGCAGCCATTCCAGCTTTTTATATTGGCGTCTTTCGATTTAAAATTTCTAAAAATATTTTATAAAGTTTTAAAAATAAGTATTTAAAGTTTTAAATAATGCATGTTTTGTTGTATACTTTTACGACGAAATGTGATATTTTACCATTTTGAGGGAAAACAAAGAAGAAAAAGAAGCATTGTAATAACTATTTATGTATATATAAAGTCATTATTTTTCTATTTTTACAAAAATAATGATCATACGGTAATACACTGTTACATATTCTATGTAATTTCAAAAAGCAAATGAGATTGTTTAAGATAAGAAAAAATATTTTTTTTATAAATATGTAAAATGCATCCATAGAACCTATGTTTATTATTCGTTTCAGGATTATCATTTGTCTTTAAAATTTTAATATCAGGAATATTTTACATAATTTTAGCAAATAATGAGTTAATTACAGATGAGAACTGAGTTATACATATTAATCTATTCTTTAAAAATATAAAAATAAAACTGAATATGTAAAACTACAATTACCACTGTAGTTAAATTAAACCAATTTCAAAATTTCTCTATCTAGTACCATATTGCATATTAATGATGTAAGAACGTACTTTTAACCTATATATAGATAAAACAAAAGTGTTATTTTTTAGAAGAAATCCAATTTTATTTTATTATTATTATTATTTTTTTTTTACTATTGTTATTTAAACAATTTATAGACAAAACAATATTGGAAAGAAAATGTCTGTGTAGAATAGCCATGGCAGCAGTTGCGTAAACAGCAGTAGTCGTAAAATGCACAAGAGCTCTGGTGTTGAATGATGATGAATAACAACTTTTTATTAAGCATCAGAAACTTGAAAAAAAAAAAAAAACACCTAATAATTAATTTTGGTCGAAATAAGTCCACAAGACTTACAAATGCAACATTAAAAAAAAAAATAAAAAAAAAAAAAAAAAACATATATAAAATAATATTAATGATAATAAAAGAAGAAGAAGAAATTAATTAGTGCTTGTTTGATCAAGCATCATAAATTGAAAAAAAAAAAAAAAAGAAGAACTTTGTTAGAGTTCTTTTGAGATACCGATTTTTCATCAAAACTTGAAAAACTCATGCGTTCACCGAAATACAATAAATACATAAGATAAGACATCTAAAAGGGAGTAAATATGGCGAGTTTGAAGAAAATCAGTCCAAATATTTTTAAGGAACTTACTTGTGAGACCTAAACTTGGCCTGTTTATTTAGTTTGTCTATTAATTTTTTTGAAACAACCAACTTATACATACGAAAGGACATCTAAAAGAGGGTTCATATAGCAATTTTGAAAAAAAAAAAATCGTTAGAGCCGTTTTCAAGATGCGGGACTATAGTCTAGTTTTCCATATTCCTATCCTGTTTTTCCAGTTTTCACCAACAGTTGGCAAAATCATTTGTACACTGGACTTGTCTTAATTATGAAGTTTAGTCATTCCATCTTTCTTTTATTTTGGAGATATCATAGTCAGGAAATCCAACCCCTCCCTCCAACACACAATTAATTTTTGATCGAATAGAATACTTCCAATGCCTACGATAGTTGATTATGAAAGTGAAAAAACAACAAATAGTTTCTTCTTAAAACACTGAGAAACACTCTAACATAATATATATATATATTAAGTGCATAAATAGTGTTTCTATGCAAATCTTCATTGTATAAACGTCTATAAATATTTTCAAAATAATTATTATCAAACATTACAGTATTAAAGTTTTATATAAATGGCACTTAAAAATTTTAAACCGAGCTAAATTTCAACTATTGAAAGTAAACAGAAATTTAAACAGCATGATTTTAAAACAAAGAAACTATTAAAAAATTTAATTATGGAATATTATTTAAATTAATTCTCCTTTTCGTGAATGATTTTTAATAATATCATAGGAAGCGTTGTAATATGTGTTTTATATAGATCCAAAAATTATATATTAATAAATTCATAGACAAAAATTAAAATAAATAAATTAGTAAATAATAATATGAAAAAAAAAAAAAAAAAAAAAACCTAGAAATAAAAGGAAATGAAAAATATTGATTAGCGTATGTTATACGAAAAATCTCTCCCTGTCTCATTTCGTATTGAGTCTATTGTCCTTGAATATCAAAATACTAGGTCAGAGGTGGCTAATCCGCGGTCCGTCGTCTAAGATATTGCGACCTGCCACGAAATTCAAGAAATTAATATTATTTTCAATTAATAAAACAGTTTTCACTCTTCTGAGTTAAAACACCGTGGTTAGTTATAGTAGCTATAAAAAAAAAAAAATCGCACGGAGCGCACGGATTAGTGCAAATAAAATAGTATCATATTGTTTTATTCATTATTATTAATAAAAAGTCTTTATGCATAAACACTATGGGCTCTGCCCTCTGCTCGATCCACTCACCACCACCCGAGGGAGACTTTGCCACCCTTCCCGACTAGCTGTGCTTATTAAGCTCGCCGGGCTCTATTGACCTATTCGCAGTTCGACAATAAATAAATAAAATAAAAACAAACAGTGAAGAAAGTAACTTTTTTTTTTTTAATTATATGTAGAAAAAAATAATTCATTCATCTCAAAAATGTTTTGAGTTATAAAATGTTTGGAGAAAAATTCAGTATTTCGTAAATTTAAAAAATGTGAACCGTTTATTCGTATTTTGTTAAAGGTTTTACACATTTGGAAAGAGAATTAACCGGCTTTTTCATGATAGCTATAGTTAAGAAACTGAACCATTAGTCTTTCGTACAGGGGGATTCGAAAAGAGATGAGCGAATGCGAACCGAAAATAAATAGAAAATTTGGAGTTTTTTTTTTTTTTTTTTTTTTTTTTTTTTTTTTTTTTTTTTAAATATTGAATATTTTTTTTTAAGTTACATCGTTGAAATTGCAAAGAAACGTGCTTTCGAATGGTGCAGATGTATTTTCTGTATTTTTATTTGTCTATGCACAATTGAGATTTAAAAACAAATCTTTCAAAGAAAGAGCTCTCATCACGCACACACACAGATAATCATAACTCGCGAAATTTTTGCAATCGAATTTAAGATTAACGTTTAGTTTTTCGTACATTGGCTATTCAAAAATAGATGAACTTGGGGGACAGAATTTCATCAAATCGTTTCCTAGTAGGTGTCTACATCACAAAAGGAATATTTTCACCAGGTTTCATGCTTCTAGGTATTGGAGTTTGGACTAGGGGATGAATTAGTCACTCACCCAGGGCAAACAATTATGTATATATATATATATATATATATAACACATATAATTGTAAATGTAAAACATAAAATTTATCATACAAGAGATACATTATCAATGCCAATTTTATCCAAAAAATTATATAAATAAAGCCATAATCAGTAAATTAAAGATGAATTAAAATACTTACACTGTAATGAAAGAATAAACCTCCTCACGTTAGTGATGAATAAATAGAAAGAAAGAAAATAAAAAGGGGGAATTCATCAATCAGATATATGAAAACCTTTTTAAACATTTCTAATGAAGAAATGAGACACGCACACACAGATAAACGTACAATACGTCCCGCTGGAATGAAATGCATTTCCAAAGTAGCCTTCTAAATCCTTTTGAATTGCACAAGCCTATTATAGGTTTAAAAATAAATAAATAATAATAAAATAAAAAGGTTAATTTTGAAAAATTATAAGCAAAATCTTAAATAAATGAATATAAATAAATAACTAATATGAAAATAACTGTAAATAAAATCAAATGAAAAATATTAATTAGCTTACGTTATACGAAAAATTTCTCTCCCTCTCTCATTTCGGTAATGACTGCATTATCATTAAATATTAAAATACTTATAGATTACAAATTTAAAGAAGAAATAAAATGATAAATTTTGAAAATCATTTTATTTTTGAAGAAAAAGAAAAAGAAAAATATATTTCAAAGGAAAAGAAAAAAATAAATAATTAAACAAATGCAGGACATCTCAATGTGTCGTATTGAGCAAATAAACTATATTAATTTTTAGAGACTCTGTCCCAAGTCAGGTAATTACCCCGTTGTCCGCGCACGGAACCCACCCACGCTTAAATATCTCTCTCTTATATAGAGAACTTCTTCTTCATCCCACCGCACAATCCGTTGCACATCACCTGACAGAATCATTCACAACGTAAAGGTAAGTTTATTTTACACGCCTCCCAATATAATGGAAAAATATATTCTTATGTTCTTTAAACTGTTTTGATACAATCCGAAAATTTCTTTGATATTTCATGTAGAAAATAATAAATAACAACTTTAAAAATGCGTTTTATAAAAATAGGAAATTAAATATTTCTTTCAATATCGAATTACCATGTTGAATTAAATAGTAAATAGTAAATTTAAAAGAAAAAAAAAATATTTAAAACCTTGTGCACTACGGTTTGGTCATGATATTTTGTGCAGCAGATAATACACAAATATTTATTTATTTATTTATTTATTTTTAACTTTAGTAAATTAATTTAGTAAATTAAAAAAGTCTTTTCATATTTAATATATATATATATATATATATATATATATACATATTTTACAAGGTTTTATACATTTATATTTTGATATTAACTAACTTAATATTTTAGTATTTAGAGATTTTTGAAAACATTTAAATTTTTAATAATGTAGTGTTTCAAACAATAATTAAGAAATGATTATTTATTTATTTTCTAGTTCTATTTCTAGTCATAAAAAAATTTGAATTTTTTACATAATAAAATACTTTAAATTTGCTGTATTCTTTAAGTTTTTAAAAAATGGATTGATTTTTATTGTATTTAGAACAAATTGATAAAATGCAAAAATTAATTAATTATACCTCTGTTATGAAATTTTGTTTTTAAATATGCCCTGTTTAAGTAAAAATCTTATTTTTGCATATAGGAAAATAATTTTTTAGCAAAGAAATTTTAATTAAAAAATAAGATTGATATTGTGAAAAGCTTGGTTATTGAATTCGGCAGCTTAATTTTAAGAAAGAAATAATAAAATTTTTTTATTATTTTAAAATAAATATTGACCTAACATTATTTGCATTTTACAGATGTTTCAGAAAGTTAAATTATTAAAAATTAGTTCACTGTAATAAACTTAAAATGGGATCACAAATCTGTGTGACACGGAAATATAACTGAAAATATAACTAAAAGAAAAATTAAATGGTATTTCAAATAAAATATTTAAATTTTGAAACAAATAGTCGAAATACTTTGAAATTGAAAACATAGTTTATTGTATTATGAAATATTCACAGTTGAATACTATTGAAATTAATAAATAACAAAAACAAAATAAGATAAAAGGTAACTGTTTAGCTTCCACGAATTTGAAGACCAAAGAAGACAAAGTAGGGTAAGTGCACCAGTGATTGACACTTTTAGAGCAATCTCTGATGTTTTTAATGTTCTAGTCATCAGAAAATATTTTTAGAAATCTTAAGTTAATACATATGGTATGAAAGACATCCAGAATCACATATATGTTAAAATATGTACATTTGATATATATATTTTTTTAAATGAATTTTTGTTTGACACCCACTAAATGTTCCAGTAATTGACACTGCCACGTTTTCATTTTTTCTGTAATTGGACCCTATGTTCCAGTGATTGACACTGCTAGTTATTCATTTTACCAGTTATTAGCAACCTATGCTCCAGTGTTTGACATAAAATGTTAAAATTCTTATATGTAAAATGTATTATTTTATTATTTTTCTTATTTATTAATTATTTCGGGATAGATGTCAATTACTGGAGCATGCCAATCACTGGAGCACCTACCCTAAATTAGTAATAATAAAACAAGTTGTTTAAAAACCAAGTTTGTTCAGATTGTTACAATAAATTTTTTAAAGAGAAATATTTTAAAAAGCGGTAGGAGATAGGGAAAATCTCATTAAAAAAAAAAAAATATATATATATATATATATATATATATTTCGACCAATCTGATGGGAAGAAACGTGTGAATTTGTACAAGTACTAATGTATATTGCTTACTACTTATAGCACATAATAATAATAATAACAATAAAAATTTATGAAATGAGTTTTAATAGTTTATTTATAATTCATTGTTTTTCGAAATGAATATAGAAATTTACACTATTTATGTTTAAAAGTTAAATGATACAACCCCCCCCCCCTTATTTTTTATTTTTTTTTTATTTTTAAATATTTAAAAGTATTCTGTGATTAAAAAAGTAAAAATAAAATAACTTTGTGATAGTAAAAATAAAAATTATATGCAGAACATTATCGTTAGAATATAATTGTTACAAAAAATGAATAACGGGTTATGTAATAAAAGAACTTATCTACATGAAAAGTGTCTGACAATGAGCTGAAGAGAATAATTAAATTTTTACATTAAAAAATCGTAATCATTACTAGATGTAATATTTGTAGATGGCGGAAAAATTAGTATAACAAATGTTTGTCTTATAGCAAGTGATGTTTATTTAGTTATTTATTTATCAGGAAAAAACTTTTATTCTTATTCAGAGAATTTTTTTAATAAAGGGGCAGTGATTACAGTTTGACAACAATATTAACAACATTAACTAAAATAAACAATAACTATAATATATCTTTACATATTTTATTATTATTATTATTTTATAATTAAGTGTTTTTATTAGTAATGTGCTTTCTTTATTAGTTATTTTTAGTTTACGTGACCAAGCGTACGTTTAGTTAATTGGTAATTTAAGTAATTAATAATAATAATTAAAAAATCAAGCATAACATGAGAGTAGCATTTAATTTTAAGTAATGTTATTAGTCACTTTTCTCCGACATTTTTAATTTGATACTTCTTAAATATTTTTACACGCTGTTTTGGAATGTTTAATTGAAAAAAATTAGAAACACTTTAAGATTTTTTTTTTTATTTTTTTTTATTATATACGATTATTATTATTATTATTATTTTATTATTATTATACGGTGTATATTTTCTGACTCATATTAAATATTGGTTTTTATCGTAAAATTGCACAATTAATTTAGCTTTGTTCACCTGACGAAGGATCATGTTTTATTCAGATCCGAAACAATTGTTGCGAATTTATTTTATTTTTTAATTTTGTTTATGATGTTAGTTCAAAGTTTTTAACTTGTTACTCTTCAACGCCAGTCCTTTGGTCTATTAATATTATTGTAGGACGTATTTGCATTTATGAATATCTCTTAACTAAACAAACAATTTACTTTAAATTTACTTTTACAATTTACTTTTTAATTAACAATTTACTTTAAATAAACAATTTACTTTACTTTTAACAATTTAATTAATTTATTTAAATGAGTAAAATTCTGTGAAATTATAATAACATTAAATTTATTTTTCTTAAAATAGTATTAAAAGTTTCAGATAACAGCATTTGTCATCAACAATTTGTGAGAAAAACATCGGTGATTAAAAATGAACAAAATTCTATTTTTTTTTCTCGTGATATTTTTATGATTTTTTATTTAAAGTGTTTACATTCTATAGGAAGACAAATAAAATCCATTTGAGAAAAAAAACCTAAATAAACACGCACGTATGATTTCCTGTAGCTTAACTTTTGAAGGCAAATTTTGCTTTGTTTTATTACGTTCTATAATGTTTTTTTTTTTTTTTCCTTTAATAGAACAAATGATTTAATTAATTCTCAATACTCTACAAATTTACATTGATGCTTTACAAAGGGAGGATAAATGTTTAAATGTACAGCAAAAGGGAAAAAAAAAAAAGTAAATATTTTCTAAAAAATACGCTGCAAATAATAATAAGTAAAAATTGGTATCAATATCAATCAATTTACAGTAATGTCTGTTCAAATATATTTTGTGAGATAATCTCCTGATTGAAATGATAATTAACATTAATTTTGTTAAAGTAAGCCCTAAATTATAAATCATAAATAAATTCTCTTCAACTGGCTTAAGTGAAAATTACCATGTCGTACTTAGACTAGTTTACCTTATATGTTTATTATTTTTAATAAATATATCCCCAGGGTTTTCAAGGTTTATACTAAACTTCAAATGTGATCTTAAGTGAAGTAAGCCTTTAATATTTAGTTAGATCTGGGAAAATTAAACTGATTGGATTTTCGCGTACATCGCTGAACAAATGGCTTTGCTGAAGCGCTTTTTTAGTGATTTTCAAGATATACAATTTTTTCAAGTGATGTACATAATTTCACAAAAGTTAATACATAAGACGCATAATATGATAAATATTTCTGTTTCATATTTGTTGCTCATCGCCTGACATGCGGAGTTTCCATGCTTCATTTTTCAACTTTACTTTATGTTTATACCACAACTTGTATGATATAGAATCACGTAAGACATAATATGCATGATGAACAAATTTGATTTACAAAACTATATCGATTTAATTCTGGTCCTTATCACTTTAAAAGAACTGTGTTACATTTTGTATGCGTTTCAGCTGCTTGTTAGCTTCTGTAGCATAATTCAACAATAAATTTAATAAATAATATGATAATTACGCTGCTGAAAAATTACTGAGGACCAATCACAAATTGTAGTGTAGCATAGCATTAAACGACGGGAGCGGAAGCTCTTCAAGATTGTTTCCATATTGTTCGGACATTGGAATAAAGATGATTTATTGTTCTAGAAAATACAGAAAATTTTGAAACATATGAAAATTTTAGCAGCATTCATTCGATGCTGAGTATGGAAAAATATAAAAGTTATACAAGGTGGTAAATTAAGTAATGAGACTGGCAACGTAGCGTTCGATCTGACGCACTTGATGGTGTGGACTTGAAGGTGTTGTTATATATGTTACTTCTTTATTATAGAGCAGTTGCAGTCTCACTGTTGCCACACACTGGCGGTTACATTTTATTATTCTAAAGTTACAGTTAAGAGCATACGTAACACAGTTATAATTACAGTTACATATGGATATACAGTTATAGTCATGGTTACATATATAGCATCACCCCTTTTACAAAGAATGACGCACAAAAATGTTATTAAAATATTTACAGTATGCATGAAAGAACGAAGACACAAATATAAATATACTAACACACAAGAACAATTATTTTGTTACAACAAACTAACACACAAGAACAATTATTTAGTTACTACCCCACATCTGTTAGGGGACTTAATAATACGACCATATTTGGTAACAATTTCTTTTTTGAATTACCATTATTTGAACCACTACCATTCAAACTGTTACTTACAGAATCTTTGTTAGTAGAATCAGCTATTTCAAAGTACTGTTCAAAAATTGTCTCATTATAAAAAGGTTTTAAATCAATTCTATTTCTTCTCAAAATGTTTTTTTTTCTCATTTCTTACCCAATAGCTTCTAGGGTTTTTATTTCTTTAAATAACTATGCCTTTTTCCCACTGATTTCCAGAACGAATCAAAACATTTTGATTATTTGGAATCTCCCAAAAGGGTTTAGACGTTCTGTGTAAAGTGTATCGTTTAAAATTTTAGTGTTTTTATCTCATTTTAAAAGTTAATTTGATTTTATTGGTAATTTAGTTCGCATTCGCCTATTCATAAAGGCTTGAGCGGGAGAAAGGTCTAAGTATTTTATGGGCGTATTTCTATATTCCAGGATCGCACTATTAAAGTCCTGATTAGATTCATAACGTTTTTTCAGCATATGTTTGGCAATTTTTACACTGCTTTCCGCTTAACCGTTTGACTTCGCGTATCTCGGGCTGCTCTAGGTGTGGAAAAGGGGGAGAGGCGAAGGGGAAAAATAAATAAATAAATAAATAAAAAAAAATAGAGTTAGACCATTTAAAATTGGTTCGTATAGGTTTTTGGGACATACAAATCGAATGAAGATATTTTCAAAAACGTAAAATTATAAGGTGGGACGGGAAGGGAGGCGTAGGGGCAAAAATTTAAAAATAGAGTTAGAGCGGTGGAAATTGTTATTATTAGGTTTTAAAGCCTGATAAATCGATTGCGGATACTTTCGATAGTGTAGGATTATTACGAGGGGCGAGAAGGAGGGGAAGGGGACGCTGGGGCAAAAATAAAGAAATTCATTTTGAACGTTGGAAATTAGTATTATTATGTTTAAAAATCCGAGGAAACGATTTCGAATATTTTGAAAGTGTAAAATAGTCAGGAGGGACGGGAAGGGTGAGCAAAGGTATACGCGCGCTGTGCGCCCGTTTATACGTTACCGCAGACAGTAGGGATCTAGACCAATTTTTCCACCGATGACAGAAGAATTTTTTTGTATTTTTATATTTGTGATTTTTCCCTTAAAATAATATAGTGATTCATTAAGAGTGTCGAAACATTTTTTTTTTAGTTCCCATCATACTATAGGTATGGGGAACTATGGTAATCGTGAAAATTTTCGACCTCGGTTTTTTGACTTTTTTACACGTTTTCAGATGGGAGGAATCCAAATATATCAAATAGGTATGATGTCCGTCTGTAGGTTGTCTGTTGGTTTGTTAGTCCGTTAGTATGTTAGCTTGTGTACATGATATCTCACGAACAAATGATCGCAGACAGGTCGGACCAGTTTTAAAGCATTAGTTATGACACTGGCAAGAATCCTATTCCTTCGCAACATTCTATTTAAAAAACTTCAGAAGTTATTCGAAATTTACAATTTTCTTAACATGGGAGAATAGGGCAAAATTTCACTTAAACGTGCATGAAAAGAAATATTTTTATCGTAAAGATGTAGAAACAGCTTTTAAGTATCACTTTTGATGCCGGGATGAACATGATTAACTAGAAACACGCTACTTTGAAAATTTCGCAAATTATTTGAAATTTACGAACTTCTTACAGGAAAATTTAATATAAAGGACTCTTTTGAGGGATATTTTCATCGTGAAGTTGTCAGACTACTCTTAAAATATTATATAAGATGCTGGTGTAATCATCCTTGACTATGAATTTTCCTATTTAAAAATTTCGTAGGTTATTGGAAATTTACAATTTATTTAATACGGCGGAATAGGCCAAAATTTCGGATAAACGTCCACTTTGAGGGATATTTTAATCGTAAAGGTGTCAGAACACTTTCAGAATATCATTTAAGATACTGGCATGAGCATCCCTGACTATGAATTTTTTAATTTAAAAATTTCGTGAGTTATTTCGAATTTACGATTTACTTAACATGGCAGAATAGGACAAAATTGAGCATAAACGTCAATTTTAAGGATCATAAATATATCAGACAACTTCAAAACAACATTTATGATACTTGTTTGAACATGATTAACTACAAATATTCTAATAGGAAAATTTCGAAAGTACGTTATTCGAAATTTAAGATTTTAACAACATAGCAAAATGGGGCGATACTCCATATAAATATGGATTTTGGGGATTGTTGCATTGGAAATAGTAGCATGAAAACTAAACTACGAAATTGACCCCAATAAAATAAATTAATAGATTAGAATAAGGTAAATGTATCGAATTGAACGGTGGGTAGCCTATTAGACGGGGATTTTCTTCTGTCACTATGTTAAGTGTTTGGTCAAATTAATTTCTCTTAACATGAATATAATATGTTCTGTACTAGAAATTTATGAGAACATACATACGATGGGGAACTGAGCAGAGTCCATTTTTGCCAACTGGTTTTTGTTTTCATTTTGTTGAATTTCAGATTTTGTTGCATTGTTACAAATTTCTGTTACGCTATACAGCAATAAAAATAGATTTTAAATAAACAAAGGAAGACAAAGTAAAACTTGAAAATACAGATTTAATTGCAATATTTCGACTATATATCTGGCCGAAAAAGATTGCACATTACCAAATTAAGACATATGTAGAGTAACCAAATTAGTGATTAATAAAACTTCATCAAATTTGCGAAAAAGTAGATTTAAATTTTTAATGTTATCCTGATTGTTCTAACTATCGTGATCGTCATGCTCTATAACAGTACGAAATGTTTAAAAAACGTGACAATTAAATGACGCCGAAACATTGTCATCATTGCAGAAACGTTTCAGCATATATAAGGAAAGCGCAGCTGACGTCATGCTCAGGGCAAAAAACTCTACTCAGGGCAAAACATTGGTATTTCCACCAATAGAGATTGTCCTTTTGCCACTCGTGAGTGGAAAAGATTGATTAAAAGAGCGTTTGTTCGTAAACATGCCCTTTCCTTATAGTCTGTTTTCATTTTAACTTAAAAACGCTAAAATGTCCGCGATCGTATTTAAAACAACAACAACAACAACAACAACAAAAAAAAAAAAAAAAAAAAAAAAAAACGCAATAGAAAAGTTTCAGCTACAGGTAAAATGTCAAAAAGAGTGAATGTTTCAAAAATATAACAGAAAGCATTCCTGTAGTAACGTGGTAGTATTCAGTGTGTTACGATGATAAAAGATTGCAACATTGATTTTTACAACATAATTGAAACATTTTGTGCTTTATGGGATTGTTCTTTTAACAGGATCTGCTTTATGAATTAACAATGAATGTTTCCTGAAGTAGAAAGTCGTTCAAAATCTGCTGAAATTTTGAAAGGATATATTGCTTTGTTAATGAATAATTAAGATTTGACAAAACAATTTACTATGAATATATATATGTATTTAAATAGGCGTATATTACTAAAATTTTAATCTAAAAACTTAGATTTAATTTTAATCTTTCAAATTTAATTTTGAGGTTTAACATGTTTTTTCTTAATGAAAGAAAAAATTTAAAAAGCTGTAAACAAACCCTTTCTACGTTTCAAAAATGTAAAATTATCAAAGTATAATAGTGATAAAACCTCATATTACATTTTAGGCAATATCTTATATATTTCATTGTTTAACAATACACCAAGGGCCACACACACACACACACAAAAAAAATGCGGGACTGCAGAAAAATTGACTTATTTTTAATACATATATAGTAAATTTTCTAGGTGTCTTACTTGCCCTAATGCTGTTAAATCACAAATAAAAAATTTTCTAATTTGGTAATTTTCTGCAAGGCTTTTATAATGTTATTAATTCTTTAAAATGTAATGAGTGTCACATGAAATATAATATGCAATTTCAGGAAACTTCTAGAATTAAACGTGGTTTAGGAATAACATATTTAAATCTATAGACTATGATATGATTAAAAATTCAATTGATCAATTTGCTGCTTCTTACAATCTAAATTATAAATGGTTAGATATTAGGAAATTTATATTTAAAATTCAAAAACGATTAATTACTGTTCATTTTAAAAATTTTCAGAAATAAAATTATTCTAGACAGTTCTCTGACACATTTTTTGATATTTTACATTATCAAGCTTCATTATTCAATCTAAAAATTTCCATTAAATTCTCTTTTAAGTCTCACAATACTCAATTAATTATCAATTTTACTAAATCCTGTATTTATTTATGTCAATTTTCAGTCTATTATTAACGAAGAATATGATGCCTTGTCTATTAAAAATGTATCTATTTACAAATTTTTTAAATATCCTCTTACTTTAGGTCAGCGTATCTTTAATTACAATAATTTTTCTAAAAATGCACCTTCTTCCAATATTGTCTGTTACTGTAATGACCCTGATTACAAAAAATATGTTAACATCACGCATGGACATATTATTACTGGTGATCTTACAACCTTTGTTTCTATAAATTTATGAATTATGGTACTAAATTTAGGCTTCCTGCAAAAGGTAACATAAATCAAATTTTTAGTCAGTTTTCTCTAGATTTAGGTTTATTTATTTATAAAATTGCTATTGATTATAACAAACCTTTAGAATATTTCAATATTTCGACGATTAATGCATTAAAAATTCTAAAAAATCAGCTTATTATTCAATCTAGATTTATTAAATATGAAAACTTTAAAACTTTAAATAAATCTATCCGTCTTTTACAGAATAAATTTATTATTACTTATGTAGATAAATCACCTAATAATTATGCCATTATTTGTAAAGAGTTATAGAAACAGATCTTAGACAACTGTATAAATAGTAATATTTTCAAGCACACCACCTTAACAACTGAAATTAATAATAAAAAGATTTTAAGCTTTCATAAATTATTAAAACTCAAATGTAAAAATTTCAGCTATCCATGTATAGTTACTGTTCCTAAATTTCATAAAACTCCTGTAAAATTTCGCATCGTAACTATTGGTTGTAATGCTTATAATAATGCTGCTTGTAATATTTTATAAAAAATTTTGAAAGAAATATATAGCTTATCTTTAAACTATGACAGTAAGCATTGTGCTAAAAACAGTTTTCAACTTCTTCATAGAATTAAATCTTCAAAAATATTACAAACATTCGTACATTTGATTTTAATGATTTATTCAATAATACAGACATTCATGACTTACATAACACTATGTTAACTCTTCTTAATGAACATAAGCACAGTATCAAAGAAAAAATACCATTTCATTATTTTAAAACTTTACTAAATTTCATATCACATAATAATTTTATTCTATACAATCACACAATTTACCAAAGTATTAAAGGTATTTCACAAGATGGTTCTGCTGGTAGTTTATTATCTGATTCATATCTTTATTATTATGAAAGAAACTTCTTTTTATGTAATGTCTTAATGTTCTACAGATATATTGATGATGTTATCGTTTTTTACTTTAATGATATCAATACTAACACCTTCATCGATAATTATCCTAATAGTCATTCTTTAACTAAAAATGATATGATAAATAAAGAAATGAACTTTCTAGATCTAAAAATATATAATGACAATGGTAACTTAGATTTTGATATTTTTGATAAACGAAAGGAATTTTCTTTTAGAGTTAATTTATTTACTCATTACAAATCATGTTTACATAAAACTATTTACAAAAATAATCTCATTCACTTTCTACATAGAATAAAACATCTATGTTCTACTAAATATAAAAGTAAAAAATTTAAATCTATATATTTTCAGACTAGACTTTATGGTTATTCTAAATTTCTACTAAATTCAATAATTGAGTCTTATTTATAATTTCTTCTAATCCTTGATTTGGTGTTTGCTTATAACACACACTCATACTCTCATTAAGAAATATATATATATATTGCTTTATGGATTCTAAATTTAAATTTTAGCATTTAAATCTACACAATTTCTAACATCTTTAAAAAAAAAAAAAAAACTAATAGTTTTTAATAATGTAACTTTAACTTTCAAATTAGTTAAATTTTTAAAATTCGTATTCGTATTAATTATCAAAAACTCTGCATAGAAATTATTAAAATAATAATAATAATAATAATAATTCGTCTAGCTATCTAAAGAATTTTTCTCATATTTTGAGATTTAATTAATAACATTTAATTAATAATTTTTAATTACATACTGCATAGTGTTTTTTTATTAAGTGTCCGATTCTCTAATAGGATAATTCAAAAACTACCATTTATTTAGGTTTCATTAAGAAATATTGATAATTAAAAAAAAAAATTGTGAGTCATTACGTTCTCTCTTTTTTTTTTCGCTCTAATAGTGAGCGCTATCATTCCTCCCTCTCTTGTTCTATAGCATCTATAGAGAAACTAAACCTCTATCTTTGTATGTTTCTTCTGAAATGCACATTTACGCATCTCTAATTAATTTAAGTTATAAATTAAAATTTAAACAAATAAATTTTAAATTTAAGGTTTATTAGTTATTAAAATTAGCAGGAACAATTTAAACTAAATTTTATTTACTTATTAGTTCAGTAGATAAATACGTCTCTAATTAATTATAGATTTAACTGTATTCAGCCTCCTCATGACATAGATGGTGCGTTTGAGCTGTTTTTTCGGTGTGATTTGCGGTTGTGAGTACTGGTTTTGGTTTTATTAATTTCTCTAAGGAATAAATTTGTTTATTCAGTTATTAGTGATTGTTGATAAAAAGTGTGTTTCTCACTTGTTTTTTTTTTTTTTTTTTTTTTTTTTTCCCTCTTTCACTTTGAGTTTTAGTTATTTTCATGTCTTATGAGTGAGTATCGGACATAGAGTGCTGTAAATTTTTAGCAATTTGCATACAGCACTATAGAAATATCACCCTATTTACATGCAACATTCATTCTATTCCCTTGATAACGTAATGATGTTGTATGTTTCAATCTCAGTTTGATCATTTTTTGATCATCTTTATTCATTTTTTCCCTACTTCTTCAAGTGATACTTGGTTAGGTACATGATGTGCTGCAACGTTTGAAAAGGTTTTCAATATACACTCTAAGACAAAAAAAAAAAAAAAAGAAAAAAGAAAAACGACGCAACAAGAAGGATTTATTCGAATGGGACAAAAATTGGTAGATGTGCTCTACATGCAGAGAAAAACAAATGATTACAGTTTAAGAAATTTGGAAGGATTTAATCGAGAGACAGAGCCTCACAAAGTGAACAAGTCAATAACGCGTTGACCCTCTTCTGGCCCTTATGTAAGCAGTTATTCGGCTTGGCCTTAATTGATAGATTTGGCAGATACCCTCCTGAGAGATATCGTGCCAAATTCTGTCCAATTGGTATGTCAGATTGGCAAAATCCAGAGCTGGTTGTAGGACCCTTTTCATGATGCTCCAAACGTCCTCAGTGGTAGAGAGATCCGGCGACTTTGCTGGCCAAAAAAATGTTGGGCAAGAAAAAAAACAGCAGTAGAAACCATCTTCGTACGCACTGTAATTTTTTTTTTTCTAAAATAAGTAAAAATTTTTAAGGTATTTGAGTAAAGCAATGTTCCAAATTGGAAAGTTCTGTTTATAACCCAAAATTTTAACCTAAATTGGATACGAGACCGATTTTGGATAGAATTGTTTTGGGGTTTATTTTTTGCAGTGTACATACGTATACATACGAAATGCTTACATTTTGTTTAGATCATCTACGATTGTTATATATAAATATATATATATATATATATTTAAAGAGGTGAGTGATACAATATTTTGTACAACATCTTTATTTATTATAGACAAAAATATAAAATAAGATAGTGAATCATGCATAACAAGTTTGTAAACTCAAAATAGATGGATTTTCTGACCCATTTTGGGTCATAAACAGAACTTTCAAATTTGTAACATTGCTTTACCCAAATATTTTACAAATTTTTACATATTTTAGAAATTTTTTTTACAGTGCGTGGGCGGGCATTATTATGTTGAAATATACGCTCAAAATTTCGTGATATGAAGGACAACAAAACGGGACGTAGAATTTCGTCGACGTATCACTCTGCTTGAAGATGCTGCGGATGGCAACAAAAGGGGTCCTGCTATGAAATGAAATGGCACACAAGACCATTACTCCTGGTTGTCGGGACGTATGGCTGGTGACAGTCAGGTTGGAATCCCCCCTTTTTTCGGGGCGTCTCCAGACGCGTCTTCGCTGGTCATCGGGGCTCAAATTCGAGTGGGACTCATCACTGAAGAAAATTCTACTCCATTCAGTAACATTCCAGGTCGAAAGTGCCCGATATCACTGCAAACGGGCTTGTCAGTGTACAAAGTTTAATAGTAGTCGGCACAAGGGGTTCCGTGAGCTCAACCCCATTTCTCTGTCTCTGAGCCGCCTATTAATGGCATTTGAAGTTACTGAAGTACCAGTTGCAGGTAGGATTGATAATAATGACGAGTTTGGGGCTTTGATTACCGCTCTGACGATTGATCGGTTCTTACATTCTGTCCTATTTCTAGGCCGACCGCATCCTTCTTAACATTATGTTCGGCCATGGTTCACCCATTCCTGACAACATCATCTACTAGCGGCATCGCTCCTATCCAACTGTCAAAGAATTCGAAGATTCGACGAACTGGCTTCTTTGAGCCCAACTGCACTCCTCTCTCAAATGCTGACATCTCCGCATATTTTTTGCGCACCATTATGCCAAACATAGTTACAGTCTATATGAGTAGACGGAATAAAATTCTCAAAGAATTTATGACCTGGAATCAAAATTTCTCCTCTTTAATATCCTGCCAGTTGCGCAGCTAAAATGCACTTTAGCGTCACATGTTCATTCATTGGCCGCCAAACTTTAAAAATTTGCATTTTCCATCGAAGCCTGTATGCATGTCAATTTGTGTCTAATTTGCATTTTCTTTCTCGGTGCGTCTTTTTTTTCCCTAGAGTGTGTATATATATATATATATATATATATATATATATATATATATATATATATATGTAATAACTTTAAAACTAACGATTGAAGCAAATAAAACTGACATGTTTGCATGACACCAAAGAGATAAAATGATATCTAAGTACATTTTTGATTTAGTAATTCGTTTTATTACATTGTACAACATACTTAATAAAAATCCACATAAAACGTTCTTTTTAAACATAATATAATAAACATATACTTTATATTCTATTATGGTTTATTATATGAAATAAAACTATTTATTTGTTAGATCTAAACAATTACTGAGTGAAAAAAAGGTGTTCAGCACTGGCTAATTCCACCTTTATCTCTGGAATTACTTCTTTAATGCGTAACGGCATAGCATTATACAGCTTTTTAACATAAACCTCAAAAATTTTATTGCACCAAACATCGTAAATATTTTATTCTAGTTCTTGCAATGTTGTAGGCTTTAAATTTCGAACCTCTTTATAGACTCAACATTTTCGAGTAGGTTGTTGTGATGAGGACTACTTCCAGGTCTGGTACAAAAGAAATTCTACGATACTTTTTGTAAGATTTAACCTAAAGTGAAAAAAAGTGATGATTAATTACGTAATTATAGGTTCTCGTGAGGGCGGATATGCAATTTTAACAATTTGAATCAAATAAACATACTACACACGCAGTGTGGCAGGGATGCATTATCATCTTAAAATACTGATTGTGGAAAAGTCTGAGATACCTCCAAAATAATCGGTCAGGCACCACTTTTATAATGCCTGTGTTTTATTTCGAGTTGACTGATCCGTTGAGGAGTGCTTGTTTTCATTTGCTTGTTTTCATCAGCTTGTTTCCACCAGCTCCAAATAAATTAAACTTGACTCATCAGAGAAAAACACTTTGGCTCAATAATAATAATAATAATAATAATAATATATATTTTTTTGCACACTGAAGTCTTGTTTTCTTAATTCTTTTCGTTAACAATGGCTTTTTTTACAGATCTTCTGCTTTTTAAAGCAGATTTGTTTAATCGTCGATGCACTGTTTTTGAAAAAAATATTTTGCTAAACACTTTTTCAGAACCTTTTCTAAGTTCTGAACATGATGCAAATAGACTTTTTAAAACATTGTCCTTTTAAATTGCGGTCATCTAACGTGGATGAGCAACACGGCCTCCTAAAGTCAAATTTCCAGTCTAAAATAGACAAAAAAGTTTACATCTTGCTAAAAACCATCATACTAATGATTTTTTAAAATTTAATTATTTTGCTATCTCGCGTATTAAAATACTTTTGCTTTTAATTCTAAAATTAATACTTTTAGTAATATCGTTAATTGCCTACCTTTGCCATTTTTGAAATGTTTTTCAGAATTACAATTTTCCTCACAACTGTTTTTTGTGTTGAATACTTGGCTCAATTACATGGAGGAATTTAATTAACATTAAATTTTACATGGAGGACTAAAACTTCCTCGAAAATTTGCTTTTTAATGATAAAATTGGCGGTTGCATAAAGAGAAAAGGAAAATATCAAGTGCGACTTTTTTTTCTTTTTCCCCTTAGTATAAAAGTTTTTTCTTGATAATATTACTTAATTAGAAAATTAATTTAATTGCATCAATAAATAAATAAATTCAATTGAAAAAATTATTTGAATCATCATAAATTTTCATCATATTCAGTATTTTTGACACTAACAAGAATCCTGATTTTATAAAATATCATCTTACTTTTACATATCTAAATTAATTATTTCTATTTCTAAAAGATTAGACATCTCTATATTAAGCATTTAAGAATAACTTATAAAAAATAAATGAATTGTTATTCAAAAATAATTTAACCTTGCACTTATAGAACACATAAGTGCCAGTTATTCTCTTTTAATCCCTTATTTTTAAAATAAAGATAATGCAATAAAATGCTTCAACTATCAACATACATTTTCTGGGAGATAGAAATATATAGTGCCATTAAAAAAAAAAAAGTTATTGAAAAGCAGAAGTACTCACTTTATTTAAAAAATCTATAAGATGATTTTTTTTTTTTTTTTTTTTTTTTTTTTTTTTTTAATATTATTTATTCAAATATGACTTTAAATATTTCAAGCATCAGAAATTATTTATCAAAAGGAAATTTCGTAAATTCTTTAAACAAAACATTGAATATCCATTAAAGTTAAAGGTGGGGAATTTATATCGTTAGAAAGGAGGTGGAAAATATTGCGTAAGTAAGTAGTATTGTATATCTTAGTTTTTATTTTGAGCTTTTATTGAATTTATATTTAACTGTAGCGTTAAGTAAGGTATTAAAAAAGTGACAGATTATTTCGATATCAGAACTGAGAAGGGCAGTTTCAAAAATTGAGTGTATAAGGGTAAGTTTTTGAAAATTTCAGTAGGTTTTATTGAAAATAAATGCATATGGGGGAAATTCCATTAAGGTGCCTACCGTCGGAGGTGATTTTTTTTAATAATTGAAAAATTGCCTATTTATGTGCATTATGTGATAGAATATAGTAAAAAACAGTGAATAACCTGAAAAAAAAAAATGCAAATTTTAAAATATTTTGATATTTAGGCTCAAAATATGCATAAAATTTGCGGAAAAAAAAAAAAAAAAAACACTTTTACAAAACATCATAAATCAAATTTAAATAAAGTTATTTTTATTCTGAAAATTTTATTTAGATTATTGAAAGGTCCTTAAGGGAGTGAACTACTCTAAAATCTATAACCATGTTATTTAATATTTTAGAGAAGATAACATTTTTACATGCTGAAAAAATCATGAATATACATGGCAGTTCATAACTTCTATCGACAAAAAGAAAAAAACAAAAAATAATTTAGCTAGATTCATTGTCGTAGTTCAATCCCTAAAACAACTCCTCTAGAGTATTTTGTCAAAGTTTCGTAACGTTTCAAATTTTTTCTTTTGGAGTTATGATGTTTTGGGATAAAGCAAAATGCTAAAAATCTCATTTTGAGAAAAAGCAGAAAACAAATTTATAAACAAGATTTGACTTATTAAACAAAGAATAATTTTAATAAGTTCCTGATTTATTTCAAAGCTTTTTATTTTCTTTTTAAAATTAATTTTTATTCAGTAACAAATTTTGATGCTTATATTGAGTAAAACATTTAGGTAAACAAACATTTACGGGTCATTTTCGGTCACTTCCGGTTTCAAAAACTGGCGAGTGACTAATATTAAAATGCCTGTAACTCAAGTTCTAAGCAAAATAAAAACAAAATTCAAACTGATTAAGAAAGCTAAAATGTCAGGCTTTAATACTAACTCAAAAATAAAAAATCGGAGTTTTGACCGAAAATTGCGTTTTAAAGGTAGGCAGGCACCTTAAAGAAGTTTTGCTAAAAACATTGTGCTATCGATTTCAAAGGAAATAACTTACAGTGCATCTCATAAATATACAGATGGGTTATTTTTACTTTCAGAACATACATATGTAAGAAAAGTATTGTAATCATGTCAGAAACTCGACTTCGAAATTTGGTGTTTCTACACGTTTTGAAGTTCCCTGAGTTCATTTTTCCTACTTTTATGGTGTTTTATGTATGTATGTGTGCATGTATGTGTGTATATACGTGAGTGAACACGATAGCGTCTAAACGCTTTGTTCGAATAAGCTGAAAGTTGGTATATATGTTGCATAGGTCATCGTAGCACGAACCCTATTGATTTTGGTGAATCTCTGGCACTTATAGATTTTTTACAGGGACACAAAGAGAAATTCTTTATCATTATGGCCTATGGGCCCAAATTCTTTAAAGTGCTATAGCGTCCAAACGCCTCATTCAATTGAGTTAAAAAATTTATACGCATGTTACAAGTCACCATTGCACGAACATTGTAGATTTTGGTGAATCTAGCACGTAGAGCTTTTTTTACAGGGACAAAAAGAAAGATTTTTCATAATCATGGATTATGGGTCTGAATTTTTTAAAGTGCGACAGCGTCTAAATGCCTTATTCGATTGAGCTGAAAATTTATATACATATTATAGGTCACCGTCGCTCGAGCTTTATAAAGTTTGGTGAGTCTAGCACATATAGACTTTTACAGGGACACAACAGAATTTGTCTTATCATTATGATCTATGAGGTCAAATTATTTGAAGGGCAAGAACGTTAAATTAAACAATATAGTATATAGAGAAAACTATCAATCATCCCATTATAATTTTCTCTTTTGTTTATACTTAATAACTTTTTTTTACTTTAATTTATTTAAACAACCGTTAATTTCTCAATATTCAGAAAGCCGAGTGGAGTCACTCCAGATTTTGTTAAATAACAGTTCAAAAAATGAAGCAAAAGTCAAGAAAAAAAAATCACAAGCATGCGGAATGAGAATACAAACGCATTACAACAAAGATATATAGTATAAGTTTTGCAGAATTTTTGTAAATATATATATATATATATATATATATATATATATATATATATGTGTGTGTGTGTCATGTCATATACTCCTGAATTCATGTTGGCAATCGTGGAACCAGAAGTGAATAATCAAGTCAGGCTAACTGGAAACTTATTTATTTAAAATCCATTTCAGGGCTGGGGATTCGAGTCTTAAGGCAACGAAGGCTGCTGGTGTCTTGAAACCAGTCCCGCGAGCGACCAGACTTTGCCGGTGCTCGACCTCACACGTAACGTTCGAATTCGGAGGCGCGGAGTTATTACCTTTTACTGGCAAGAGCTAATCAAGAAAGATTACTAAATTTTGGCGTGTTCCATCTTTTAAACCCTCAATTTTTGGTGTAAATTGGCGTATTTCTAAACCCATCCCATTTTATTTAATTGGTTATTTTATTCAAAACCAACGCCTCTTCCTGCCCCTTCCTTGTTTTTTATTGGTTATAATTTCGTGTTTTGCAGACATCGCGACGCTGGTCGGCGCTTTATTTTGCCAACTCGCCAAGTCATTAAAATAATTATTTATTGCTTTATATTTGACATCAAATAATCAAACCGTAATTTAGACTCATAAATATTTTCTTAATTGAATCTTTCCGGCGCCTATTGTACATTAAATTTATTTCTAGGATGATTTATAAGCTATTTCCAGATATTAAAACACTTAAATGATTAATTTGTTTATTTATTTCAAATGATGATGATCGCGATTGTAATTTCCGTTTGTTAATTTTAATACTTTTAGAGTAATTTATAATCTAATATGAAATTTCTTTCAATGCTTTCTGCTATCTAAAAAGAATATCGTAGAATGTAAAAACAATAACTTAAAATATAAAAATATTAATTTATTTCTTACCTCTTTTTTATCCATTACATTTAATATCTTTCTTATATATATAATATATATATATATGCTTTCTCAAAAATATAAAAACTTTTCAAGTATTTTGTAGTTAAATTCAATTTTTGGATCCACTCATTTGAATTATCTGGAAAATCCTATCAGTCATGCGTAGAACTAGAGTTTGGGGCATGACTGGCTGTAATGAATTCCAACTCTGTTATACTTGTTGGTTTAATTTCTGAATAGTTGAAAATTGAAGACCATGGGCATGCACCTCTCGTACAAGTATTTCCCAAAGGTTTTTGATTGGATTTAGATCTGGACTAATGTCGGGCCATTCTGTAACAATAACTTAATTCTGCATAAACCAAGCTTTTCTTGAATAGGAGATTTTAATCGACGCATTGTCCTGTTGGAATTTCTAGCTTCCTCCCTCTGAGATGTTTCCAGCTAAAATGAGGTTGCTTTTAAGGGCATTTTAATAATCCCTAAAGCAATTTCTCCAATATCCGTTGTACCCTTAAAATATAACACGCCCTACACCACTATCGCCTCCCCAATCCCCCGTTCAACAATAGTGCTTACAATTATTTCAAAAATAAAAAAAATCTGATGTGGACACCACATGACTTCCTTATACACTCTTTGGAATCCAATATCCGTTGTACCCTTAAAACATAACACGCCCTACACCACTATCGCCTCCCCAATCCCCCGTTCAACAATAGTGCTTACAATTATTTCAAAAATAAAAAAAATCTGATGTGGACACCACATGACTTCCTTATACACTCTTTGGAATCCAATATCCGTTGTACCCTTAAAACATAACACGCCCTACACCACTATCGCCTCCCCAATCCCCCGTTCAACAATAGTGCTTACAATTATTTCAAAAAAAAAAAAAAAAAAATCTGATGTGGACACCACATGACTTCTTTATCTTTGGAATCCAATATCCGTTGTACCCTTAAAACATAACATGCCCTACACCACTATCGCCTCCCCAATCCCCCGTTCAACAATAGTGCTTACAATTATTTCAAAAAATAAAAAAATCTGATGTGGACACCACATGACTTCCTTATACACTCTTTGGAATATACGTATTGTTAGAAAACATTGACATTTTTGTGTGAGGTAACTGATTCGTAAATAAACAGGCAGGTTCCAACCACGGAAAAAAAAAAAAAAAAAAAAAAAAAAACCCTGAAAAACTGCTACTCTAACCACAAAAGTCATGATAATAGGATTATACATACCGTCAAACAAATATACTAGTTTTTTCAGGAACGGCTTATTACAGAATCTCTCATTTGCAAATTCATAGCTTAGAGTTTAATAGAAATCCTTCGAGTATAGATGGCCTACTTTTGTTCTCTTTTCTGAAAATTAGAGGTGAAAAATGATACGTTTTACCGAAACAATTAATTCAGTTAAAACTGAGAAAGGATTTACTAATTCTGGCTATCTAGAGCCCCTAAATAAAATAATAGGCCGGCGCATCACCGCCATTTTTTTTGCCTCAGAAGAGGACAGAATTCCCGCTTGGCGTCGTTATCGCTTCCCTAATGATTTTAAGAAATCTTGATGTGAAGCTAATCCGGTCAAGATAAGAGCAATAAGCAACAAAAACATTCCTAAGAACACATTTTTTTCACAATACATTCCCAGGATGTCATTTTATTCTGAGGATATCGTATGGATGTACTGGGGTAAGATGTGTTGTTAGGGCGGTTTCTGTTTCTTTTACAAAATGCCGCCAAAACTCAAATACACAGTCTGCGAACACTTTATATTCACTTCTTGAATGATTATAGCAGTTTATCGCTAAACAAACTTTCATATCATAGTTTACTTAGCTAAAATTATGAAATATAATAAAACAAGTTACTTTAAAGAAACGTAAGACGATAAAAAAAAAAAAAAAAATGTTTGTCGTTTGTTTATCAGAGAAACGCGCTGGGTACACGTGGCAACCCTAAGGAAACAAAATGCCTGATGCGCGAGCTCGTATATATAGGAGCCTTATGGCTATCCTGAAACAATATTTGCCGCCAAATTTGATCGCTAATCTCTCCAAGTTGACAAGTTTGCAATTGCAACCAACGCTAATTTTGATCTTAGCATCGATTTTGGTAATTTTTCGTCGAATTTCGCGACTTGACGACTGAATTTGGCAAAAATTTGTTGTTTAGGTATGCCAAAGTTTGAAAGATATAACTTCAATAAGAAAAGAATTCTGGAATTTTCCAGAAAGATTAATTTGTTTATGCGCCCTTTTCTTCGTTTGAGGTGCAATTTTATTGGAATAGTAGTAAAATGCAAGTATTCAGATCGGCGGTACTGAGCTGAAAAAGTTATTTTGTTCTTTTTAGTGTATTAAGAAAAGAGTATTTTATTTTTTTTAAATAAGTGTTATTTGATTTATTAAATTTATTGAAATAAAATGTTAATACATTAGAAAAAAAATTAACATATTACATTTTTAATATATATATATATATATATAACTTATGTTTGTGTATAATTTTTATAATGTCATTAATTGCACTAAAGTTATAAATTTATTTCACTTAAAATTTTATTATTATGAGGGAGGGCTAAAAAACGGATTGATTAGGTCTTGATAATTCATGGGTACCAAAATGAAAATGTTTAATCGATGCTGAGATATTCCCATCTGCAAAATCGTAGTTTTTGAATAATAGTAGCTCCATCTGTCGTTCAATAAATAACAAAATTGAAATACCAGGAAAAGACGTGGGACCTGATTGTATAGACCTGAGCTGACATAGCAAGGGAGAGAAAGCTGTTGCCAAAGGCAGAGGGTACTCGAACTGTCGAACTGATGTTCAGAGCGATTTCAGTGGGGTTTCTTTTATAGTTTTTATCCATAAAGTGATATACAAAATTAGTGATTCAATTTTGAGAATTCGTTTAAATATAGTGACCAGAGAATCGGGCAAAGCCTGGTTATTACTTAATAATACAAGAAATCTTTGGGAAAAAAAAAAAAAACCTTTTTAAAGGAACTTATGTTTTTTTTAAATCATCTTTTTTTTCTTCTATATCTTTTGAAGTAGCGTAGCAACTACAAAATTTCTAGATTTTTGTATGAGTTTTATAGAAGCGCGACTTAAAATGCTTGTTGTATATTAATTTTGAATGCTTCTGTAGTATTTTTTAGATAAATTACTCAATCAAATGTGTGAAAACTATTCAATGATTCTGTATTTTACTTTTCTATAATACTAATTAAAGATATTGCTGCAATTTTTGAAATAATTTAAATATTTAATTTCACTGCATCCAGTTTTTCAAATAATATATATATATATATATATATATATATATTTCACTTACTACTAGAAAGTGTTTTCAAATATTCCGTTTTATTTATTATTCAATTTCCATGAAATCTAAAATTCTTTACTACCAAATCAATTCCATGTCTTGTTTGTTTGAATTTAGACAGTCCAATGTTTAAAATAAAGTACATAAAAGTTTTTTTTTTTTTTTTTTAATTGCGGAGTTGTGTAAAATACCAGTACATTTTTAAGGTAGTCATCCCAAAGCAACAATATAGCTCTCTGGCAAGTCAAAAATTCTAGTGGATGGAAGTAGGCGTTAGATACTGATAAAAATAATCTGGTGTGTCACTCACACGACTTTCTCTTACCCTGAAATTTAATACTATAAATACAGGTTGCAGATTAATAGGTAAGATAACGAGTACTGTTATGTAAACCTATGTTAAACATTTCATATTAGGCTTCTGAAGAGTTTTATATGATAATTAGTTCTGTGTGAGGGGGGCTACCGCCCCCCTCAACCCCCCGTTTCATTAATGCACCTACATTTATATAGAATTTAATTCGGTTATTAAAAAATATTTCTCTTTTTAAAAAATAATTTATTAAAAATATTATTTAAAAAAATTATCTTTTATGATAAGGCAGACGATTTCCATATTAGAGAAGTAGTATAACACCAAATATCCAAAAAAAGTCCATTTTATTCTCAATATTTAAAAAAAAAAAAAAAAAAAAGTACGATTTTTTTTTTTTTTTTTTTTTTCGTTAAAAGTAAAAAAAATCGATAACTTTGTTTTAAATTATAGGAGATTGATGGTTCAACCATTCGTTTTAAAGGTATTGGCGAGCTCTTTTGAAAGATACCCATCATGAAAATTTACTTCCCTCGAGGGGGGACTTCCCCTCCAGGGGGGGGGGGAGGCGAGGTTCCTACATACACAAAAATTTTTTCCCAGTTAACTGTCTCCATTACAAAAAATATATATTTGTTTCATTTGGTTTAGTGCAGTCTATAGACGTTAAAATTTACATACCTGCAATTTCCCCCCATAGATGTAATGTATTAGAATTCTCTTGATTGTTCCTGTACACGAATCATTTGCTTGATCTTAACGAAAAGCTTACTGTAGCATCCCTATATGATACACATTATTAGAATACCAATTTTGAACTTTCTGCCATAATTTGTTTTTTGAGATATGCTGATAACAGACAGACACACAGACACACACACAGGCATACACCAGACCATTTGCTCAAAACATGATTTTCGTATTCAGGGGACCTCAAAACGTGTAAATATAACAAAATCACGCGTTCAAAAATTTGACCCCAAAACAATACTTTCTCTACCTTATGGGTAACAGAAAGTAAAAAAAAGAGATGTAGGAAAAAAAAATGCATATAACTTATTTAAATTGAGATTTCTTATTTATGTTTTTGATTCCTTAAAATCTCAATCAATCAAACAACTAATTCAAAAAAAAAAAAAAAAAAAAAAAAAAGAAAGAAAGAAAAGAAAAAGAAAGAAAAGAAAAAGAAAGAAAAGAAAGCTCGTTTGCTATTGTTTTATATACCAGATAGAAAAAAAAAAAAAAAAAAACTTAATTGAACAGAAAATATTGAAATTATACATCCGTATGATAAGAGGGACTAAAGGTTGTTTATAATATTATTTGAAGAAAGAAAAGTAAATAAATAATAACGATTTTTTTTCTTGTATTGAACTCAGAATTCTGCATTTTACATAGCAACATAAATAAATAAATAAAAATAAATGAATGAATAAATAAATAAAATAAAAGGTGTTTAGTAATCAACTCTACAAGTACAAATTTTAAGAATACAAAAAACAAATGCAAATAAATAAGACCTTATTCAGTTCTTACTTGATAAGTATTTTTGGAAAGTCTCTCTCTCTCTCTCTCCCTTTTTTTTTCTTTTCCAAAAAACCATGCAAACCGTATCACTTTTCTTTGTTTTCTTTTCGACGGAAAAGTTACACTGTTAAATATTTCAATTCAAACTTGAACCACTAAAAACTTGAGTGAAGTTATAAGCAATACCATAATAGGGTTCAACCACACTTTAGTTTTCTACTTTAGCGATTGAATTTGAGTTGCACCAAAACTTGGAGCTACTACACATCCACTCATAAATGAAGTGTTTTGTCGTACATGCAATTGTAATTCCCTTTGTGTTCAAGATATGGCGCCACTAGCGCGCTGAAAATCACTGGCTGCAAGCCGGAGAGTGAAAATAAAATCCGTAAAGTGAGATTGTGCGTGATTATGTCATTCAAAACTAACATTCCTTACAAAAAAAAAAAAAAAAAAAAAAAAAAAACTATAAAAGAAATTATTGAAATATATCATTTTAAGAAGAGAAGAAAATCTATGAATCAGTAAAATTCTTTTTGAAATCAAACCAAATTTAAATTAAATAGCGTGGTCGAAAACATAGGGTAAAGTGAAAATTTTGTGCAACAACTCACCCATGGGTTCATCAAGATAAGTGTTGATGAACCCATGTGCCACATGGGTTCATCAGAAAGCCCCATGTGGCCTAGAAAGTGTGCCCCATGTGCCACACTTTCTAGAAAATTTAGCCCCTTTTATCAAAATCAACGAAACAGAATTTGTGGGCAAGAAAGTGTGGCACACAGACACAGTGCCCGAGTGTTAGATTTTGGACCTCGCCTCTGTCGAATGTTGAATTTATTTATTTATTTATTTAAAACATAATGCCAATATTTTGTTCAACATAAAATTACCAAACCATGGGGAAAGGTAAAACCCTCAGGTGGTTACAGATACTTCAGTACCAAGTTTTGGTTCAACCCATAGACCTATTATAAGAGTGGACGGGGCAATGGCAACCTTTTTTAGTGGCAAAGAAAACTCATAAAAAGGTCATGTGAATGTTGACCTACAGGAAGCCAAACTGGCTAATATTGAAATTCACTCGCCATGCTCTAAACTCTGCTTTTTATTAAGCAGACGATATTTTCCCTTTTTCTTTGAAAGTTCTTTTTAAAATTTTTATTTCACTTTAAAAGTTAGATTGTTTTGAATTTAAAAAGAATTTTATAGCAAGAAATAGTAATTAGATGTACTTTAAAAACCCTAGAAGTTATGCAAAATAAGGATTTTATTTCACAGGTAAGATTCTTTTTAATATTTTATTATTTCGTTCTTTTTAAGTAATTATTTTTATAAAATGCTTATAATTGCTATACTTATTTCTCTAAATTGAATTAGTTTAACTATATTATATTATTTCAAAAATGTTCATAATTATTTATGAGAGTTAAAACGAGTATAGACAAACCAAAGTTATAAAAACTTTTGAACTTTGTTAAATGTTAATAACAAGGTAAAAATAAATTTCAACAGCTGTAATATTTTACACTAGTTTTGCTTGTTGTATCTTTTAATAAAATAATAATAGTATAAATTTATATTCAAAACAAAAAATTGCCAATAATGCGATAAATGCTAAAAAAGGTAACCTTTTTCAACATTCACATGGTTTCATCTTTGCACCTTTTCCTTATATTCCCTTAATAATGGAATGTTCCGTCCACTCTTATAATAGGTCTATGGTTCAAACTAACACCGAATTTTTAACAGTATAGAATGATCAGTACAGCGCAGTGTATTTTTCTTAATACATTATATGACATTTCGTTATGTCACAAGAAAAAGTAAACATGGCTAATATTGTTTAGCTTGTGTTGCTCAAAATGCTCTTATTAGCCTAAATTAGAGATTAATTGTTACTTAAATATGATTAGATTAATTCACGTATTAAAAGAGAGAAACTATAAGTAATACCATCAAATTATAATAATATTACTAATAACTAATTAAATAAAGGAAATTGAATATAGAAACAGTCATTGTTTCAGCGTAATATAAAAATTCCAATAGTCTGATTAAAAAAATTTTTTTCAGTATATAATCGCCGCTTAAACCACAACAAATATATTAGATCATAAAAATTAAATTAACTGAGAAATATCAATTGTGTTGAAGCATTATTTATAATATAATCTACTCAACTCAATGATCAATTTATATCGAGAGTACAATGAACAATCGACTATTCCTATATTTCACTATTATCGTAAATCTAATATGCGTTGATCGAGACTTGGATTGGTGAAAGAAAACTTTTAATTATCCAAAGAAACAAATATATTGCATCACATATAATTTTAGCTTTATTTATTTTAAAATATTTATTTTACGCGGGTTTTTATAATGTAAAATTTTACATTTCACTATTATTGTAGATCTAGTGCGCTGTTAATCGGGACTTGGAGTGGTAAAAGAAAACATTTTCCAAAGAAGCAAATATATTATATAATACATATAAATTTAGTTCTATTTATTTTAAAATATTTATTTTACGTGGGTTTTTACAACGTAAAATTTTGGAACATAATATTTTATGAAATAAGGAGAACCAAAATTACTTATAAAATTCTATCCGATTTCTAAACTAAAATTTTCGCTCACGTTCCTACAAGGGAGGAATTTTCAATAGTAAATTGCAGTAAATATCTATAACACATATCAGCTTTTTATGTTGAAATATCATCTTAATAATGTATGTGGAAAAATAACTGAAAAATGCCTTTAACGTATAACATTTATTTTATTTCTTCTGAACAATCCCACTGAAATTACTAGGTATATCATTGTTAATATAGAATATGTCATCGAAAGTAGTAAGCGCCTACTTAAATTTAAAAGTATCTCATAATAAGCGAGATTTATTAAAACCTCGACGACAGCTTCAGGGCCTCAACCCGAGTCCCTACCCGCTCTTCGATGATTTTTTCTAGTCAATATTGACCTTTTGTTTCTTCTGGTGTTAGCTTTTTTTTTTTTTTTTTGTTTACACACTGTGAGTTTCTTTCGTTTTCATCCCATGCTTTTCCTATGCTTTTTTTTTTCAATGGATTTTTAGTTTTTTTTTCTCCGTAATTTTTTACATTCTAACATTTTATTACATTTTACATATTAACATTACATATTTTACATTTGTGAAAGTTATCGCGTGGTCAAATAAATTGATGAGCTAAACTCATCCATAAAAGGAAAATTATTAGAAAAAAAAGTAAGAAATTGAGAAATAAAGTGAATGGATAATATGTTAAAAAGCATAAAAATGTCAAATAATTATATTTATTATAAATAACTTACTAATAAAACGCACTACTGAATATCATATTATATTATTTAAGGTAAAATTGTTTGAATCCAAACACTTACTATTTGTAGCTTAATATAACACCTTCAGTTAATTCCTTTATTGAACAATGCACAAATGGGACGATTTGATAACAAGTTCAAAACTTTCTGTAAGTCAAATGGTAATTAATATTCATTCGCGTTGGCATTAATCTGAATTTATATCTGTTAATGATGCAGAAAATTACCGTAACTAAGCATTTTAAATCCATTTTAACAAGGAAAATAAACAATGTTATTATCTGAATGCAATAAAAATAATCTGGTGTGTCACTCACACGACTTTCTCTTACCCTGAAATTTAATACTATAAATGCAGATTGGAGATTAAGGGGTAAGATAACGAGTACTGTTATGCAAACCTATGTTAAAGCAATTCAAATTAGGCTTCGGAACACATTAACTTCAAAATACAACATTTGGATCGCCTGAAATTACTTATTTTTCAGACACAGAGGTCAAATGTTAAAAACTTAATTTCGGTATTCATGAAGCCTCAAAACGTATAAATATACAAAAAAAAAAAAAAAAAATAAATAAACAAGCGATCAATATTTAGCTTAAAAAAAATACATTATTTGCCATATGGCTATGAAGAATTAATTTCAATTCCTGAGCAGTTTTTAATTGGATATGGTAAAATATTACAGTAAAGCACTTCCACTAACAATAAAAAAGAATGTTATGGCTTAAATATTGGCAACCGTGTATGTCTTCTAAAAGTTATGTACACATCACGTGGAGGACATAAATATAATCCTATATTAATAACACACAGCACAACCTGAAGTTCGCTTCCATCAATTTTCAAGTACTGTCGTACTATAATCTAGTTCTTTTGTGTAGCCCTGTAAACAAACAGTGAATGATTTCTATACACCATATTCTACATGAAACATGTTTTTAAGTATATAAAAAATATATATCCCTTTCATTTGGTTTAATGCAGTCTATAGATGTTAAACTCTACTTACCTGCAATTTTCCCCACAGACGTAATATATTTGAATTCTCTTGGACGTCGCTGTACACGAACCATTTGCTTGATCTCAACGAAAAGCTTAGTGTAATTTTCTTTAGATACAGATTTAGAATACCAAATTTGAAATTTCTGCCCTAATTTGTTTTTGAGATATGCTGATAACAGACAGACACACACACAGACCAACCACTAAAAACATGATTTTTTGATTCATGTGACCTAAAAACGTGTAAATATAAAAAAAACTCAATTTTGAAAATTTGACCCCAAAACAATACTTTCTCTACCTTATGAGCAAGAGAAAGTAAAAAAAAAAAAAAAAAAAAAAAAAAAGAAAGCGTACATTTTTCGAATGCGAAATTAATATTAAAAGATTTTAGGAATATAAATCATTATTTACTCGATAGCTTGATTTTAGGTTATTTTCTAGTATACTGATAATATGATTAGAGCACTTTTCTTTCTTTTTTTTTTTTTTTTACAATGAAGTTTTTTACTATAAAATATTGTTAAATGTTTTAAATTTCATAGAGAAGATAAAGTGGTGAACGTTTATTAAAATTATTAAAAATATCTACCAGAAACAATGTATACAATGACATATAATTAAAACATTAATTTCCGAACCATCAGTGAGTCTCTCTGCCCTTGTTTTAACTAAAACATTTAAAATATTTTTATATATGTCTGCATGTATGTATTGCATAAAAATTCACAAAAATCATACGATGGATTTCAAGTTCGATGCAATATTTATAAGTTACATAGAATTCGCTGTATAATTTTTGGTGCATATACTGTCTCTGGCTCTGTACATGGATACACAAAAGAATTTTGATACATGAAGGACATATCTTTTACGAATAGCATATCTTTTAAACACTTTTAATGCTCTTACACAGAATTTAATGTAATGTAGCATATATTGTTAAAATGTTTAAAAGTTCAGTTTCTGTGTGCATATAAATAATAATAAATGGTGTGCATACAATTAATAATTAATTTACAGGGTTACACAAAATAATTCCGATAAGTCATTTATTATACTTGTTAGCTACTGGACGTAAAATTTGGATAGTTTTAACCATATCACTATGTAATAACAGGAGAATTGGCGTTGGAATATTAAAACCCAAATAACCTCTTTACACTGAAGACGGTACGCTTAAGACTACCGAAACAGCTGTTCAAACAGCTCTCAAATATTTTTCTTTGGCGTTTCTGACGTATTCGTTTATTCGAGTTTTCATATCACTATGTCCTGAAAATGTTAAATTTATACTTTAGATGAAAAAAATTAAACCGTCCCTGATATTTGTGCAATTTTATTTTTACTCTCGAGTATAATACCTCTTGAGGTGAGATGTTACTGGCCATGACCTCTCAAAATACGATATGTATTATTACTTTCCGCAAATTTAAAAGAGTCTGGAGTCCACCTGGAACCCAGGTCATACTGATAGGTTTAAACACATATTGGATAAGGGAATATTCAATAGGGGTTATGGTAGGCATAACGTCTATATACAGAAATATATTTTTTATTAAACGAGTTAATCTTATAGGATATAAATAGAACATTGAGGTTCTTGATTTGTGGATTTTCTAGTATAAAATATAGAGAAACATAATAATATTAATATTAATAATAATAATGAGAATAATAATAACAAAAACATTTCAGTTGGCACATGTTAGGAAATTTTAACAACAAAAATAATTACTTACACACTTATGATTTACATGTTTTACTTTCTCTGACCCATGTATGGTAGAGAAATTATTGATTTTTGTATGGAATTTTCGAAATTTTGCTATATTTTTACGTTATGTACTCCTTGAATTGAAAAAACAGTTTTTTTTTTTTTAATTATTAATGAGCTTGCGTGTTTGTCTGTGAGTCTGCCATTAGCATAACTCAAGAACAAATATTACTAAGAAAATAAGTACATATTTGATATTCTAAATATGTATCATTTGCTACTTAAAACTTTTTATTGAAATAGGACACATAGTTCGTGTATTCTGACATACAAAAATATTCAGATACATTATTTGTATGGAAAAAAATTCTGGTAGGTATAGTTTAACATCTTTAGATTGCATTAAACAAAATTAATTTTAGATGTATTCCTTTATAACGAAAGTATGCTTCGCATAAAATATGGTACGAAAATATTAATTGTCCGCATATAGACCCAAACAAAAGAATTTCTATGTATTAGCGTTATGTTTGGAAATGATTCAAAGTGCGTTTAAAGTTCTGCCATGCATCTTTTTTGTTCTGATCTAAATTCAAGTACATAGTAAGGTACGTATATAGTTTATAGATAATATATATGGTTATTCAAAATCAGTGCATTTAGACTAATTAACCGCCCACCTTAACACTCCATTTCATTATCGTATACCTACCTTTATATAGAATTCATATCTGTTATTAAATTCAAAAGTTCATTTAAAACTATTCAGACAACTTTCACACTCAACAATCCTCGAAACTCATCTTTCTTGAACAAACTTTTCTAGTAACAAACGTATTAACTTCAAAATACAACATTTGGATCGCCTGAAATTATTTGTTTTTAATTTACTCTAACAGACGCAGAAAAATATGAAACGTTAAAAACTTAACTTCGGTATTCAGGAAGCCTTAAAACATGTAAATATACAAAACAAATAATAAATAAAAATAAAAATAAATAAAAAACCAAGGTATGAATATTTAGCTTAAAAAAAAAAAAAAAAAAAAAAAAAAAAAAAATTTACAATATTTGCCATGTGGCTACATGGAATTAACTTTAATTCCTGAGCAGCTTTCCTGGATATGGTAAAATATTATAGTATAGCACTTCCACTAACAATGAAAAAGAATGTTCTGGCTTAAATATTGGCAGCATGTATATCTTCTGAAATTTATTATACATCATAAATATAATCCTATATTAATAACGCACGGCATAACGTGAAGTACACTTCCATCAATTTTCAAGTATTGTCGCTCTATAATCTAGGTCTTTCGTATAGCCCTGTAAACGAACAGTAAATATTTTCTGTACCATATTCTACACGGAACATGCTTGAACGCATACAAAAAATAAATATTCGTTTCACTTGGTTTAGTGCAGCTCTTAAATGTTTAAACTCTACTTACCAGTAAATTCTGCCGCAGACATAATGTACGTAATGTATTTGAATTCTCTTGGGTGTCCCTGTACACGAACCATTTGCTTGATTTCAACGAAAACTTTAGTGTAGCATCCCTATATGATACACATTTAGAATACCAAGTTTGCATTTTCTGCTGTAATTTGTTTTTGAGATATGCTGATAACATGCTGATAATGCTGATAACTGTGTGTCTCAGGCCGGGTCCGGGCCGAATTTTTCAATTTACTCTCGGGCCGGGCCGGGCTCGGGCTTAAAATTTTTTTGTAGGCTCGGGCTCAATATTTTTTGTGTGTACTCGGGCCGGGCCGGCCCTGAAGGAAATTTTAAGCCCGAGCCCGGCCCGGCCCGAATCTTTTTCTTAATTCCTCGTAAATCAACGAAAAATGAAAATGATAAAATAATTTTTCAGTCACTTATTTTACATAATTTTACAGTCTGGTATGTCACATAAAATTCTATTTTTTTAAAAGGTGTCTGTAACTACAATTTAATTGTCTATCAGCTTGACTGTTCGTGATCTGATTTTTCGCAAATATTTTAAACATGTCTCGAAATTAATATATTTTATTTAAAGTAATATTAGATGGTTTCGAATTCAAAATAATATGCATGTTACTACCAGTTTGCGTACATGTAACAAACCAATGAAATTATATACGTTACTGTATGTAAGGTTTTGTTTTCTATAGTCTGTAGTGTTTAGGTGGTATGAAGGATATAAAAATCCTTCCGCTGTAACTTTTCCTCTAAGGCTTCTTTTTCTTTTCTCCGGGGCACTGGATGAAAGTAGCATCAATATTAGCATGTGCAAAACCATCGTTCTATTGAATATGGTTGGATTAGCATTAAAGTTTTGTTTACCGGATCACATGAAAGATTTGGATACATTACTGTACATAACAGGAAGTGGTTGAAAGTGTATTTTTAGTACTATTAACCAATTTAAATATCTTCCTATATTGTTTGAGGAATGCTAATATGTTCGATTTGACTTTCTGTCTGTCTTTGTGCCTTCTGTACTGCTGTAATAATGAAATACCGTTTATATATAAATATCTTGTAAACATTCAGCAGTTTTGTTAAAGAACATTCTATTGCTTAGCTATATAAAACCTCTGCAAAACACACACTAAAAATCTTTTTCGTAGAAAGGAATGTCTTTTTTTTTTTTTTTTTTTTTTTGTAATTTTACATATTTTTTGAATCGGGCCGGGCCGGGCCGGGCCGTACACTAGTAAAAAAGAAACGGGCCGGGCCGGCCTGGGCCGAATTTTTCGATTTCATACCGGGCCGGGCCGGGCCGGGTAAGCAAACCTTTCCATCGAGCCTGACCGGGCCCGTGCCTGAAAATTCCGGCCCGTGCAGATCTCTAACACACACACAGACCAACAGCTAAAAATATGATTTTTGGATTCAGGGGACGTCAAAACGTGTAAATATAACAAAAACTTAATTTCGAAATTTGACCCCAAAACAATACTTTCTCTATCTTACGGGTAAGAGAAAGTAAAAAGAGAATAATTTAAGAAAAATCCTGTTCTAATTTAACATTTGGAGCCAGGTATATTTTGTGTGTCTATACTGCATCCATAACATAACTTTTCTTTTAGTTTTCTTATCCAAAATTGTTTTAATTTTTCATTTTTTTCCAAAGTCTGCGTATTCATTTACTTGCAAATTTATTATTTTTATTATTATCACTAGCCGCCGTCAGCGACCAGCTAATTCGCGATTCTCGAAAAAGTGATATTTAGAGTAAAGTTGCCCGTGCTTTTCCTCCCATCTGATAGAAATAGTTTGAGTCCTATTTTTGTCTGAGACTCTTTCTCTTTACTTATTTACAAACCTTTAGATTCTGTAATAGACTATTTCTTATTATAAAAAAATTCAAGGTAGTCTGCAGAAATGTTGACGACGCTTTTCATCTAGTCTGATAGAAATAGTTTAAGTCCTATTTTTTTTTCTCAGACCTTTTTCTCTCTACACTTTTATATTTCTTTAGATTCTGTAATAGACTATTTCCTTCTATGTTAAATTTAAGGTGGTACAGAGCAAAGTTGATGACATCACTCCCCTACCCCCGTCTGGCAGAAATAGGATTCTGGCTCTAATAAAATAATAATAAAGAGTTTATGACCATAAAATTGCAAATAAAACATGTTTTTTAACTCATTGTTTCAATTACATTCTAAAATTTAATTTGTAAAAAATCAGTAGCAATATTTCTTGTCTATATTATAAATTAACACAATATTTATATTACAAGCAATCAAAAAAGTTAATGACTTTATAAAAAAAAACCTAAATTTCCTTAGACATTATAAACGAAAACAAACAGGTATTTTCATTCATAAAATTAATATGATGAAAAAAATCGAAAATTTGAGCATTTATCTATTAAGCTATTTTCGATATCGTGGTCTGTTTTTCAATCGATTATACATCAGTTTTCTGTAAAAGAAACAATGCTTGCGTGCATTTTGTTCCACCTTTCTCCATTTCAGGATCTTTTATTGCTGTCTGAAATGCTTTGAGTTATCTCAATAAACAAAATATCTCGAGAAAAAGAAATCAAAACATGATTAACGAGGAAAAAATTGTTTTTCTCCGCGGAAATATATAACAAGGTTATTCTTAGTGTTTCGATTGTTTCGATAGTGGCTTTGAAGTGATGTTTGCTTAATATTAACTGCATTACGTCTTTACTTATTATAAGATCAGCTATATTCATAAAATAAATCCTTTATATGTTGTATTTCATTAGTCAATGGAATTTACTTGCTACATCACAATTATGCACATTTAGTTTAATTTTATGAATTTAATAAATTTGCATAGAACAATTTTCTGAAAACAAATATGTTTATATATACATACATATATGTACAAAATTGTTTTTTGTTACACCTGATTAAGAAAGGTTTAATTCTGCTACATCTTTTTAAACCACCGTTCTGTTTGCAGTTTCTGTATAATATATCAGTACTGTTTTGAATTTTATACAGAAGATATATAAGTAATATTAAAATCGTTTGAGGATAATAATGTATACTCATAACTAACAAAGTGGCAAAATGCGAAGAAAATATTTCTCTGCTGTCATTTTTATAGGAAATTAAAATAGCTTATAATTAGCTCAGCAACTTTAAGTTTTTGATAGTTTTTACCTCTTTTTATTATTTATAACTACCCGCTTTCGTCCATCAACTGATTCACGATCCTTGAAAATTTAGACCGCCGCGACCGGATATACACTATCTACCAATAAGTATTTGGGCCCATTCGAATTTAGACTTTTTGTCAAATATATAGAAAACATTTTAAGAATCATCTTGAAACTTTAGTACTGTAAAGAACATGTTATACCTCATATATCTGAGCAAAAATTGTGTCCTGAAGAGGAAAAGGGGATGAGTAAAATACTAAACAAAAGTTAAAATGCTCTGGATCACACTGTAAAAAGTAATGCTTTAAATGCATTTTGGCTGTAGCATGTGATTATGAGGATTTTTTCTCATTATCTGTACAAATTTTTATGATGTTACCACTCATATTTATAAAGATTTTTTTTTTTTTTTTAATGACATTTTTTTTCATTTTTTTTTAATTATAACACGTAGGGTACTAGACCCAGTGCAAAACCCTTCTTACGAAATTTGGCGTACTACATTAGACACAGCACACTGCAATCAGAATGCAAAAATGTTAAATATCTTGCGAAATATAAGTATTTTTACTAAATAATTTTTAACTACGTATGCGCTAGCTTTTCAAAAATTTCATTCGCTTAAGTTAATCGCCAAACGTATTGAGCAACTTATATGAAAACCCCAAACAAATATCGTGTAAATTCAAAAATTTATGAGAGATAGGATAAACATAATTTCAGTTCTCTCAAAATAGAAGTTAAACTATAAGGGGTTTTACTCATACTTTTATTTTGATTTAATCAATGCCCAATGGTAATACAAGGTCCGCTGATTGTAAATAAATATTGATAAGCCCCCTATACCCCCCCCTTTTTTTTTTGAGAAGAACTAAGGTTCTGTTCATTCTATCTCTCATAACCTTTTGAATTTACACGATATTTGTTTGGGGTTTTCGTATAAGTTGCTCAATAATTTTGACTATTAAATTATGTAAATGAAATTTTTTAACTGGTACATGCGTAGTTAAAAAATTATTTTGTAAAAATGCTCATATTTCGCAAGGCATTTGACATTTTTACATTCTGATTGCAGTATGCTGTGTCTAATGTTGTATGCGAAATTTCCTAAAAATGACTTTGGAGTAGGTTACCCTACGTGTTATGAATTAAAAAGCGGATTTTGTTTTTTTTTAATTAAAAAAAGATTATATATATATATCCATGAATATATGTGGTAACATCATAAAAATTTATAGAGAATCGAGAAAAATCCGCATAATCTCATGCTACAGCCAAAACGCATTTAAAGCATTACTTTTTACGGGGTGATCCAAAACATTTTCATTTTTGTTTAATTTTTTACTGGTCTCTTTTTCCTATTCAGGACACAACTTTTACTGAAACATATGAGGTATAACATGTTATTTACACTACCAAAGTTTCGAGACGATTCCTGAAGAACTTTTTTAAATATTTGACAAAACTTCTAAATTCGAAAGCATCCAAATACTTTTTGTAGATAGTGTATCCGATCACTCAGCTGTTAATTTTTCCCGCAATACATTTGTAATTCAAAATTACTTAATGTATATATATATATATATATATATATATATTTATTTAATGAAAACGTGAACGTTATCTAGAATATTGACAATGTTTGCATTCATATAAATAATTATGTTTATAATTACAAGATGATATAACCTTCGTTTTAGTACAATCTAAAAGTTTTCAGTGAAAATAACATTACAATCCTGCCTTTTCCGAAAAGTGATGCCTTCTTCTTGGTGCCCCCCTTTTTTCATTTAAACGTTATATCGCCATAAATGTATGTGGTAGCCTCATAAAAATTTATACAAATAATGAGACAAATCCTCATTATCACATGCTACAGCCAAAACTGATTTAAAGCATTACTTTTTACAGGGTGATCCAAAACATTTTGTTTTTTGTTAAGTGTTTTACTGGTCCTATTTTCTTCTTCAAGATACAATTTTTGCTGAAACATTCTTTTAGAACTGAATGTATCTTTAATTAAAAATGTATGTTAAAAAATATCTTGTCACTAGTCTATAATTAAATGTAAATGTAATATCACTTTCTTTATCTTCTCTATAAATCTCTCCCGTAGTGTTGTTTCTGATAAGTAATAAATAATACGATATCTGTTCTTCGCACCAAATTTTAACCTTTGTTTTTAAACTATTTCGGTTAAAATATAACTTATTAATTAAAAGTTTATAATCTAAAATAGTTACGAAAATTTAATGATACTTTTATGGTACTTTTTAGTTTATAATCTTTCCAAAAGAAAATATATATAGAAGCGAATACTGTTGCATCTTTTTTTAACGACGTTCTAGGCATTTGTTCACATTTTATATTATTTTTTAAACCTGTGATACACTGTAAAAAATAACGGTAGTTTTTACAGCAGAATAATGTGCTGTCAATATGGGTACCAGCACATTCTGCTGTTAGAAAGAAGTAATTTACAGCAGAAGCAACTGTAAAAGAATCTCTCTTTATAGATGCTTTCGCTGTAAATTGCCTTATTTAACAGCAGAATGTGCTGGCAATATGGACGCCAGCACATTCTGCTGTAAAAACTACCGTTATGTTTTACAGTGTATATAAATACAAAATACAAATTTCACGTGTGTTTGAATGAATAAAAGGCTCAAATAACACACAAATTTTCGCACAAAATTAAATAATAAAACAAATAAATTAACTAACATATTTTAACTTAGAGTCAAAAGCGTATATTCTTAAATTTTCTTCGAAAAATTTCCAAAAACCAAGCAAAACAATAAAAACTCATGTTGATGGATATCCAATCTCATTTCCCGCAGTCTATGCAGAATGAAATAAATAGGTTATTTCTATTTACGGAAGGTCGAAAATCTATTTGAAATGTTTTGTGATTTCCTATAAACCAATGACTCCATATACTATTTTTAGTGGAGAACATTTTTTTTTTTTTTTTTTTTTTTTTTTTTTTTTTTATGGCGCAGCACTTGCGACTAAGCATTGGCCGGGGTGGGGTCACCGAATTGATGACCATTTGTGAAGGGACGCCCAAAGGGTGATCATCGCTATCTCAAACAAAGACAAGACATCCATGCCTTATCCGGGATTCGAACCCAGGCCCAACCGTTTCAGGTACTCTAACCACTACACCGTCTGGCCGGCTTTTTAGTAGATAATGTGCCATTTTGTTTTTGAATAACATATACTAATTTTATGATCGGAGCATAAGGCGCTAACAGATAGACGAAAAAAAGTCATAATATTTGTTAAGTCCAATGCTCATTAATGTGTAAATAAATAAATAAATAAAAATAATAATGATGATAATAATAATAAGTAATAATAATAATAATAATAATAATGACCGTAGAGGGATAACACAACGCAAACCAAAATATTTATTAACTTTCCAGAAAAATTGTAAAATAATCTGGTGTGTCACTCACACGACTTTCTCTTACCCTGAAATTTAATACTATAAATACAGGTTGGAGATTAAGAGGTAAGACTAGCTGGAAGCCGTCGAATTTGACGATCACTTTATTGACCGTAATGTTTCAAAAATTTAAATGTATTTCATGTTAAAACATCTAATATAATTTACGACATTTCCCTTAAAAAAAGAAAGTCGGAAAAATGCTTATAAATAGAAATACTATATATGGCATCACTTTCTACAAAGTAATGTCAATGTGACGTCAAACTGACTCCAAATAAACAGATGCTATCTTTTATTTTCTATTTCGTTTAATACTACGACTATATGTTAGCTGACCCGTCCGGCGTTGCCCAGGCCCATGATAATAACCTTAACTGAACCTTAAATTTGTATTATTTTATACCTTTAACTCGATTTTGTTTGAATTTCTGTTTTTAAATGAAAGCATCAAGAAAAAAGTAATCATCTGTAACAAAACAATTACCTCGAACCGAACGAAACTCTGCCTTGTGACCCCGGTGCTTGAGGCAGCGCATACACGGGCCGCTAACAACGTAAAAAAATTCCCAAAAATTAGCCTGGAACCGAACGAACACGCCCGGCAATGCCCGGGCCCGTGACAATAACCTTAAATGAACCTTAAATTTGTATGATTTTATATGTTTAACTCGATTTTGCTTGAATTTCTATTTTTAACTGAAAGCATCGTGAAAAAATAATCAGCTGTAACGAAAAAAGTACCTCGAACCGAACGAAACTCTGCCTTGTGACCCTGGTGCCTTCGGCAGCGCATACGCCGGCCGCTAATAGCATAAAAATATTCCCAAAAATTAACCTGGAACCGAACGAATCCGCCTGGTGTTGCCCGGACACATGATACCTTAAATGAACCTTAAATTTGTATGATTTTATACCTTTAACTCGATTTAGTTTGAATTTCTGTTTTTAAATGAAAGCATCACAAAAAAAAAAAAAAAAAAAAAAAAAATCATCTGTAACAAAAAAAAAAAAAATCATCTGTAACAAAAAAAAAAAAAAAAAAAAAAAACCCTCAAACAGAATGGAACTCGGGCTCGTGACCCGGTGCCTGCGGCAGCGTATATACAGGCCGCTAATAACATGAAAAAATTCTCAAAAATGAACCTTGAACCGAGCGAACCTCTGACTCGTATTACCTCTGCCTGTGGCTGCTGCACTGTATAGCAGGCATGCATGCTACGCACGCGTTGCAAAATCAATTTTCCTCCACCATGGGGTGCAGTATGTTGTATACGAACATCACCAATCGCCTTGAATTGTCAAGACTTTTCAAATAAGGTGTCACTGGTGGTGTCAACTGCAAAAGCCTTTAGTTGCACTTTACACCGCCAGGGGGCACAGCGTGTTCTATACGAACAACACCAACGGTAAGGAAATACCAAGACCTTTAAAATAAGGTGTAACATGTTAGGGTCGACTGCAAAATCACCTAGTTCCATTTTTAACCACCAGGGGGTGCAGTATATTGTGTACGGACATCCCCAATCAACATGAAATTTCAAGACCTCTATCACCAATCGCCTTGGATTTCCAAGACCTTTTAAATAAGGTGTCACATGGTAGTGTCAGCTGCAAAATCCTTTAGTTGCACTTTCCACCGACAGGGGGCGCAGTGTGTTCTGTACGAACATCACCAACGGTCAGGAAATACCAAGACCTTTAAAATAAGATGTAACATGATGGGGTCTACAGCAAAATCACCTAGTTCCATTTTTCACCACCAGGGGTCACACTATACTGTATACAAACATTCCCAATCGACATGAAATTTCAAGACCTTTAAAATGAGATGCTACATCTGTGGGTCTAGAACAGATTGCCCTCTCAAACTAATTTCCCCCTTTTCCCCTCCCCTCCAAATCTACTTTCCCCCTTTTTTCCCCCTTTAAAATCGAAATTTCCAAATTCGCAGATATTGATTTTTTAGTATTCGAGTCTAGTCTCCCCATGTACAATTTCTTCACCGTGAAGTAATTTGGAGCTTAGTTAAGCTCGTAAACGTGTTTTTAACCCGTTTCCCCCTCGGGGGGGGGGAACCGTTCGACTTTTTTTTATTTTTCTCTTTTCATAGCACATCTATAGACCAAGACCTTTTTTTAACACCTTAACCAAATTTTTACACCAAGTAGTTCTCTCAATATAGTGGAGACAGACAAAAACATGTTTCAAATTAATACATAGATAACGATGTTATGTAAACCTATGTTAAACAATTCAAATTAGGCTTCGGAAGAGTTTTATATGATAATAAATTCTGTGTGAGGGGGGCTACCGCCCCCCTCAACCCCCGTTTCATTAATGCACATAGATTTATATAAAATTTAATTCGGTTATTAAAAAATAATTCTGTTTTTAAAAAATTATTTATTAAAATTATTATTTGCTCCTACATACACAATTTTTTTTTCCCCAGTTAACTTTCTCCATTACAAAATATATATATATTCGTTTCATTTGGTTTAGTGCAGTCTATAAACGTTGAACTCTACTTACATGCATTTTCCCCCATAGACGTAATGTATTAGAATTCTCTTGATTGTCCCTGTACACGAACCATTTGCTTGATTTTAACGAAAAGCTTACTGTAGCATCCCTATAGGATACACATTTAGAATACCAAGTTTAAACTTTCTGCCATAATTTGTTTTTGAGATATGCTGATAATAGACAGACACACACACAGGCACACATATACACACACAGACACACAGACCATTTGCTAAAAGCATTATATTCGTATTCGGGTTCACCTCAAAACGTGTAAATATAACAAAATCTCGAGTTGACCCAAAAACAATACTTTCTCTACCATATGGGTAAGAAAAAGTAAAAATTACATTATTCTTAAAAAAAAAAAAAAAAAAATATCATCACTACACATTATCTTTACAAGAAAATATAAAAATGTTAGTATGATGATAAAATCTATAATCTGTATTACATTTAGTACAATTTCAATATACAGTAATAATAATGAAAAAAAAAAAAGTTAAAAACATTTGTTATTATTTAGACGTTTAATAAAAATCCTTTATGATTTAAAAATAATAATAATTTAAAAAAAAAAAAAAATAATTTTTATTAGTTTTTACAATATTTATATGTTTGTGATTAGTTATATAATAATATGCATTGTAAAAAACTGTGCAAAGATATTTAAATATAATCAATATTAGATAATAAAAGCGTATTTATCAGTAGTAATTTTAAACTTATTTCCTTACCTTTTTTTTTTTTTTTTTTTTTTTTTTTATATTTTACGGTAATAGAGAAAAAAACATTTTCTTAAAAGAAGTTTAATATTAAGAAATTACGTTGAAAGCATATAGAATCTATTAAAGAACACGCCATGCCTTTTTAAGTTGAAAATCTGATTCTGCTAAAAATTATCTCACGCAAACGACAAATTAAAAACGATAACTGCTACTTTCACTTAAAAAAACAAATTTTAAATATGATATTCGTGCAACTGAAAGTGCAAAATAATGGTGTAATTTTTTTTTTTTTTTTTTTTTTTTTTTTTAATATATTTATGTAGATTAGCTGTTATTAATATAGAACACTAAATTTGCCACCTCTGTTACTTTTTCTTTTTAAAAACATGTGTAACATCCGATTTTTCCCGCAGTTTGCTGAATTCAAAACTATGTATACGCAACTTACGCGTGTTGTTCGAATGGAATTCTAAATTAGGGATCTAATAATAGAAGCCTGTAGTTGAAGAAGAATGAAATTATCTTGTAAGTAGGGGCAATTATGGAACCCTCTGGGGACAAACGACCAGAAATGGGCGTATTCGTATTCCGGGCACTTACCCGTGTCTTCTTTTATGAGTTTAAAATAACTGTAATAGAGTTGTAGAAACTTTTTTTGTTTGTTTTTTGACTGTAAGATAAACCAAATAGATTTTATTCGGAAAAATGGAAAATTAACTGCAATAATAAGTACATTTTGATGACGGAAAAATGAGAAAGAAAACTTAGAATATGAGTCGTATAACAAATAAGTAATTTGTAAATTTTGATTTTCTGTTGTATGCAGCTGTCGTTGTTTATTTTTATTTTCTCGTACCCCTATATGAAACAAAAAGTATAGTTTAGGGATCAAACTTTATGGCGAAAATCAGGTTTTTAACAGCTAGACTGTATGCCTATGCGCGTGTCTGTCTTTGTGTATGTTATCAGCACAACACAAAAACATATAACAGGAAGAAAACAAAATTTCACATTCTAAATCTGTATCATATAGGGATATTACTTGAACCTTTTTATTGAGGTCAGAGAAAATGGTACATGTACAGGGATATGCAAAATAAACGAAAATACATCATGCCTATGGGCGAAATTTATGGCTGCCACAGTTCAACATCTTTACACTGCACTAAACATAATGAATTGAACCGTATATACCTATGTGCGTGTTTGTCTTTGCGTATGTTATCAGTATAACACAAAAACATAATAGCAAGAAAACCAAAATTCACTTTCTAAATCTGTATCATATATGGATATTGCTTGAACCTTTTTATTGAGGTCAGAGAAAATGGTGCATGTACATGGATATGAAAAATAAATGAAAATACATCATGCGTATGGGCGAAATTTATGGTTACCGCAGTTTAACATCTTTACACTGCACAAAACATAATGAATTGAACCTACTGTATATGCCTATGAACGTGTCTGTCTTTGCGTATGTTATCAGCAAAACACAAAAACATATAACAGGAAGAAAACTAAATTTCACATTCTAAATATGTATCATATAGGAATAATACTTAAACCTTTTTATTGAAGTCAGGGAAATGGTACATGTACAGGGATATGCAAAATAAATAAAAATACATCATGCCTATGGGTGAAATTTAAGGGTTGCTACAGTTTAACATCTTTACACTGCACTAAACATGATAAATTGAAGATATATCTTTAATATGCACAAAAATATATTTTCTACAGAATGCAAAATGTAATCATCATTTGTTTGCAGGACTACATAAGAGAATTCAGATACAACTAGTGGCTTAGAAATTACTGGATGTGCATTTCATGTTCTATTATTAATTTTTTTTACTATGCTAAACTGAAAATAAGTTTTAAAGTTAATTATAAAAGTTTATAATTAACATAAAAAATAATAATAATTATAATAGAAAATAATTATAAAAGATTAATTATAAAATATATATTATATCTTTTATACTTATATCATAATTATAAAAGATTAATTGTAAAAGTTTTATTGTACTTAATTACACTGTTTGGTAAGTACAAACTTCATAGACAATATACAGGGTTACTCAAAAACAGACAAAAAAGTTTCAAATAATGGCGAAAACGAAATTATTTAGATTAGTTGAACTATATTTTAAGATTTAAAAACAGCCTTATATGTTTTATAAATGCAGCTACGATATTAAAACTGATGGCGATGTCCCTCCTCACTAGCCGATGTGTATCAAATAAAATTGATTCTTAAACAATTTTCTACTGTTTTTGAAAAGCACAGAAAAAATTGAAGTACATTACTTGTACCTTAAACTGAAGTTTTTATGGTACTGTATGGTAGGAAAAAGTTGTGTGAGTGCCACATTTATCTATCTATCTATCTTTTTTTTTTTTTTTTTTTTTTTTGATTTTGAGACATCTTAAATAAACGAATATGATTTGTGAACAAAATAATTGTTTCCCACAGTTTGATGTGCAATATATGTTGCAACCTTTGTTTATTTTTTAATGTGACTTTAACCGCGAAATAAAGGGAAATATGCCGTACAAGATGGCGTGTCATAAGGTTCTCTTATACGTATACGTCATAGGGGTCGCTGGCTATTCACAGAAGACGTACCTCAGTAACGAGACATATGTTATTTTTTTGCGAGTTTTGTAAATTTCTCAGATTAGTTTCGATCGGTAACCCGTCTCTCTTCATCTGGTACAGTTAGCAGTAAAATTATTCGAGTACTAGCAAAAATTCCTATGTAAAAAACGTACACTTAATGCTGTTTTGTGAAACAAATCCTTGTTGAATCATGTTTTTAGTCAGTCTAAGAACATGATTAGAGAAAGATTTATTTAACATCGGTCATACTTAAGTCGCTCCTTCCCCTTTATTTATTTATTAGCAGGTTTCGCCCGCTTCGTTGGTCACTACATTTAAAAGAATTAATATATATATATATATATATATATATATATTCTACTATATAATTTTATACATAACAAGAACAAAAAAAGAAAAAAATCATGCGATACGCATTGATTATTAATACTTTCCAACTATGCATACTTGATGTATCGTATAACTTTCAATGTTCTTTGCCTACGCTATCAGACACCGGACATACAGGAGGACTTAAAGGCATACATATAGACTAATTGAATTCATAATCACTCTTGAACACAGTTGGAAAGTGTTAAATATGCTTAACGCAAAAGAAAATGCAGCCGTTTAATTTTAATTGCATCTATTAATGTATCTCAATATTTTCTGTAAATATGTTGGTTAACCATATTATATTCTATACGAAACAATATTTTAGCATATTAACAATAAATTTTACTTTCTTTATGGATTTTGCAGTAGAATGATATTTAAATGTGTCATATAAAAATGTCTGTCATAAAACGGAATGCATTGGCATTTTTTGAGGTGACTCTGTACACAAACCAATTGCACTATTTATGACCTATTAATTGACCTATTAATGCTATTTTAAATAGGAAACACTCCATAGTAAACTTGAATAAAACGTATCATTTTTAAGAAGTTCTGAAAATATTTAGGGATATTGGAGATGGCAAATGGGCAGATAGACGGATGGACAGTCAGACAGATAATTACATTCACTCTTAAACATTGTTAGGAATAGTAAAAAACGCTTTTCCAGTGAATTTCCGATAATAGCCGTTAATATAAATGAATATTTTTGTGCGGCCTTATAAATCTCAATGCTAATTAAGCTATATTCTATAGAAAACATTCTTTTGTGCATATGAATAACATATTTCAATTTCATTAACATTTGTGAAAAATATTAAATGAACTTATTAAAATTGGTTTATAGAAATACCTCTCATGGAACGTAATGCTTTGGAATACTTTCAGATGTCCCTGTACACAAACCAGTCGTAATATTTACTCCATTTTCTAAATAAAAAAAACAAAAACAAAAAAAAAAAAAAAAAACACGCGATAGTTATCTTGAATAACATATTTCAATTTCTTTAAAATTTGCGTTTCTTTAAAATGTGATTTATAGAAATATCTCTCGTAGAACAAGGATATCGTAGAATTTGGAATATTTTCGGTTGTCCCTATACACAAACCAGTAGAGGTATTCATTCCATTTTCAGTAGAGAGTATCCGAGAGTAACTTGAATTCATTGAATTTTAGATTCAGATTGAAATTGAGATTTCTTAAAACGTATATTAGTTTCAAGAAGTTCCATGAATAGTTACGGGAGTTAGAATGCGGGCAGACAGTCTGACGGACAAACAGACAAACCGAAGCCATTAACACGTTTCAACCTTGTTGAAAAGTTTTAAAAACTAAAAAATGACACTGAAATCACGCTAAGCATCGTTTTAGGTACCCGCTACCTCTTTATATTACATTATCATTTGGTTAGGACTAATATAATAAATAAAAGTAAAAGTAGATTTCCCTTGAAAAGGAATTAAATAAATAAATAAATAAATAAATAAATAAATCATTTTATTAAACTTAAATTTTAATAAGTTTAATCATTTATATTATATTAAAATTTTTTCCAATAAATAAATAAATAAATCTGTACTAATATTATAAATCTATACTAATATTATAAATGCGAAAGTTTGGATGGATGTATGGATGTTTGTTACTCAATCACGCCACAACGGCTAAACGAATCTGGATGAAATTTGGTACAGAGATAGATAATAGTCTGGAATAGGACATAGGCTATTATTTATACCGGAAATTTGATTAGATTTTTTAAAATTAATTAAAATATGAAAATAATAAACTGGTAATTGCCTTAATATAAGCCATTTAAATTTTTAATTGTTGCCAAAAATGTTTGCGAGGTATTTTTACTCATTTATTTATTTCTTCATCATAAAATGAAATATGCTTTAACGCGAAAAAAAAAAAAAAAAATACTAACTGTTAAATTGGTGAATGAGAAAATGACGTCTTTATAAAAATTTATTCTAACTTTAAAATAAAATAGTAATAATACAAATCTAGCATGTTTCTTCTCAATTTTATTTCATAGCATTTTTGTATATACCTCAAGTTTGGATTTTTTTTTTTTCTTTTAGCACAGATGAATCACGCTTGGCATAAAAGCTAATTCAGCATTATATTAAAGGTATTTACTTATTGATAATTCTGGACAAATTTTCAAATTTTGATGCTGAAGTAGATCGGACATTTTTTGCCAAGGACAGCCACTTAAAGCCAAGTAGCGCATCAAAAATATAAATAAATTATAAAACATTGAAAAAAATAAAGAATTAGAAAGAAATAGGAACAATAATCGCATAAATTATATTTTGGTCTAAAACGGCGACAAAAATTCAAAAGTCGTCAAAGGGGTCTATATTAAGGTTGTACCATGATCAGGTTTACATATAAATTAACTAATTTATTTTTCTATATACCAACTACTATTAACTAAGCATGAAGTATATATAACCACAAATAATAATAATAATAATAATGATAATAATAATTGTCTCATGCGATAGACGTAGCCATATTGTAATATTATATTTGGCTTGAAATTGCTGTCATTTTACGGTTGATCGATTAAATCAAATAAATATAGGAAATAACTTGAGAGCAAATATTATGTACATTACGCATAATGTTGTTCATATGTAACTGGGATTCAGATATAAAAGAGCTGCTTCAAATTTTTCGATACTGTCCGTATCGAAACTGTCATATATGATAAGCAACCAAATGGAAGCCCACGGGTAAAAGCCATTATCACAGGCAATAGGGACAGGTACCGGAGACTGCGATGACGAACAAGTCGATGCCGAAGGCAGCGGGAACCCAAAGAGAGCTTTTGAGCGATTTCAGTATTTTTTTTTTCTTTTTTTTCATAAAGCTATATAGAAAAGAGTTTCCTTTAAATATAGTGACCAGAGAAGCGGGCAAAGCCTGGTACTAAATAAATAAAAAGAAGCGAGAGGGAGATTTCCCTTTTAAAGGATTTAACTAAATAAATGAAAAACAAAAATGTGTTATGTTATAAAAATTATACATACATATTTATTTATTTATTTATTTATTTATTTAAAAACTGATATGTTTAATTATTTCTACTGCATTACCATTTGATTTCAGTAAATATAATAAATTGAAAAAAGAAAAGAAAAAGACCTTGCCTTCAAATGAATGAATTAAATAAATAAACAATAAACAGTGTATTAGTTTTGCTAAGATACGCAGACGATTGAAATGAAAGAATAAATTTCAGAAAAATTAAACAAATGGAGTCAATAGAATAAAAATAATAATAATAATTAAAAAATTCAAATTCCAAATTCGAAAAAATCTCGATGAGGTGCTCATCTAGAGGGTCCCAGCTTTCCATATGCCTAATTTTGTAGCTCTGCGATTAGTAATGTGAGTACCAGAGCTCGCGCGCACACACACACACACGTACACACACACACACACACACGTACACACACACACACACACACACACACACACACACACACACACACACACACACACACACACACACACACACACACACACAACTTCTCTTTATTTGTATAAATTTGTATTCAGAATACGAAATACGTTATTTATTTATTTAGATATAGGCAACTTTCATGAACAGAATAAGAATTTGGTAAAAGTATGTTTTACGTATGTAACAATATTAATATCCAAAGGTTTTATCCATTAGAAAAAAAAAGAGATAAAATAAAATAAGTTAAAAAGAATAGTTAATTTTGCATCTATATTTCATTAATACTTAATTTTAAATTATAATCACTGTGCTTAAGGGCCCCCTTCACTCACCACCGCCGGAAGCCGAAGCTAATGTTATTCTATGGGAAATTTTTCTTTACAAATTTATTAACTAATACATATATTTAAATTCTGTTTTCACATTCTGAAAATTCCCAGCTGTTAAATTGATGGACCTTTTTTAAAAAATTGTTTTTTAAATTTCTTATATTTTATTTTGAAGCTGCAAAATACGAATTTTCAATATGTGAATTTTTTTCATTTTGCAATTTCAAAAAAAAAAAAAAAAAAAAAAATACATTTTTGAAAAAAAGGTCCGTCAATTTAACAGTTGGGAATTTTCTGAATGTGAAAATAGAATTTAAAAATATGTATTAGTTAATAAGTTATTTAGAATAACATTGGCTCGGACTTCCGGCGATGTTAAGTGAAGAGTGCCGTTTATCAGTGACAATATAATTTTTCCTGATAATTAGGAATGATAATGTCATTATAATGATATATATGATTATAATGATCATGTCATATTATAATGATATTTCGACGCTTTTCATTGCATAAACATATTTATTTGTAAAACAACAGATATCGGAAATGGTATGCAAAATGGGCTAAAGAATGTGATTTAAAAATAAATATGTTGGTTTAAAAATAAATGAGAAACACCTCTTGGAAAAAAAATAGTCTTTCGTCAAATGCTATTTTGTCCGCCAGTCACGTAAAATAGCTTAAAATTCCAACATTATCTCCCTGTGTGTGAGTATGCTGAAATACCGAAGTTAAAATATAGTGAATTCAGCTTCAACACATGGCGGTTCATTAAAGTGATCTTACAGCAGGATTTTTAAGTAAGTTTTTAAACATTTGCTGAGCCATATTGAAAATCTTTTAATTCTGTACACAGTTTAAGTATGTAAATCTTTCATATATATTGTTTTCTTGAAATAATTTAACTAGTTAATTGAAGTGTATAACTTTTACAAATTTGTGATTACTTTTTATTTCATGTAGCTAAGTTTTTTTTTTTTTTTTTTTTTTTTTTTTTTTGATAAGTAATATATTATTTCTACCCATTATCTATAGCTTTGTATGACGTTTATTTCAATTTTGTTTATTTTCATCGTAATTATTAATTTACTTAATAATCTATATAATATTTCTCTAAGGTGGACCAGTTACAATTATTTTTTGTAGAAACGATACGATAGTGGTGAAATTAATAAAATACGCGAGGATAAAAAAATAATATTTAAAAATGAACAAAAACTCGCGAACTCAGCACAATGAATTAATAAGAAGCAAATGACGACATTTGTTTAATGACGTTATTTTATGGAAAAATGTATTTTAAAAAGTTGCTTTTTCAGCAGAATCTTTGCAAGCGTCACTTTTAACCTAGCATTATTTTAAAGATATATACAAAATATGAATCATTACCATACATTGTCTAAAAAACGCAATCAGAAAAAGTATAATCAACATTTTTTTTTTCTTTTAACAGAAATTATGCCAAAATAAATAAAATGTCATCGCACTCTTAGCGATAAAAATTTAAAAGGAGTCATGAGGATTCTTTACTAAAAACTGTGCTGACTATGTGGAAGTATGAAAACTGGATCGTCAACCATGAATTTTATTTTGAAACATTTCTTTAAATGATTCTGGTTTCACTATTGAACAATATTTATTTGGTTATAATAATAATTTGGCTTCCGGTAAATTAAAATTTTAATTAGGTGGTGAAATTGGTATAATATTTATGAGTTTCAAATTTTAAAGGTAAATAAGAAAAGAAATAAAGTGCGAAAATTTCACACGGGTTTGCTAGTCTAAATAGTTTGACTAATGTCAACATTCTTTTTTAAATGAAACTTCGTTATGTGTATAAAACTTTAATGACTTTTCTTTTCTTTTTCTTCTTCTTCTTCTTCTTCCTTTTTTTTTTTTTTTTTTTTTTTTTTAAGAAAATAGAGTATTATTTAAATTTTGTTAAAAAATGACTGAATTTATCATTCAGTCTGTGCATTTGATCTTTCACTCGGCTTTCCTTAATTTCAATTATTAATACATAAGACTATTTGAAATTTGAATTATTATCGAAGTCTTATGTGCTATTTTTATTGAAAATTGCCTATCCGAACTGTACAAGGTTTTGCAGAGTTACATCAAGTGATTCCTATATTATTTGATACTGTTATGACGATAATGTTTAATTAAGATAATAATTTCGACAATTTACATTACAGATTTTGATGATTGGCCAAATTAAATTTTAATAGATCTAAAAGTGACGAGCCATGTTTCGAAATAGGGATCTTTTGGTTAATCTTTGGGTCTCCTGGGATCTTTGGGTGTTCTACCATCTGATTTATCTTGGTCGAGTGTGATAATTAATTCGGCCAATCCATCAAAATTTGTAGTTAATCATTAATTCCGAAATTAAGGAACATATATTAAATATTATTTACGTATTTAAAGGCATATTTTATTGTACAAGAAATAATAAATCTTATAGAAATTTTGAGTATTAATTGTTGTTTTCATGTATTTCTTGCACATATTTGTTGTTACTGTAGAAACAGTTCAAAACAATGATTTTAATTAATCGGATGTTCATCATTCTTTTTTGTGGTACTTCGTATTTTACAAGAAAGCATAAATCCTTTACACATATATCAAAATACATAGATAAATATTTTAGAAGTACATACTTTTTATTTTATTAATTTATTTATTTATTGGTGAATTTGCTGATTATTTATTTATTAATTGTAATCTTTATCTATAGAGTAGTGTAATATCTTTATATATATATTTCCTTTGTGCGTGTGTATGTCACTGAACTCCTCCTAAACGGCTGGACCGAGTATAATGAAATTTTTTGTGTGTCTTCAGGTGGATTCGAGAATGGTTTAGATTGAGTTGTTTTTGCTGTAAATTGATAAAATTTGAATTTAATCTCAAAACTCTGTCATCCTTGACGGAAAAAAAAAAAAAAAATCGCCATATCATCTGGCGAACATATTTAATTTCTTTGAAAAATAATGGTTATTTCAACAACTTATATTAAGAGAGTAATGAATAATATGAAACAATTTCGTACAATACATATTACGAAAATATACATCTGGCATGTATATTTTCGTATTACGTTTTTGATCGCCAAATACAAAAAACGCCAAGGAAGATAGAGTTTTGAAATTTAAAATTAAAATTTTTTCAATTTGAGAGCAAAATAACTCAATCTAACACATGCATACGATAACTAATACATATCTATACCCAAATACGGGGATTAAAATCGAGAAATAATTTTCCTCGATTTTTAATAATTTTTTATAAAAAATCCAATGGGAGATTAACATAGGAAATCTTTTTCTTGTATCCACTGACGGTCAGGGACGTCACACTTCGCTTGCATATATTTTATTGTAATTCCAGTTTGTCCCGACAGTTGGTGCTGCGATCAAATTCAGGAAAATATTTTGTAACTTCGTGTTATTATTGTTATACAAAAAATTGTGTCCTAATTGAAATATTACATCAAGATGTAATTAGTGTTTGAAGAGTTTTGAAGTATGCATAAAAAACTATACATTTTGCAAATTTAGTGCGGAATTGGAGTGAGTATTTTAAATAATTTTCTATCAAATTTACACGCGCGTTGATTAACAACCACCCTAACCTACAAATTTTTTTGTGTAGCTAATTTATTATATTTTATTTATTTATTTTTTGAATGGAACACCTTTATTTATTTATTTATTTATTTATTTATTGTATGGAAAATTTGGCACCGAGGTAGCTCGGACGCTTCTCGCCAAGATCTTTAGTTCCACAATTGAGATAGCCATTTCAATTCATCGCAAAAATGGCTTAAAATATTTAAAGTCACCAATGGGGTCCCATACTTTTGTGCGTGTGTATGTCACTGATATTTTATTTATTTATTTTTTGTATGGAACACCTTTAGTATCGGATCCCTTTGGCAAAATTTGAAATTTGGCACCGAAGTAGCTCGGACGCTTCTCGCCAAGATCTTTAGTTCCACGATTGAGATAGCCATTTCAATTCATTGCAAAAATGGCTTAAAATATTTAAAGTCACCAAAGGGGTCCCAATTTGTGGCTTAGATTTAGAAAATCCGTGCTTTTCTCACGGCCAATTATATGTTGCGTGTTCCAGGGTTGGAAAACCTTCGAATTTATTTGTGTATACTCCTCAAGGATTAACCAAAAATATTGTACATCCAATGGCATTACGATAAATTACGTTTTTATAGATTAAAAAAATATACCTGTTATAAAATAAATTGAGTTTCAACTTTTTCACCTTTAATTAAAACGAGTTTAAGTTTTTATTTAATACGAACTCTACATTTCACTTCGCTCATACTATACACATACTCACATGCATCGATTGATTGAATTGTGATAAATGTACATGTAATGATGTTAGAAATTGTAATAACTTTTTGATAAAAATTTTCATGAAATCGGTCCAGATTGTTACAGCTTATTCAAAAAAGACGGAATTTTCATGTGAAATTCGTTGCTATCAGAGATTCTCTCATAAATTGAAATATTTGTGGTATGAAATAAAATTTTGTGCTGTTCGACATTCAGCGGAGGTTTTAAATAACAAGTAGAAAGTAGAAAGTACCAAGTAGCAAGAAGCAAGTAGCGAAAATTTCGGTAATTATGTCTTTTACGTTATAATCGGAATTCACAGTCACCGTTCACAGCGCTCCATACCTGTTTCACTTATATACCACATCCTTACACACTTACAATAAGTTAATTATTTTTTTCTAGCAAAATATTCTCTAGAAATAATTTATATGACAAAACAACGTTTGTCGGGTCAGCTAGTATATATATATATATATATATATATATTAAGATTTTCATTCATCATATTAAAAAATGTATAAATAAATGAAATTAATATTAAAATAAGTTAGTAGAATATATTTAAAAAATAAGCAATTTCGTAATGTGATATGTGGGAAACCCCGGTAAAAAGTCGAACGAGTTCTTTCCTCTCTTGTCATCGTATAATAAACATTATTTACATATTTAACATACTGAATTTGCACGTCTCCTTTCAATTAAGGGGCCTAATTTGATATGGTAATAAATACTACAATACTACAACTAAAATAAGATAAAATTTAAATACAAGCCGTGCAGACATCATCAGATTATTTACCTTAAAAAAAAAAAGGTAATTATACTGCATAAAACAAATTGTTATCCTCTTAACGAACCATAGAGTCCAATTTGCCTATAGTAATTGAAATATAACGGTAACTTCTTAATTCAAGTCAGTATTAGCTAATTGGACGTATGGAACATACATTAAAAAAGAAATTGCTTGATAATTAAAAATGTTTAATGGATTCACAACTAGACTTTATTTATTTATTTATTTATTTATTTATTTATTTATTATTATTTTTTATTTTTATTTTTAAAGGATTAGGCTTACAAACGTAATTGTTTTCATCAGAAGTACCTTTAAGTTCCAATTAGATAATATATGGTATATATCTGTATATGTAAAATCGTTTGTCCTGAGTGCGTGAATGACTGATTCATGATTGCCCAGCGCAAAAACCTAGAAGAATGAAATTTAATGACAATGTTCCTTCTGTTACGTGGCATCCACTAAGAAGCGATTTTACAAAATTCGCCCCCCATGGGAAGGAGGGAGGGCAAAACTTTATTTCACAAAATCCTTCATATCTCAAACATATATATATATATATAAAAAACACAGATACCCGTAAAATTTTTGCTTTAAAATATACCTAACACAAATATCAAAAAACTAATTTTTGGAATTTTAGAAATTCTGTCCCCAAGAGGGGGAAGGGGGCAAAACGTAATTTCACATGCGCAAAACGTGATTTCACAAATCCTTTATATCTCAAAAAAAAAAAAAAAAAAAAAAAAAAAACAGATATACGGGAAATTTTTGCTCTAAAATATAGCTAACATAAATACCTAAAAACCAATTTCTGGAATTTTAGAAATTCAGCCCCTAAAGGGGGGCCTAAAATAACCTTTATATCGAAAAATAAAATAAATAAATAATAATATATAGGGGGGGGGTCTATGGGAAAAAAAATAGAAATGCAGTTAGACCGTTCAAAATTGGTACAGACATGTTTTAGAGGCCTGCAAGTCGAATGAGGATATTTTCAAAAGTGCAAAGGTATTAGGAGAGGCGAGAACGTGGAGGCGGAGGGGCAAAAAAAAAAAAAAAAAAAAAAATAGAGTTAGATCGTTCAATATAGGCACATAAAGGTTTTTGATGGCTACAAATCGATTGCGAATATTTTCGAATTTGTAAAATTTTCTGGAGAACTGGGAAGGCGGGGGAACGAAGGGGCAAAACAATAGAAATAGAGTTAGACTGTTCAAAATTGATACGTATAGGTTTTTGGGACCTACAAATCGAATGCAGATATTTTTAAAGGGGAAAAATTAGTAGGATAGAGGGGGAAAAGGGGGAGGGCGAAGGGACAAAAATATAGAAATAAGAGTTAGAGCGCTAAAAATTAGTATTATTAGACTTTAAGGCCCGATAAATCGATTGTGAATATTTTCGAAAAAGTAGATTTATTACGAGGCGAGAGAAGGAAGGCAGGCGCAGGGGCAAAAATAAGGAAATTCAGATAGAACATTGAAAAATAGTATTATCAGGTTTAAAAGCGCGAGAAAACGATTGTGGATATTTTTTAAAGTGTAAAATAATTAGGAGGGGTCAGGAACGGCGGGCGTAGGAACACGCGCAACGTGCGCGCGTGTATACGCTGCCGCAGGCAGTGGGGGCCCTGTCCAATTATTCCACCGATGAGAGAAGAATTTTTTTGTATTTTATATTTATGTTTTTCCCTTAGGATAATATGGTGATTTATTAAGAGTGTACAACATAAATGCACGCGCGCAGAGCACAACGACATGCACTGCCGAAGGCAGTGGGGACACGGTTCGACATTTTTCCCGATCAGAATTTTTTTTCTCTCTTTTTTTTCACATAATAAAAATTAATTCAATTTTAAGAATTCGTTAATTATAGTGATTTATTTAAAAATAGTGACCAGCGAAGCGGGCGCAACCTGCTAGTATATATATAGATATATATATGTGTGTGTGAAATTGTATTAGTTTTTTTTTTTTTTTTTTTTTAAATTATTGAAACCTCAAATATTGTCCTTATGAATAGCTCTTTCTTTTCTTTTCTGTTCAAAACATTACAATTTTTACTTTCTTCTATATTCAAGAGAAGAAAGTATTGGATTGGTAAAAATATTCAACCTCCGGTTTTTGATGGATTTACTCGTTTTAAGAGCTGTAGAACACGATTTGACCATTTTTAGAAAATGTCTGTCTGTGTGTGAGAGAGACAAAATTTTGTGGCGACTGTATCTCAGGTACTACTGCACAGAATTTCATGCAAATTGGTGTATAATTACACATTGAAATACATTAGTGCCCATCAACTTTTGGTAAAAAATGCCCAACAGCTTGCGTTGCCATCCCGCTTTTTCTAAATTTTTAACATGGTGGTATAGGACAAAATTTTGTATAAATGTGCATAAAGAGAATTATTTTTTAATAATCGTTATGAAATTTAGAAGAATTATTTATAACTAGTAAATAATCCCGTCAAAAATGACGGAATGTGAAACCAATTATGGTAGTGAATCAACGAATTCTTTGCCTGCTTCGCTGGTCACTATATTTAAAGGAAACTTGTTTCTATATCGCTTTATAATAATAATAATAATAATAAATCATGAAATTTCTGAAAAGTCCGCTTTATATACACTCATTCACAGACTCTCGGGTGTCTGTCCCTTTTGCCTGTGACAATAGCTTACCCGAGGACTTCCATTTGGGTGCTTGCTCATCAGACGACAGTTTCGAAAAAATTAAAGTAGCAATTTTATATTCGAATCCCAGTTACATATGAACAACGCTATACGTGGTGTACGTAATATTTTCTTGCACGTTATTTTCTATATTTATTTGGTTTATTCGATCAACTATAATATGACAACAATTTCACGCCTAATATAATATTACAATATGCTATGATCGGCTACATCTATCGCATGAGTCAATTATTTTTTGTGGTTATAATAATAGTTGAGTTAGTTAATAGTAGTTGTATATAGAACAATAAATAAATAATTAAATATGTAAATCTGATCATAGTACACCCTTAATATAGCTCCCCTTGTCGACTTTAGAATTTTTATCGCCATTTTAGAAAAAAATAAATAATTTATGCGATTATTTTTTCTGTTTCTTTCTTTTCTTTTCTTTTTCCTTTCCTTTTGTGTTTTTCAATAGTTTATAATTTATTTATATTTTTGATGCGCAACTTGGCTTAAAGTGGCTTTCACAAAAGTAGAATTTTTCGCCATTCCTTGGCGAAAAATGTCCGATCTATTTCAGCAGCAAAATTTTAAAATACTACCCAGGATTATCAATGAATTAGCTTTCATGCCAAGCGCGAGTCATTCGTACCTAAACAAAACATATATATATATATATATATATATATATATATATAACTGAAGTGTATTAAAAAAGGTTATGGTAGTTTTTTTTACTCCATTTTCATTTTTTCCTATGCATGAGCAAATTTAATATTTTAATATTTTTTATTTTTCGTGCGAAAGCATTATTTCCTTTTATGCTAAAAAAAAAAAAAAAAAAAAAACTGGTAAACTCTTTTGGTAACAATCATAAATTTAAATGTCCAATTTTGAAGTTATTACCAGGTTATTATTTTCATATTTTAATTAATTTTAAAAAATCTAATCCAAACTTCGTTTCAAATAAAGTACCAAATGAAAGGGATGATTTTTTTGAATCCGTCGAGCTAAACAGCTTATCGATCGGACAATTAGATTTTTTAAAATTAGTTAAAGTATGCAAATTGGGTGGCAACCGTGGCAACTTGCTATATAGATGAGTACGAACCGGAATCGTCACCTCTCTTGCAAATTATACAAATAGATAGAGATAGTCAACTGGGAAATTTTTTTTGTATATGTAGGAGTATCGCTTGACCCCCTGGGGGGAAGTCCCCTCTCGAGGGGAATAAATTTTCATGATGGGTATCTTTCAAAAAAGCTCGCCAATACCTTTAAAATGAATGGTTGAACCATCGATCTGAGATAATTTAAAATAAAGTTATATATATATATATATATATATATATTAAATGTAATATCGAGAATAAAATAAACATTTTTGGATATTTAGTGTCATACTACTTCTCTAATATGGTAGATAATTTTATTAAATAACGGTTTTAATAAACTATTTTTACTGAATGAATTTGCATAGGAAAATATAGAAGAAAGTCATGTGGTGGCCACAACATTCTAGTTTACTTTTGCGCTTGCGATTTTCTATTAAAACTTACGCTTTTGTTTTTATATGCATTTTTTAAAAGCTTTATCTTCCTACCATTACTATAATTAAGCCTGAAAAATAAAAATTAAGTCCTTTTAAAAGCATTTACAACACAAAATAAAGCAGGCAATAAAATAAAATTGTTTAACTCGTATAATAATTCTAATGATTGCATTTTTACTTCCAAAAAATTTGTGAATTGTAAGTTCATATTTCAATACTTTAAGAGACGATATGTTTCAAGAAAGCTAAAATATGTTTTCGTACAACATAAACAATTATAAATTGGTTTCTATCTTTTATAAAAGTTTGAACATTTGATCAACTATTTACTGATAAATATCATATTTACCAATAATGGCTTCCAAATTACAAAAACATTGAAATGTTAGTACATGTACATACACTACCTTTCCATAAATGACCGGAGACTTTTAATTTCAGACGTTTTTTCAAATATCTCAAAAGTACTTGACGAATAATCTTGAGGCTTCAAGAGTATGAATAACATGTTATACTTTATGTATTTAAGTGGAAATTTTACCCCGAAAATAAAAAGAAGACTACTGAAAATTAAATAAAATGGAAAATGTTTAGGATCACCCTGTAAAAAACAATGCTTAAAATGCGCTTCGGCTGTAGCTTATCTGTGTAAATTTTAATGAGGCTACCATACATATTCAAGGAGGAGATATAATGTTTTTTTTTTTTTTTTTTTTTTTTTTTAATTGGAAAAAAAAATCTCACTTTTTTAACTGCAATACGCAAGGTATTAAACCCAAAGCAAAGCAATTTTCTGGAAAATTGACACACAGCATTAGATACGGCATACTGCTATCAGAATGCAAAACTGTTAAATACCTAATGAAATATGAACGTTTTTACTAAATAATTTTTAACTGCGCATGCACAAATTTTAGCAAAATTTCCTTCGCATAATTCAATAGCCAAATATATTCAACTATATATATATATATATATAACAAAGAGATATCGTGTAAATTCAAAAAGTTATACGCGATAGAATGAACTGTAAAAAAAAAAAAAAAAAAAAAAAAAAAAGTTAAACTATAAGGGGTTTTACACACATTTTTATTCTGATTCAGTCAATGGTAACATAATGTTCGTTCGTTGGAAATAAATACTAATAAAACCACCTTATATCACATTTTCATTATTTCTGAAAAGAACTGAAATTTAATTCATTCTATGGAGTACAACATTTTGATTTTTTACTGGTCCCCCTTTTATTTTCAGGGCAAAACTTTCACTGAAATATCTGTACTGATAAGTATAAAGGATTTAAGTCCATATTCTTGATTTTTCAGGAGACGAAAAATAAAGTTTAAAAAATTCTGTATAAAAACTTATCCGTTCAATACAGTTTTAACTAGGATATTATCATAATATACAATTTTGTGAATAAACTACATACATTTAATTTTGAAGTTTGTTTATTTTTAACAGATTTATACAGTTTTGAAAAAATGCCTGCAGGACTTAAATCCTTTGTATCACTCAACCCAGGACTTAACTCCTTTTTACCACGTTGACTTGTACATTCATTTAACATTATGATTATGCTGACAGTCCAAATACTTGGCTGCAGCATTAAAAAATACTGGATTTATGACCTCAGTGGATGTTCAAAATAATTTGAACCTAATAAAAATAAGGTCTTATCAATTCTAACTTCCTCAACATATTGATTCATGACTTTAATAAGATATATGAACAAAGTTGTGCCGGATTACCAAATGCTTTCATCTTAGAAATCTAAGATTAATGAAATGTTATTAGGTAAGGGTCCATGGTAAATCCAGGTTCATGAAACATTAACGATCAATATTATTGAAAGAATTTATTACCTCAAACAAGGAATTGAATACAATATTATAGACTATCATATTAAAGATAGGAATTATTACACAATTATTGAAAATTAATGCTGAAAAACCTTCAATGTCTATGAAGTAATTAAATAAAGATAATATGCACTTGATAATATATACCAAATAAAAAAAATATCTGATGTACAATACTACTCAAGCTAAACTGATTGAGAGATAAATCAGTTTGAGAAATGATATTTTTGTATTTTACCTCTAAAAGCTGTTGTTATAAAATTTCATTCTTCTTTTTTTGTTATAAAACTTTTGAAGATTAGAAGAATATAAATCATAATAAACGATATACTGTAGTTGAAAATAGTTAATAATAATAATAATGATGATAAACAAAAAAGAACATAATAATAGATTAAAAATAAAATAATAGATTAAAAAACAAAAATATGTATCACCCTATTAAATGCCAACAAAATACGTCATTAATAATCCACAAGCAAAACACTAAAGTTAAAACACACTGTAAAATTAGTTCCTTAAAAATGAGCTAAATTGTCTCAAAATAGCTCCGAAACAATATATATACTTAAATTTGAAAACCCATGTACTCATTTTTGAGTATATTGACAAATTCAAAAATAGGGTTGAACAATAAGAATCCCAATATCCACATATTTGACATGTCAATATACTCAAAAATGAGTACATGGGTTTTCAAATTTAAGTATAGGGGAGACTGGGCCACAGTGGACCTAGAGGCACAGGGGACCACCCCTATTTGAATCTCTTAGTATTTAACTTTTATAGTTAAAATTGAGACTCATAGATGGAAGCATGATACTACTTCTACGCATTAAAAAAAAAAAAAAAAAAAAACATGGTAAATGCTATGATAGCCATTTTATACAACTTTTATGTTTTGAGCTGCTCAAAGTAATTTTTCAAGTTTGAAGTTTTTTTTAATTTTATCAGGCCAGAATTATTGACTACAAGTATTGGATAGTCGTTAAGAAAAGCTAAGATATTGTTGTTTTTAAATTTATGAAAAATATTAGCATATTTATAGTCTATATAGTATTTTAATATTATACTTTGTTTTTGTTTGGACATGGGGCAGAGTGGACCACCTTCCAATGTGCCTAAAACTCCAAATTATATTTAACACATTATTTATTTTAGATGAATTTACATATACAAATATAATATGACTCAAAATAATTAATAAAAAAGTAATAATCTTAACATTATATAAATTTCTGAAAAGGGAAAATAGTTGAATAGTAGTATAATAATTATGAATATCTAAATTTAATAACTATTTGAATTGTTCAATATTAAAAAAAAATAAATAAAATAATTATGTGATATAATAAATAGTAAGTTATATAAATTTATTGTTGTTGTTTTTAGGAATAACATGTAAAAGATAAAAGCAGAATAATTTTAGTGAAACCTATCTCACAAGTATAATGTAAAGTATTAATATCTCAAAATAATTAATAAAAATGTTTGAATAGTAACATAATGTTTAATTATATATTTCATAATTTTTATAACTATATAACATTAATAAACAAATTAAAAATATATCTTATTGTTTTTAGTGATGGCACGTAAAAGACAAAGAAAATCTGATATAGAATTCTTACTCTAATTTGATTTCTTATTTATTTCTTCTTCTTCTTCTTCTTATTTATTTATTTATTAATTTTTTTTTTTTTTTTTGTGTGTATTCCTTTAAATTTTGGTAATTTTATTTCATGAAAATGTTCGAATTATGTTATTTAGACTAGAATTGCATAAGAAACTAATTTTAGAAAAAAAAATGAGTAATTTATATTAATTAAACATGAACAACAGAGGTTGGTCCACTGTACCCCGGGTTGTGGACCATTGTGCTCGGGTGATGGGGCACAGTGGTCCACTTTGTGAGTGCACACAATTTATTTTTTTTTCGTAATGTATTAAAAGTATTGTTATAAAAAAATTAGGACATGTTAAGAAAGGTTTAAAGAATGTTTGCTAATTTTTTCAGGTACCTTGCTTTTTTATTTTTGGTGAAAAAAAAAAAAAAATAAAAGTGTAAAAGTGGTCCACTGTGCCCCAGTCTCCCCTATATTGTTTCGGAGCTATTTTGAGACAATTTAGCACATTTTTAAGAAACCATTTTTAAGAGTGCACAAAATAAAAAAGCATTAGGATTAATAGAACATTGACCATCACAATATTATATTCGTGTTTCCTTCTACTGAACCATGGGTCATGGTGATTAATGGTCATTTTCATCAGTATCACTAAATTCTAAGTCAGAGTCAATGTTTTCTATGCTAGCTGATGTTCGTAAAGTTTTGTAAAACTTATAGAATACTGGAGGCACAAGAAGAATTACTCTCTTCTGCACTGCGATTGGAACAGATTTGTTATACCGTTTTTGAGTCTGGGTAATTCGGAGATTTGTTTTGCCTCGTCGAAGAATACTAATTTTTTTTAAAGTGCCTTCAAGTAGATTGTCGCTATAAAATATCTGATACCCTTCCTGGCAATACCAACCATCGTACCTCTTGCCACTTGAACGGCTCTCCATCAACATTATTCTTTCTCACAACGAGAGTATTTATTGACAGTAATGCAAAATCAAAAAAATCATCTTGAGTCATCTCTCTAACAGTGAATTTTTTTTTTTTTGTGTGTATTCCTTTAAATTTTGGTAATTTTATTTCATGAAAATGTTCGAATTATGTTATTTAGACTAGAATTGCATAAGAAACTAATTTTAGAAAAAAAAATGAGTAATTTATATTAATTAAACATGAACAACAGAGGTTGGTCCACTGTACCCCGGGTTGTGGACCATTGTGCTCGGGTGATGGGGCACAGTGGTCCACTTTGTGAGTGCACACAATTTATTTTTTTTTCGTAATGTATTAAAAGTATTGTTATAAAAAAATTAGGACATGTTAAGAAAGGTTTAAAGAATGTTTGCTAATTTTTTCAGGTACCTTGCTTTTTTATTTTTGGTGAAAAAAAAAAAAAAGTGTAAAAGTGGTCCACTGTGCCCCAGTCTCCCCTATATTGTTTCGGAGCTATTTTGAGACAATTTAGCACATTTTTAAGAAACCATTTTTAAGAGTGCACAAAATAAAAAGCATTAGGATTAATAGAACATTGACCATCACAATATTATATTCGTGTTTCCTTCTACTGAACCATGGGTCATGGTGATTAATGGTCATTTTCATCAGTATCACTAAATTCTAAGTCAGAGTCAATGTTTTCTATGCTAGCTGATGTTCGTAAAGTTTTGTAAAACTTATAGAATACTGGAGGCACAAGAAGAATTACTCTCTTCTGCACTGCGATTGGAACAGATTTGTTATACCGTTTTTGAGTCTGGGTAATTCGGAGATTTGTTTTGCCTCGTCGAAGAATACTAATTTTTTTTAAAGTGCCTTCAAGTAGACTGTCGCTATAAAATATCTGATCCCCTTCCTGGCAATACCAACCATCGTACCTCTTGCCACTTGAACGGCTCTCCATCAACATTATTCTTTCTCACAACGAGAGTATTTATTGACAGTAATGCAAAATCAAAAAAATCATCTTGAGTCATCTCTCTAACAGTGAATTTATTTTTTTTCCCTGTAAACCGAACAAGCTGATACCAATCATGTGGGTGGAATACTTGTAATGCCATACTTTTCTTTTCTCTCTCAATTAGAGCATGGTCTACGTCACATTCCATGTACGAGTGACCTGAAATTAGAAATTTGTGATTGATGCTGGAGAAATGAGGGAAGTCAGCCATCGCCTTCAAAAACATCGCTGACACATGGATGTTTTTGTTGTGTTGATGTGTCAGAATAGAAAGTTACACTTGTAACAGTGTCAGGTACATTTCGTAGGTAGTCGTAAAGACATGAAGCAATTTCGTTAGTTTCACGACCATCGTGCCACATGTAATGACATGACTTACCTATGGCATTGTCACGTATAGTCAAATTAAAAGTTCAAAGTTGGCGTTTGTTGAAAGCTACAGATGATGACAGAAATGGAGTTGCTAGACACTGTTGTAAATCAAAAACTAAACACAGTTTTGAGGTATCAGTTTTCGCTTCTGCTTTGCCAAGCCTTTTTTGTTCATAGGCTAAGTCTGCTTTTCTCTGATGTTAAATGTAGTAAATTATTGATAAAGAATGATGTAGTAAATTATTTATATATAATAAGTTTCAATTGAAAAGTGGGTAATTTTTTTATCGATACCAGTTCTACATTTATAAATTTAAAGTATAAAATACAATAATAAGCAATTGAATAATTATACTCTCATTATTGCATTGGATTAAAACCTGTTGACCGCCAAGTGGCGCAGCGCAAAAAGAGAAAAGTGGACTTAAAACCTTTATACCAAAAGCTAATCAGAAGACTCGATCAGAAAAAAGGGATTATGTTGACTTATACCTTTTATACCATTCAAGTGATTATCAAATTTCATTTCATAAAGGGAACAAATTGACTTAAATTTTTTATACCAAACATGAATGCTAAATTTCTCACTTGAATCTTTTTTACCAATGCATTTTCTCAAAGACTAAATGACATAGGCTTAAATCCTTTATACCAATCGATGGAGAATTTTTTTCTCAATCTGACTATGTACTTAACTCGAAATCGATATTTTTGGAATTATATCCTTTATACTTATCAGTACAGATATATGAGGTGTAACATGTTACACTCTTGAAGTCTCAAGATGATTCGTACCTCAAGATGATAGTACTTTTTGAGATATTTGAAAAAAAAAAAAAAGGCTTAAATCGGAAGTGTCCGGTCATTTATCGAAAGGTAATGTAGTAATAGAAGAAATAAAATTGTTAACATATAGTTAATAGTACACAGTTGATAGAATAAATAATTTTAAAATAAGTTGTGCACAAAAGTAAAGAAGAATTTTTAGAGAAAACTATCGGTGGCATATAAAATAAATTTACTTATTTTCCGTTATATTATGATTATTCAATTAAACAATTTTAAATTTAATAGCTATGTGTTCGTAGTAACTATATGTTCATGTACAGTCGGTAACAAAAGTCTCCGAATGCTAGCAAAAATTCTTATGTAAAAGAAAAACACTTCATACAGTTTTATTAAATAAATCCTTGTCGAATCCTGTTCTTAGTCAGTCTAAAAGCAGGATTCGACAAGGACTTATTTAACAAAACTGTATTAAATGTACTTTTTTTTATATAGGAATTTTTGCTTGTGTTCGGAGACTTTTGTTACCGACTGTAACTATGTTTTCATATAACTATTTGTTCATGTTCCGCTATTAAATGAATGGATAATATATCTTTTTCAATCAATATTTTTTCCTATTGGGGATTTTTTTTAGATCAACAACGTAGAAAAATGTTTTTGATCGTTGTATTTTTAATTATTGATTATTAAGTCGAAAATTCTGTTAGTGAACGATATACTAGTATATTGCAAATATTCTTTTTATTTCAAGCTTTTAGTTTTTAACCTCATCTACTTTTCTTTAAAAAGAGTCCTATGGCTTATTGAAACTTTTAAATAATACATACATTAAATAATTTCAAAGACACATCTTTATTTTAAAATACACTAAAAACTCCAATTCAGAGGATGTGGATGAAATACTTATATATGAAAATTTTTAGCTCGATCGGAAGTGGTTTAAAATTCGAATTTGAACTGGATATAGGGGCCCAGGGTCTCCAGACTCCCCACCTATAATTCTTGTCACCGGACTTACGCATGTACGTAAAATTTCAGCTCTATCGGCTGATAGGATGTGGATTAAAATTCGAATGAATATATTTTAGAACAACCGTTTGGAAGGAAGAAGGGAAAAATTCTATTTTTAGATTTGACCTACACCCATAAATAAGTAAACATAAATAAAAGCGTATAAAAACTCCTTTAACTTTGCTTAGCTGTTGAAAATAGGTTTATCATTTATTTTATTTATTTATTTTTACCTGCACCCATCTATAATAATAAAGGGAAATGATTGTCTGTCTGTTCTACTATACGTTCAGCCCCTATTGTCCGTAGAATTATAAAATTTGACATACGGATGCTCAGGAGCCTTCACGAGGGGATAGAGAAAACAGAATTTAAAAATTTTAATTAGTTGCGGAGATATTAATTAATTGTAACCAATTAAGATGTCACGTGTTTTATAGTGGGGGGGGGGAATTGCAATTTTCAAACTTTTTTAAATTTTTTCATACGTACATAGAAATTAATATTCGATCTAGACAGCATCTTATAGAGCTACAGTTCAATTTTCCTCAAAATTAGTAAATAAACAAAAAAGTTACATTTTTATTGGGAATTATATTTATCATGATTCACGTAACCAAAAGACAATATAAGATTAAATTTCCTTTTATATTTGGCAGTTTTTTAAATTGAGATATGACTTAATTTTCTTAATATTTAGTTTTAAATCCCGATAATTCGATTGTGGATATTTTTGAAAGTGTAGAATTATTAGGAGGGGTTTGAGGGGAGGGGGGGAGAGCAAAGGGGCAAAATGTAAAAAAAAAAAAAAAAAAGAATGAGGCGTTGCAGGCGGGAATTTGATACTGTTAGAATTCTCAATACAGCTACTTGAACAATAAGCTAATAAGCTGTTGTAAGTCCTGGAACGGGAAAAGGCGCCGCAGCCGCCACCGAGCGGGGCTTTGATACGGTCAGATATTTCAAGGATCGTGAACCAGCTGGTCACTGAAGGCAGCTAGTAAATAAATAAACATAAATAAAAGCGTGTAATTTTTTTAAAAACTTTGCTTATCTGGTGAAAACTTGTTTATCATTTATTTTACAAAGTTCTTCAAATCTTGGATAAATTATTATATATCGTAGGTATTTGCTAGTTGCAGATTTTTTAACGGAGGTACAAGCAATATTAACTCATTTATGTTTAACTGATTATGTGTAAATTTATATCAGTTTTAATCCGACTGCATTTTAGCTGTGATTTTGTAATAGTATTTTAATTTTATGTAATGGGAGAGATATATGAGCGAATTGTAAAATTTGATTAAAGTTGCATAAAATGTTTATATTCAGAATAGAATGAAGAGCAGAACAATCGAAAGCGTCTGTATTTTTATAATTTTGAATTTTTACAATTGATATTATATTTGTCAAAGAAAAAATATTCTCTATATGATATATACCATCTAAAAAGAACTTAAATTTGTATAAATTTCTCCAAGCTAAGATAGATTTGACATTCAGACTACTCCAGTCCAAACCAATAAAACCAAGTCCTTTTTTCAAAGAAATATACCTATTCTGATACAGACTTAGTATTATTTGTTTTTATTGCAAAACCATAAACATAAATCTTCATCTTTGACTTACTTGCCATTCGACTTAATAAAAAAGCTATTGGATTCAGCATTCAAATGCACATATATTTTGATTTATATTGGACATATTCTTTTATTATTTAAGGATGGTTATTTGTATTATTATTGCTATGCTTCAAAATGCACAAAGAAAAGATTTTTCTTGCTATAAAGTTTTGCCTGCTTAAAATAGATGGTTTTTTTTTGGAAAATAATAATAATGATAATCACTAGCTTATTTTCCGTGCTGAAAAATTGTCACTTTTTATGCCCGGAGATGAAATGAAGATGAATGAAATTACAAATATATTTGCTTCATCGAATACTTTACTGGAAGGAAATAAAAAAGAATTATTTTTTAGAAACTTAAACTACATTAATATCCTTTAAATGAAATGAAATTTTTCAAAAGGAAAATGAGAGGTTTATCAGGACGTAAAATATCGGTTTTTGAATATCGGCATAATATATTATAAGTCAGTTGTTGCTGAGTAAATAAACAGAAAATTTGTTTTACGTAGCTGAGACATATTTCAGCACTAAACTTATTTTTATATCCTTTTTCTTTTATGCACAATTTTGTTTTAGCGTTTTAGAATTAATAATTCAGTTATTTCGTTCGTTATCAAATATTCGTTGAAATTAAATTGAAAAGTGAAATTTGTTTGTACAAGATGTTTTGTTTATGTAAATCTATTTGAAATAGCACTTTTGGTTGTCGAATGGTTATAACTCTGGCCTTCAATTACACAGTGCAGGGTTTGATTTTCCGTTTAAGCATGAATGTTCATAGAGGTACAAAATCCGCTTTAAGCCGTACGTTCAGGTCTAATTAAGTATTAGGGTGCAAAAAACGACCGCACACTGTAAAACAAAACTGTAAAATCACGGTTATTTGACCGTATAATTTTATGGGAAATGACCGTTTTGTTAGCCAAACGGGCCCGTGAATTGATGTCATGAAAGTATAATTTTAAAATACTGCAAAAGCCGTTAATCTACGTAATTTGCTCAAATCTGCCATCAAACAGTATTTTTATGGCCAAATCCCTTCAAATGTAAAGTGTTAACTTTTCAATGGCGTCATATAAGAATCATTTTGTATTTAAAGCTGAAAATATAATTGTAGTTTTATTGGTTGAGAGAGTTTATTTATACATTCATAGAAACAGCGACCGATATAAAACAGTTATTTTCCTAATTTAATTCAAAGTTGTATGTTTGTCACAACGTAAAATTACGGAAGAATTTTTTTTTTTTTTTTTTTTTTTTTTTTTTTTTTTGCCAGCGCAGTGTAATTAAAATTTTTTTATTTATACGAAAAAAAAAAAAAAAAAAAAAAAAAAAAACGTATATTTCAAAAGGATTCGAGTTTAAGTGCCCCTCTACATAGTAAAAAAAAAAAAAACATTTAGACCATAAATGATATCATTTATGGTCTAAATGTTTTTTTTTTTTTTTTTTTTTTTCTTTTTTTATGGGCTTTTCCTGAAATCCCTGCTGCCGGGCATTGCCCATAATCTGGCTTCAATTTTTTTTTTTTTTTACTGTGTAGAGGGACACTTAGACTCGAATCCTTTTGAAATATACATTTTTTTTTTCTTCGTATAAATAAGATTTTTCTAATTACACTGTGCTGAAAAAAAAAAAAAAAAAAAAAAAAATTCGAGCCCTGATACCAGTTTTGCTGATTCTTATGTAAAATGATCTCCTGATTCCGAATATAACTATCATTTTGCCCAGTTACCCATTGTTTTCTCGGGACATCACCTCCTCCCCCAATTTTTGTCATGCACTGTTCGGAAATTTTAAGGCCATGAATTTGATTTGGAGAATGAAAAATAATTAATTTGTATTTAAAAACGAAAAAATATAATGTTTAATAAATAACATTAACAATAGATTAAACAAATATAAGAAATGTAATACATAATTTCAGTGGTAAATCCCCCCTAAATTTCCCCCTTGCCGCAAATGTTCATGTTTTAGAATTTTCCAACTCTGTAGCCCCTCAGAAGATATTTAACAGTTAAAATAATCCATATATAGCCATAAAATTAACGAAAAGTGATAAAAATAGGGGGCCGTCCCTAAACAAAGGTGGGAGATAGGGCAAAATGGGCGTCATATTCGGATTCAAGAGGTCATTTTATACAAGAATTTGCAAAAATAGTGTTGGGACCAATTTTCATGTAGAGCAGTGTTGCTTTAAGATTGGTATATAAACTGAATTATTTTAAGGCCTAAGGCAAAAAATAATCATTTTACAGGACTCAAATATAAACGATAGTGAAACAAAATAATAAAATAATCTTTCATTGGAATTACTTGCATTATTTAAGTATAAAACTCTTATTCATTTCGAAAAGTTTTAAAGAAAAAACTGACCAGTTTATCTGTGTTGTTTCACTTCTAGTTAATGAAAATTCACATTATGTTTTTTTTTAAACACATCTGAAATTTTGTCTTTATATAGCATTATTCGTTTGTTTTATTGTACAGTATTATAGATTATTTATTATTATAAATTTCTTTTATAAATAAGATAAGCACGATCAGCAACATTTTTAAGTTATGTTTTTAAAAGTTTAATTTAAACTAGCTTGTTGTGGTTATCCAAAATGTTTCTCCTATATTCTGTTACATATTCTTCTTAGTTTCCCATCACACATTTGTACTCATTTATTTTCGCATCTTGGCTAAAAATTTTAAAGCAAATTGCCAGATGCTATATCTTAAAATTATTTTTCCTCGTAAGGGCAGACGATTTACATCTCAAAAGTATAGCTTTAAATATCGAAAGAAAGTCAATTTTGCACCTTACAGATGACATATTAGGAAATATATATATATTTTTTTCTTTTCCTTTTATTTATTTACTAGTAGGCTTTGCCCGCTTCGCTGGTCATTATATTGAAATGATTTCTCAAAATACCATATCAAAATAATAATAATAATAATAATAATAATAATAATAATAATAAAAACATTTAAATCAGTCAAAATCTAAGTTAAAATTCTCGCTACCTTCGGTAGCGGTTTTCCTGCACGCCACACTTCGAGTCTGGTGAAACAATGCCTTCGGTAGCGCCTTGCCTGCATTTTACCCCCCCTTCCTCGCGGGTAAAGTGGGAAGATTTGCAAAATCACATCAAAGTGCATATAAGTACGTTTAATCAAAACCCACGCACCAAAATTTGCCATTCAAAGGTAATTTGGAGCACATTTAATCTTGAAAACGTGTTTTTTGCCCCGCCCACCCCTAAGAGGAGGGTAGGAGTAATTTCACAAAATCCCTTTATAGTTCATGTTGCATACACGTACATATCCGACACGTTAAAAAATTGAGATCCCACTTCTGATAAACACTTCTGATAAGCACAGTAGAGGTCTGTACGGGTCAGGTTTACGGCCCGACCATCGGGCCGGTTTCGGGCCTATTTTTATTTTTATTTTTTGAATTAGGAAATAAAAAGTGCGCGTGAAAAATGAAAAAAAAAAAAAAAAAAAAAAAAAAAGAAAGAAAAAGAAAAGAAACAATATAATTAAGATTGAACTTGAGTTGGTAATTTAAGGATGCCATTGATATAGTAACTTAAAAAAAAATATATATATATTTCTAATAAATGCCTACTCCTACACAGACGATTTTTTACATTCTAAAGTGATTTAGCGACTTCTAACTGTTACCGGCATTTTCGTTGAAAAGAAATAGTTTGTTCCTTCGGTGCAACTTGCACACTAGTCCCCTCAGGTACAACTTTCACATTAGTCCTGATTACTGATTGCTCTCTTAATATACGTTGATTTGGCGATATTTTTTTTTCTGCCAAGGATGACAGATATCAAATATTTCGCTACAATATATTAATATCTTATATCAGACACTTTATTTAGATATTTGAAAACAAATTTGACTTCAAATTATGATAGAACATTTATTATTTTTCTTTTAATTAGTATATTAGTTGGTTATTTATTGTGTAAATATAAACCTTTGAAATGAAGTGTTTATGTTTACATTCGAAAATGGAAGTTTGACATTTTTTCTTTCTACAGTTTTGCAATTTAAAATTAAAGTTTTATCAATTTTACAGCAAATAAAATTTTTAAAGTGATGTGAATTTTTGTGAGATGCAAATTTAACTTTTTACAATTTTTTAACGCTCACGTTTAATTAAATGTATTTATTTTTAGTCGAAAGAAAATGAACTCGTAAAATTTTTTTCGCAACAATTAAATTATAGCTAATATTTTAATGGCTATTTATAAGGTATTAGGAGGTTATTATTTTCATATATTAATTACTTATAAGAAAACTATTCGAAAATTCGAAAATCGGACTTCGCAGTATTGTGTTGTCATTGGGTTGTGAGCTACTGTGAAAGTTTCAAATGTCTAGCTAGTAGGGAAGTTAGTTAAAATTCGATTGCAAGATTTGTACCGAACAAACAAACAAACAAGAGTAGAAGTTAATAAAAACATGGTAAAATATAATGTTAGCAAAATTTGATTTGATAATTTTAGTTGATACATATGTTTTTGGGTGTGCTGAAGCCGAAAATGAAGTCAGTTTTTCTCTATCACGTAAAGTATTGTCAATGCAGGGTGATTACCGACACAGTTTCTTCATTTTCAGTAGTTTTCGAGATTAATTATAATTATATTTGTGGAAGAGTCACGGAAGAAATTGTGTCGGTAGACACCCTGCACTGACAAAAATCTATATGTGATAGAGAAAAGCTGGCTTTAGTTTTAGTTTCAACACACTAAACATAAAGATCAACTAAATTATTAAATAAAAATTTTAGATGTAGGCCTGTGTTTTCACAAAAGAGAATCAAGACTATATACATTTAAGTAAACCCCCTTAACTTGCCGTAAATACGGGCTAGGACCCCTTAGAAAGACTCCCATGGTGGGCACTCCACCTGTAGGCCTAGGACCTAGAGTAAACAATTGGCCTAAAGTCACACAAACCAACCCTTAACATACCAAATCTAGTATACCGTAAAAAGCTGCTCGGTAAATTTGTTAATTCTCACCAGTAAAGAATTCTTTCAAGCCATTTTCGTGTTGAAATTTATACCGGCTAGTATTGTTCTTTTTTTTTTTTTAAACACGCTTTTATTAGCTTCACCCGTATGTATGTATGTTTGTATATATGTTTGTAACTGCTCTGGGAGCAAACAAAAAATTTATATTGTAAAAAAATACTTGCCCTACGTGAACGATGTGGCGTTGAGGTAAGGCGCCGCGCTACGACCCTAAAGGTCCAGCGTTCGATCCCAGTCAGGAGAGATTTTTTAAAAAATGGTTTTTGTTTAATTCTAAGTTATTTTAATTAAAGATTTAAATGTATGTAAATATTATGGTGTGTCACTCACACGATTTTCTCTTACCCTGCATTGTAATACTAAGATAGATATTTTGTGCTTTTTTAGTTCACATTTCTATAAAAGCGTGTTCTTTAATTTTTTAAACCTATAATATTATTTTTTTAAAGTCTTCCACGATTTCTTTAGATTGAATAATTGTGACCCTTGTTAGGTCTAGTATGTTCGCAGCAGCTTTTCTTGTGAGTTATTACTGTCGTTCGTGTTATACTTTCATGCTTATGTTACGTTTATTTCACATAAACGTTAGGCTGCCTCACTATAATCAGTAAATTATTCCTCTGAATTTGAACTTCTTACCAAAAAAACAAAAAACAAAACAAAACTATAACACATGTGGAGTATTCTGCAAATCATAATCGAGTACAGGTATCAGATAGCTTAGAATAAATCCAAAATTTGGACCACTGTATAAGAAATGTGGATTACATTACCTGAAACATATTTTTAGAAGTTCGTTGAGTTGTATGCACTATTCCACTTTTTCAGACCCTTCGATCAAGAAAGAAATACTTCAAGCATCTCTATGTTTCTGAACTATACACATACGGAGATTGGTTACCGGTATAATAGTACTAACATAATCTATATTATATTTCTCTAACGTGGACCAATTACAATTATTTTTTGTCGAAACGATACGATAGTGGTGTAATTAATGAAATACGCGAGGATAAAAAAGTAATATTTAAAAATGAACAAAAGCACGCGGACTCAGCTCAAATGAACTTATAAGAAAAATGACGACATTTGTATGATGACATTATTTTTTGGAAAAATGTATTTTTAATAGTTGCTTCTTCAGAATCTTTGCAAGCGTCATTTTAAACCCAGTGTTATTTTAAATATATATACAGAATATGAATCATTATCATAAATTGATTAAAAAACGCAATCATAAAAAATATAATCAAAATACGATTTTTTTTTAAAACAAAAAATTATGCAAAAATAAATAAAATGCCATCGCATTCTTGGCGATAAAAATTTAAAAGACGCCATGGGGGTTCTTTACTAAAACTGTACTGCCTGCGGAAGTATGAAAACTGGGTCGTCAACCATGAATTTTATATTGAAACTTTTCTTTGAATGATTCTGGTTTCACTATTGCACAATATTTATTTGGTTATAATAATAATTTGGCTTAAATTAAAATTTTAATTAGCTGGTGAAATTGGTATAATACTTATGAGTTTCAAATTTTAAAGGTAAATAAGAAAAGAAAGAAAGTGCGAAAATTTCGCACGGGTTTGCTAGTAGAGAAATAATTTTTAATGGTCAAAGCTTATATTAAAATACTCTTCAGTTACAACACTTAATACGCAACTAGCTGGCTTCGCCCGCTAGCGGGTCAGTATTTTCAAATGAATCACTAAAAATAATGAATCACTAACAGAAACTTTTAGTGTTAAGAAAAGAAATTAAAAAAAAAAAAAAAAAATCATTTCTGATTGGGTAAAAAGTCGGGCCGGGTCCCCACGCGCTGCGCGCGCGTATTCCTTCCCTGACCCTACGTGCCCCCTAAAAAAAATCATTTCTGATCGGGTAAAAACTCGCACCGGGTACCCACTGCCTTCGGCAGCGCAGTACCGTGTGCGCTGCGTGCGCACAACTGAAGGGATACACGCGCTGCGCGCGCGTATTCCTTCCCTGAGCCTTCGTGCCCCCTAAAAAAAAAATCATTTCTGATCGGGTAAAAACTCGCACCGGGTCCCCACTGCCTTCGGCAGCGCAGTCCCGTGCGCGCTGCGCGCGCGTATTCCTTCCCTGAGCCTTCATGCCCTCTAAAAAAAAATCATTTCTGATCGGGAAAAAACTCGCACCGGGTCCCCACTGCCTTCGGCAGCGCAGTCGCGTGCGCGCTGCGCGCGCACAAGTTAAGGGATACGCGCGCGGTGCACGCCTATTTCTTCTCCACCCTTTCAGGCCCTCTTAATTAACCTACGTATACCAATTTTGAACGATCTAACTCATTTGGCAGAGATGCAAAAGAAAACGTAATCTGGAGACCTCAAAACGTGTAAATCTGGTGAAAACTTTCGATAATTTAAAAGGACTTTAAAATATCTTTCGAATGATGTATTAAAAATAATTGAATCATAATTAGAAACTGAAATATTGAAATTTGAAAATATTACAGCGCCATCTGTCGGTAGAAATTTCTGTATTCCACTGTTCCATTCCAATTCAAAAACGCTTTCTAATGATGTATTACTTATGAAATTATTTTAATTAGTAGCTGAGATACAAAGAAAACTAATTCAGGAGACCTCAAAACGTGTAAATCTGGGGAAAACTTTCGAAAATATAAAAGAACTTTAAAATATCTTTCGAATGATGCATTAAAAAAAATTTAATCATAATTAGAAATTGAAATATTGAAATTTGAAAATAATACAGCACCATAAGAGAAAACTGATTCAGGACACCTCAAAACGTGTAAATCTCGTGAAAACTTTCGATAATTTAAAAGAACTTTAAAATATCTTTCGAGTGATGCATTAAAAATAATTTAATTATAATTAGAAATTGAAATTTGAAAAAATTACAGCGCCATCTGGCGGTAGAAATTTCTGTATTCCACTGTTCGATTCCAAATCAAAAAAGCTTTCTAATGATGTATTACTTATGAAATTATTATAATTAGTATCTGAGATACAAAAGAAAACTCATTCGGGACACCTCAAAACGTGTAAATCTGGTGAAAACTTTCCATAATATAAAAGAACTTTAAAATATCTTTCGAATTAAGTATTAAAAATAATTTAATCATAATTAGAAATTGTAATATTGAAATTTGAAAATATTACAACGCCATAAAAGAAAAGTGATTCAGGAGACCTCAAAACGTGTAATTCTGGTGAAAACTTTCGATAATTTAAAAGAACTTTAAAATATCTTTCGAATGATGTATTAAAAATAATTTAATCATAATTAGAAATTGAAATATTGAAATTTGAAAATATTACAGCGCCATAAAAGAACACTGATTCAGGAGACCTCAAAACGTGTAAATCTGTTGAAAACTTTGAATTATGTAAAAGAACTTTAAAATATCTTTCGTATGGTGTATAAAAAATAAATCAATCGTAATTAGAAATTGAAATACGCGTATTAGAATATTGCAAAAATGTCCGGCGTGTAAAGATAAAATTTAATTTGCAATTAAAATGTAAATCTTTTGTTTATTGACCAAAATCGATGAAATTTGAAATGCAAGTTTGTTTTGTGGTGTAAATATTATATACTAAATAAAATGTGTAAAATTTGAAAAATTGAAGAAAATAGAAAATTGTAATTTTTAATCGCACTACGAAACACGTGACTCCGTTAAATTCCAGATGTGTTTCCGTTGAAGACTGCTGTAGACGAAAAGTCTGCAAAGCTAAGATTCTTGTGATTCGTTGCCAACATTTTTTTTATAGTTTAGTTAATTTTAAAAAATCTAATTATCCGATCGATAAGCCGTTTAAACCATCGGATTTAGAAAAAAAAGCCCTTTCCAATGGTATCTTGTTTGTAAAAATACGACTGATATTTCTAATTTATTTTCCACTTTTTCCGTAAAAATGTCGCTTTTTAAGCATTTAATCATGAATTCTGGGTCATTTTTCGTTAGACAATGGTCGACATTTTAATTAATATCTCCGCTAATTAGGGTCGCATCGTTTCGCAAATTACATATCATACATCTGCGATAAATTCTCTGTCCGACGGTACCTGTTCGAAGTCCGTGCGACCGTTAGCGGCGGAGCCTTTTCCGTTTCAAGCCGTTTCTCACAGACACACACACACACAGACAGAAACACACACGCGTACAGATTTTAATAATATAAGGAGATGTATTATTTAATTTTTTTAATTCAGTTTTTTTTATAGAGAAAAGCATTAAAAAGCACCTTTAAAATAGCCCATATACAAGCAAGTCTATGCACAAATATTTTTATACTTCTTATCTTAATATTCAATTTAAATAAAAATTCGATCTGATTCAAATTTGTTGAGAAAAATTAAGTAATAATCCGCTTGGACTTTTTAATACGTAAACAATCTAGTGTGTAACAAACACACTGCTATCATTACCCATTACTACACAAATTATAGGCTGTTTTTGGGTGTAGTGCGGCCAGAAAACATAAAAGTGACCTAACCAATCAGACGTCTAACAATTGTACTGTTGTAGTAAACTGATGCATACGTCGGTCGTAAAGAAAAATAAAAGAGAGTTTATACAGCGTGTTTGAAGAAAACTGACATACTATTTATTGAAACACCAATTTCCGAGATCTCAAACTGACTCTAACTAATCAGAACGCCAATTAATTTTCCTGTAATAACTAAGAAATAAATGCGAAAGGATATCAAAAAAGGGGTTTCTGTAGCAAATTAGAAGAAAATTGTTATTTTTGAAATATCGGCTTTTGGTCTCATTTCCGAGTTTTAGCAAAACTTGTTGAACTCATCTATCTACCGGAAATCAACAATTACATAAGAAAGGACATCTAAAAGGGAATTAAAATGGAGTATTTGAAGAAAATCCGTAGAACCATTTTTTACAGGAACGCACTGGTGAAGCTTAAAATTGAACTGATTATTCCGGAAAACTGTCAATTTTCCTGAAGTAACCAATTAATACATAAGAGAGGACATATAACAGGAAGTTTATGTAGCAACTTTGAAGAAAATCGTTAGAGCCATTTTTAATTCTATTAAGCCTATTCTGAAAATAATCATTCTTTAGAATTAAGATTTCTTAAAATATTTTTTTTAGCTTGAATAGCCTTGAATACTCATACTATAAATAACGACAACAGTCAGTTTGCCGACTCTGAATTTATTTTAAAATTGTGTTTAAGTATTATCTTAGATATCTAATCAAAGTTTACCACTGAAAAATAGTTGTAAATTAAATCAAAGTTTCCTATTCGAAATATAATTTAAGTGGTAGAGTATACCTCTTTAATCAGATCAAATAAGTATTCCAAGGAATTACGTGAAAGCTGTAAGCTTTCTTTGTAAAATTAAAATAAGACAAAGTGATAGTCAAGCGCTTTTCAAAATGAAAATAGCTTTTCGTTTAGCTGCTAGAGTAGTATATCGCAATTTATTACACAGACTTAATTTTAGAGTACGTTTAACACAGTTATACAATGTTATTGTAAAAACAGCATTTCTAGTAAACAAATGCATGCAGAGGGAAGTTATAGTGTTATTCAAAAGCTGATGTATTTCCTACTATGGAATTAAGAAAGAGCAGTATAACGTATTTTATAAAATGATCCACTACTATTAAATTACTTATTTTCTACACAGAAAAACTTCTCTTGAAAAAATAAGACATTGTAATAAAGTTTGTTAAATTATACACGATTCAAATGCTTCTACAATTTCCTTGATCTTTTCAACCATTAATTTTATATTGTAAATTTTGTAATAATAGAAGCCTATGAATTTAAAGAGAAATTATCGTTAAAAAATACTGGTGTAAAACTTCTACAAAAAGGGTGGCCGAGCCATTTGTATTTATTCACTCAGTCTGTATAATATTACGCATTTTCAAATTTCTTGCAACTTGTAAGTGTAACTGAACTGTTTAAAACGTCATGGCTTGCAGTATTATTAAAATCATGACGAGGAGTATGTAAACATATAAATTTTGAGTAATAAGAACAAAAAAAACTAGTATGTTGTGGCCACCACAAGACTTTCTTCTATATTTACCTATACATATTCAATCAGTAACAATATTAAAAAAAAAAAAAAAAGTTTTTTTTTTTTTGTTAAAAGTGAAAAAAATCGATAACTTCGTTTTAAATTAACACAGATTTATAGTTCAACCATTCGTTTTAAAGGTATTGACGAGACCTTTCGAAAGATACCCATCTTGAAAATTTATCCCCCCGGGGGGTACTTCCCCCCCAGGGGGGGAAGAGATGCCCCCCCATGCAGAAAATTTTTTTCCTAGTTACATACTACTATTATCAATAATTCATATTAATTTTACAATCACAAGTTTAAAACAACTCTTATTATGCACATTTATACGAATTTTTGTCCTATGCTGCCATGTTAAAAATTTAGATAAAATGCTATCACAGCGCCAGCTGTTGAGCTATTGATCCCCAAACATAATCAGCACCAGTTCATGTCGGGGACAAACTAAATACCAAGTTTGGTTAAATTTCGTTTAAAAAAAAAAAAAAATTGCGATTTTTTTTCTAAGTTTTGTTTTGTTAAAACTAAAAAAAATCGATAACTTTGGTCTAAATTATCACAGATTTATCGTTCAACCATTCGTTTTAAAGGTATTGACGAGATCTTTCGAAAGATACCCATCTTGAAACTTTGCCCCCCCCGGGTAGGAACTTCCCCCCCCCCGGGGGGGGAACCGATGCCCCCACATGCACAAAAATTTTTTCCAAGTTAACTATTACTATTATCAACGAGACCTTTCGAAAGATACCCATCTTGAAAATTTACTTCCCCGGGGGGGGATTTCCCCTCCGGGGGGGGGGGAACCGATGCCCCCCCCATGCACAAAAATTTTTTCCTAGCTAACTACTACTATTATCAATAATTCATATTAATTTTACAATCACAAGTGTAAAATAACTCTCTTTATGCCCATTTATACGGAATTTTGTCCTATGCTGCCATGTTAAAAATTTGCATAAAATGCGATCACAACGCCACCTATTGAGCGATTGATCCCAAAATCTAATCAGCACCAGTTTATGTCAGGATGCAACTAAATACCAAGTTTGGTTAAATTTCATTCATTGGTTCGTGAGATACAGCGTCCACAAAAAAATGATACAGACAGACAGACAGACAGACATTTTCTAAAAACTATTAATTCGTGTTCTCCATATCCCAAAACATGTAAATCCATCAAAACGTGGACTTCGAAAATTTTCGCGAATCCAATACTTTCTCTATATTACATATAGAAGAAAGTAAAAAAAAAAAAAAAAAAAAAAAAAGGGTGTTTTGGAAGTTAAACTATTATTTTCTGAACTCTTCTTTTTACTTTCTTCTATATGTAATATAGAGAAAGTATTGGATTCGCGAAAATTTTCGACCTCCGTTTTTTGACGGATCTACACGTTTTGGGATGTCCTGAACACGAATTGATAGTTTTTAAAAAATGTCTGTCTGTGTGTCTGTCTGTGTGTCTGTCTGTCTGTCTGTCTGTCTGTCTGTCTGTATCATTTTTTTGTGGACGCTGTATCTCACGAACCAATGAATGAAATTTAACCAAACTTGGTATTTAGTTGCACCCTGACATGAACTGGTGCCCATTAGATTTGGGGATCAATAGCTCAACAGGTGGCGCTGTGATCGCATTTTATAGGACAAAATTCCGTATAAATGGGCATAATGAGAGTTATTTTAAACTTGTGATTGTAAAATTAATATGAATTATTGATAATAGTAGTAGTTAACTAGGAAAAAAAAATTGTGCATGGGGGGCATCGGTTCCCCCCCTGGGGGGGAAGTACCCCCCCAGGGGGGTTAAATTTTGAAGACGGGTATCATTCGAAAGATCTCGTCAATACCTTTAAAACGAATGGTTGAACCATAAATCTGTGATAATTTAAAACAAAGTTATCGATTTTTTTTACTTTTAACAAAAAAAAAACTTAGAAAAAAAAATCGTATTTTTTTTTTTTTTTTTTTTTTTTTTTAAATATTGTTACTGATTGAATATGTATAGGAAAATATAGAAGAAAGTCTTGTGGTGGCCACAACATACTAGTTATAAATGCACTAGAGCAATAGTGTAATTAGGTTAAAAGATTTCTAATAAAGAGTCTTTTAAATATTTCTTTGTATTATTATTACTATTTTTTTTCCCATTGGTAAAGCTTGCACTATTAAAGAAGGTTTAATCTGGATTTTTTATGTTTAACTTCTCATAAAAAAAGAGAAGTATTATACATTGTCTGTTTGCGGCACTGTAGCTTTTGAACAAATAGATAAATTTAAAGGCTTTATTATTATTATTATTTATTTATTTATTTATTTTTCTTTTTTTTTTCACCTTCCATCGATATTTTCAAATTTACAAGCTATCATTCTTCTAATCCTCTAATCGTGTTAGATGATATGTCACTTTTTACTTTCTTCTATATGTAATATAGAGAAAGTATTGGATTCGTAAAAATTTTCGACCTCGGGTTTTTGATGGATTTACACGTTTTGAGAGCTGTAGAACACGATTTGACCCTTTTTAGAAAATGTCTGTCTGTCTGTCTGTCTGTCTGTCTGTCTGTCAGTCTGTGTGTGTGTGTGTGACAAAATTTTGTGGCAACTGTATCTCAGGAACTACTGCACAGAATTTCATACGAATTAGTATGTAGTTGCACCTTGACATAAATTAGTGCCTATCAACTTTTGGTAAAAATTGTCTTACAGGTTGCGTTGCCATTCCGCTTTTTCTAAATTTTTAACATGGTGATATAGGACAAAATTTTGTATAAATGTGCATAAAGAGAATTATTTTTTAGTAATCATTATGAAATTTACAAGAAATATTTATAATAGAGGTAGTCAACTGGAGAAAAAATTTTGTATGCGTAGGAGCCTCGTGAACCCCCCTAGGGGGAAGTCCCCCCTCGAGGGGAGTAAATTTTCAAGATGGGTATCTTTCGAAAGGTCTCGTCAATACCTTTAAAACGAATGGTTGAACTATAAATCTGTGATAATTTAAAACAAAGTTATCGATTTTTTTTACTTTTAACAAAAAGAAACTTAGAAAAAAAATCGGTTTTTTTTTTTTTTTTTTTTTTTTTTTTTCTTTTTTTTAAACGAAATTTAACCAGACTTGGTATTTAGTTGGCCCCTGACATAAACTGGGGCTGAGTAGATTTGGGGATCAATCACTCAACAGGTGGTGCTGTGATCGTATTTTTTCTAAATTTTTAACATGGCAGTATAGGATAAAATTTCGTATAAATGTACATAATGGGAGTTATTCTTAACCTGTGATTGTGAAATTAATATGAATTATTGATAATAGTAGTAGTTAATAAGGAAAAAAATCTCGGTCATCGCTTCCCCCCCCCCTGGGGAAAGTACCCCCCGGGGGGGGGGGGGGTAAATTTTCAAGATGGGTATCTTTCGAAAGGTCTCGTCAATATCTTTAAAACGAATGGTTGAACTATAAATATGTGATAATTAAAAACAAAGTTATCGATTTTTTTTTTTTTTTTAACGAAAAAAAACTTTGAAAAAAAATCGTTTTTTTTTTTTTTTTTTTTTTTTTTTTTTTTTTTTTTTAAATATTGTTACTGCGTGAATTTGTATAGGAAAATATAGAAGAAAGTCTTGTGGTGGCCACAGCATACTAGTTTAAAAATTAAATTATAAAAAAATATAAATATGATAAAAAAAAAAAAATAAAAAAAATAAAACTTTTTATATACCACGCTTTTAAATTTTCTGTTGAATCATATAAGCTTGGCAATTCTACGAATTAATAAATACTTTTTACTTTCTTCTATATGCAATATAAAGAAAGTATTGGATTCGTGAAAATTTTCGACCTCCGTTTTTTGAGGAATTTACACGTTTTGGGATGTCCTGAACACGAATTGATAGATTTTAGAAAATATCTGCCTGTCTGTGTGTATCACGTTTATTGTGGACGCTGTATCTCACGAACCAATGAATGAAATTTTACCAAACTTGGTATTTAGTTGCACCCGGACATAAACTGGTGCTGATTAGATTTGGAGATCAATCGCTCAACAGGTGGCGCTGTGATCGCATTTTTTGTAAACTTTTAACATGGCAGTATAGGACAAAATTTCGTATAAATGTGCATAATGAGAGTTATTTTAAACTTGTAATTGTAAAATTAATATGAATTTTTGATAATAGTAGTAGTTAATTAGGAAAAAAGTAAAGTTTCAAGACGGGTATCTTTCGAAAGGTCTCGTCAGTACCTTTAAAAGGCACGGTTGAACTATAAATCTGTGATAATTTAAAATAAAGTTATCGATTTTTTTTTTTTTTTTTTTTTTTTTTACTTTAAAAAAAAAAAAAAAAAAAAACCTTAGAAAAAAAAAATATCGTATTTTCTTTTTTTTTTTTAAAATATTGTTACTGAGTGAATATGTATTGAAAAATATAGAAGAAAGTCTTGTGGGGGCCACAACAAACTTGTTTAAAAATGTTTTGGGGAATTATCCCATCAACTTGAAAGAAAAGGATCAAATGCGTAATAAAGAAAGCAAATATAAGACATTTTCAAATATTTATTAATTAAATAAAAGTATTAAAAGAATGCATTGTCATCATGCTCCCAGCTATTCTAAAAGTTTCAAATGTCTAGCTAGTCGGGAAGTTAGTTAAAAATCGATTACAAGATTTGTACTGGATAAACACGAAATCGAGTTAATAAAAACGTGGAAAAATAGCTAAATTTGGTTGAAAATTAAAGATGTTAATAAAATTTAATATGTAATTAAATTCTAGACCAAATCTGCTTTGATTTATAATTATCGAACTAGCGTTCTGAGGCTTGGTCGCTTTTCTATAGGAGTTGCACAGATATCACAACATAGTAACCTTTAACACTTTTAATTTAGTAACTTTTAACACTTTTAATTTAAAACAATAACTGATAAACTACACTAAGTATAAAACAAGATAAACTTAAATGCGTGCCATGTCAGTGAACATAAACGAAACATTTTCACAAACCGACTGATTGAACTGAAAATCCTTCTCAGTCTCAACTAAAGCTTCTTAGAGATAGTGCTGGGCATGAATCGCAAAACGCACAAAATTCGGTTCCACAGCAATCCTATCACGCATGTATGTACGCTTCGCGCACATGAAACAAGAAAAAAAAAATCACTAGACATCCCTACCTTGCTATGCCTGAATCTGAAAACGCTGGTAACTCGTTTTCGCAGCAATCAGTATTACTCACGTATGTACACTTCGCGCACATTAAGAAAAAAAAAAATCACTGAACCCCCCTACATCGCTGGGCATGATTCTGAAAACGTATGTAACTCGTTTTCGTAGCAATCGCTCTTACGTACGTTAAAAAAAAAAAAAAAAAAGAAAGAAAAAGAAAACGAAAAAAAAAAAAAAAAAAAAAAAAAAAAGAAATCACTAAACACTCCTATATCGCTGTGCATGAATCTGAAAACGCAAGTAACTCATTTTCGCAGCAATTACTATCACGTACGTAAATATATCTATATATATATATATATCACTGGACACACCTACCTCGCTGTACATGGATCTGAAAACGCATGTAACTCGTTTCCGCAGCAATCAGTATCACGCACGTATGTGCGCTTCGCGCACATGATAATCAAGAGAAAAAAAATATCAATGGATACCCTACCTCCATGTGTATGAATCTCAAAAGTGCACGAAATTAGAATACTTACGCATTATCTATCAGTAAGTACAATTAATCTTAATGATAAATCATTAATATAAACATTATAAAAATAGAAATCTATATTATAAACAATAATTAATTATAAATTTCCTGTATCATTTATGTCAATGTAAATTTGGCGATCCTTGGTGATTATTCGCTGGCATCCAGATAATATGTATGTACCTTTTTGTTTATTAATTAATGTGAAATCCACTTTCTTGATAAAAAACTTCCAGCTAGAGCAGTTGGTATAATTTCACCAACAAACTTTTGGGTTCTTCCTATTCAGAGGAAAGAGGTGGTAAGATAGAAACTCCCAAGAGAGTTAAGGTGCCTCTTGCCTACCTATAAAATGCAATTTTCGGTCAAACTCCGATTTTCTATTTTTAGGTTAATATTAAAGCCTCACATTTTAGCTTTCTAGAGCAGTTTGAATTTTGTTTCTATCTTGCTTAGAAGTTGAGTTACAGGCATTTTAATATTAATCACTCGCCAGTTTTTGACACCGGAAGTGACCGGAAAGGACCCGTCAATGTTTGTTTACATAAATGTTTTACTCAATAAAAGCATCAAAATTTGTTAATGAATATAAAAGGAATTTAAAAAAGAAAATAAAAAGACTTGAAATAAATCAGGAACTTATTAAAATAATTTTTTGTTTAATAGGTAAAATCTTGTTTTTAAAAATCTGTTTTCTGCTTTTTCTCAAAATGAGATTTTTAGCATTTTGCTTTATCCCAAAACATCATATCATAACTCCAAAAGTTATAATTGAAACGTTATGAAACTTTGACAAAATATTCTAGAGGAATTGTTTTAGGGATTGAACTACGACAATGAATCTAGCTAAATTATTATTACTAGTATCGCCCAGTGGTCGAAATTCGACCACAAATTTATTCAAATCTCAGAATTCTTTTAAGTTAGCACTAAATAAATAAATTTAGAAATTTAAAATTTCTCTGTAAACAATGTTCTTTGTAAATACTCTTTCGTCATGAGCTAAATGACCTTGCCCACTGTGTTCTGAAATATAAAATTTTAAGCTATTGAAAGAACGGACCCGACTTGCTGCAACATAAAATTGACCGTGTGTAAAAACTGGTTCTTTCAATAAAATACCAACCCTTTCAAACGTTTGTCCTTGTGACTTATTTATAGTCATTGCAAATGCAAGTATAATTGGCAACTGGGTTCGCTGGAAATCAAATGGTAATAAGATAGTACCAGAATATGTCAGATTTATACGTGGAATCAAAATTCGTTTACCACGGCTTATTCCCGTCAAAACTTCGCAATCAATAGCATTTCGATGCATAGCTTTAACACGCATTCTTGTCCCATTAACCAAGGATTCTGAGGTATTGAGATTTCTGATAAGTAAAACAATGGAATTTACTTTAAGTGCTAACTTATGAGATGGTAAACCACTTACACTCAACGAATTTAAAAACTCTACGGGATAATTGTTAACCTCATTGACGTCATCACAAATTATTTTATCATAACTATAATACAGTTTCTCTTCTCCTGATATACGATTGAGAACATCATTATTGATAAAAGTGCATGATTCATAGTTGGAGCTAGAATAACTGAATTTACTGTACAATCTAATAATATATTTTCCGCTATGTTTCCAAAAGTATCTTCTATTATTCTTGTTTCATCCCCAACTAAATCTGGCGGAATTTCAATAACATTTTCTCCATACTGTGGAAATTGTGTAGCTTCACCATTAACAATTTTTTTTAGATAATTAATAAATTCTACTTCTTCTGGTAATGATCGCATATTTTGTGTTAAAGTTAGGTGATGGAATGAACCAAACAAATCCCAACTTACAACGCAATTTTCGATTAATGTCGCACGTGTTCCGTGTGGAACTACAGGTAAAATTTGACGGAAATCTCCGCACAAAAGTATTAGTTTACCTCCAAATGGTTTATTTTTATCTTCTTCGATCGTACACAAATCTCTGAGTAATTTGTCAATTATTTTCAAAGCTAAAATGGGACACATTGAAATTTCATCAATAAGAATTAGCGATGCTGAATTTATCGACCTTGTTTTCCATTTGGAGTTACATTAGCCGTAGAAATTTCAGAAATCGGAATAGGTAACTTGAATACATTATGTAGAGTTCTACCACCAATTAAAAGAGTTGAAGCAATTCCACTGAATGCAGTGGCAATACAATGAAGATTGAGTGAATGTATTTTATGAATAATGGCCGTTTGCGTGAAAGTTTTTCCACATCCTGCATGAGCAGTTAAGCAGAATACATTTGAGCCAGTGTCATGATGGACAACTTCACGAATCACTTGACTGATAATATTTCGCTGCTCTTCGTTAGCAGTTTTGTAGAGTTCATTAAATTGAAACAAATCATCATCAGGATCGGACATTTCAAATTGCTGAACACCAGCCAAAATCGTTGGAAGTGGTAACCCGATAGATTCACATGACATATTATGTGCGAACAAAACATCTTGAATTTCTAATAGTGCATGATTGAATGAAACTTCTTCATTGTAATCTCTTAAAAAATCTTCAGCAAGAAACATTTTGAATTCGTCCCACAGTGCTAACGCATTTGCTGGCACATTTAGTGCACAAATAAAGCCAAATAAATCACGCATTTTTTTCGGTGTATGAAATTCCTTTGCTTCATTTAAACATTCTCTCCATTCATTATCATTTGAAGCTATTCCTCGAGCATAGCACGCTTCAACAAAAGTTTTGTATACTATTCCATCGTAGGATTTGACATCTTGAAATGATTTTGGACCAACAACATGTAATAAAAGAATTCTCAAATGGAAAAGTTCTAAGTTCTTTGGAGATACTGAATACATGCGTGAGATAATTTTATCACCACCACGTTTTCGCTTCTGCCATTTTTTGCTGCCATCAATCCAAGCATAATGCAATGGAATTTCAATATATTTTAATTGATTAACAGATGTATCCTCACGATTCAAATCAAAGAAAGCCAACAATTTTGTTTGCCTGCTATTCTGAACAGCTTGGCGTTCTTCCCCAGGTCTAAAGTAGATACTTTGTCGATATGGCAAGTGAATATCAAGACGAATTATGACATGAGACTGAAAATGCATTGGAATTTCATAGATTCGCCACATGGCTTCAGTGGAGCCCACATAACGACAATTCAAAAATTGTTTAACTTCATCAATTTGAACTTCACTTTTTTCTTCTGTTTGTATACTTCCCATTTCAACTGTTGCACTGTCATAACCTTTATACACATATTTATATATGTATTTTACACTTCTGACAGTGGTACAAACTTCAACATTTATGTGGCAATTAAATTTTGCAAGCAAATACGGATTGTGTGGAAAAACGTAGCGATTATCAAGAGAACTTCCTCTCACATCAACGCTAACACCATTATCCCGCCTTTTGTAAACTGGATATCCATTTACTGATTCGCGTGTGACTTCACAAAAATTCTTCGGAAAATCTTTTGAACACTTTCCCTCTCTCATACAAACAGCATTTGGATTGAGTACACCACATGGACCATGCATCATGTGTTTTAAAACATACTCATGTAGTTTGGGTTGTGTGTGAACATCTGGGATTTCTGAACAAACAACTCTATCAATGTCGATAGGTCCAGCAATTTTGTCATTTTCTTCTAAAGTTAGCAAAATATGAGCATGAGGCAAAACTCTTTTTTCGAATTCGATTGTATAAATCAAAGCTCTCACTTTACCGAAGATGTGTTTGTGTGTAATTGCTTTGAATAGCTCTTTTAGTTTAGCATTGAATACACGCACAATAATCTCAGGCCGGTAATTTGGAGACTCAAATGCTGCGATGTGCGTTATAATTTCAGGCCACTTAGGGTTGCAAGTCATTGTTATAAATAATGAAGGTTTACCATGAACTTGAACAATCGACATTGCATCTAAATAGTTTTGAAACAAATTTCTTGGAGATCCATTAAATGAAGAGGGCAAAATAACTCTTCGACCAATATTTTGGTTAGCACCAACACTGGGGTTTGACTCCAAAAAATCAGTTAAATTATTATAAACTTCTGCTCTTAAAGTTACCTGATTTTGCTTTATATAATGCAATCTGGTGCCCTCAATGCGCACATACATATCTACAATATATTGCAAAAATAGTTTCTGTGCATGGTGCAGGAAACTAAAATGATCTCTAATAGCAAATCTATAACATGCATATTGCAGCAATGTCACTTTAGTTCTGGACGCTCTCGTAGTGGACGTACTTTGTACTTTATGTGCCATATTAGTATGCCACCCAGTATCACCATTTGGAAATAAAATTGGATACGCTAATGGATCCAGTGATGAATTCAAAACTGAAATATTTCGTATTGTTCCATTTGTTTTTGAAAATGCAACCATATTTCGTTCAAAAGGTGGCTCCCCGTGCACGGTGCTGAAAATAACGGCTACATCTGTTTCAACTGCATCATTATATCGGCGAGTATCTAAATTATGGTTCACTTTAATGACCATACAAATCTCCTTACTTTGATTTTTGGGAGTACTGCAGTGATCTCTCATCGTTCTGAATGATCGCACAAAAGGATTGACACGATCCAATTCGACAGATATTTCATGCATTAAAATCCTATCGCACGTATCATTCGTTTGTTTGCAAACTCTATAATTTACAGCAGTGTCTACATCATAAAAATATAATTGAGCATAAACTGGTGCACGGCCATAAATTGTAGTCATGGGACCTACTCTGTGATAGAATGTATCATGAATTTTGAAATGATACACACCATGTAATGTTGGGTCGGAAATTTTAGCTTCAGAACTGACCATTGCAAATGAGGAATTATACCTACGAATATTATTGAAAAATTTTTCTGAAAGGCCTTTAATGCTGCGATCAGTTGAAAAAAGACCATCATAAAGTTTTTTAAAAAATGCATTTTCTGTTAAAGCTGGTAAATTAATTTTCCCTTTATGACAACATGAAGTAAATTGCGTTAACTCTCTTTGAGTGACTTCTGATTCAAAATGTTTAGCATTGCAATGTTTGCACAGCAAATTCATTGATCCAATATCAAAACTATTAAAATTCGTTGGAACTATACTTAATGCTGATTTGAATGCATCCTTCAAAAAAATATCACTATCATTATCTTCATTCACATGACGATGCATATTTCTACTAATTTCTCTACGCCTTCGGCTTTCAACTTTAGGCGTCAGAGGTTTTCGTTTAGGCATTTTAATAGTCAAGTTTTTGTCAGTCAAACGACAAAAGAACCAAATATTTAAATAAATAAATAAAGTCACTTTTTGTTGCCAAAAGACAAATAACAAAGAACATTTGAAGTTTCAAAAATTAAATAATATATATTATTTACATATTAATACACAAACATGAAATTTATCGTACGGTTAATATCTTTTTAAATTACAGCTGACATAAATCATAAAACAAAAAAGAAAGAAATTAAATCATAAATAAATTAGAAAATAAAAAAATGATTTCTCATAAATCAAATCCTTAGGAAATCTTTTTCATGGCTCCATGGACAGACAGTGACGTCATCACTTCGCTTGCGTATAGTGATGCTACATTATACAAATTACTGTGTCTATGGTTTTATTTGAGCTTTATGAAATTGCCAGATTTAACAACGTTCTACTTTTAGGTATTTTTTAATGTAAAGGAATAGAGCATTTCCTAGTGACGTCTGGTGGTTGGCAAAAAAGCGCGCTCGACTTTCCCGCGCTATTTACTATATTGGTGATCCGCCATCGCTATGCTTTTCCCAAGCCTTTTTGCCAACCACTCATAAAAGTTGAGATGTTTGTTTACAAACAAGGAACTGCCCTATACGTGTATAAAAGGGAAAAATGGGGGAAAATACATAAAAAATAAATGTATTTTTAAATACCTTCTTGACATCGTAAGAAAATAATATTTGTATTCGCACCTTCCGGCTAACCATACCTTTCGAATGATAAATTTTCAACCCTCTACTCCCATAATTAATATGTTAAAAAGGACCAACAAATTTTATGCTTGCCTATTAATATAGATTATTATTATTATTATTATTATTATTATTATTATTTTTTGTCGATAGAAGTTATGAACTGTATATATATATTCATGATTTTTTCAGCATGTAAAAATGTTATCTTCTCTAAAATATTAAATAACATGGTTATAGTTTTGAGAGTAGTTCACTCCCTTAAGGACCTTTCAATAATCTAAATAAAATTTACAGAATACAAATATCTTTATTTAAATTTGACTTATGATGTTTTGTAAAAGTGCTTTTTTTCGCAAATTTTATGCATATTTCGAGCATAAATTTCAAAATATTTAAAAATTTGCGTATTTTTTCCGGTTATTCACTGTTTTTTACTATATTCTATCATATAATGCACATAAATAGTCAATTTTTCAGTTATTAAAAAAAAAATCACCTCCGACAGTAGTCAGGCACCTTAATGAAAGGGGGATTTAGACTAGTGAGGGCAGTTGGTATATTTCGAGGACAGTTGGACAACACCCATTATTACAGCATAGTTCTAGTCATCGTTTTTTTTTTTTTTTTTTTTTTTTTTCCATGTAATAAATTATTTGGCAGTTTGAGATTTGGAACGTTTTACTCTTTTTATTTCTTTTTTTCTTTTTTAACAATTTAATAATATTTTATTAATAATGTGATTTATATATTGGTATTCAGGCAACGGATGTGTGTTATTACTCAATATTATTTGCAATAAATTGTTTTTGCATGTGTTTTCTCTTTCAGAGCGAACGTTTCATGGACTATATTTAATCTTTTACTCTATTTTATGATAGCATTTTTGTTTTTTAAATAAAAGAAAATAAAATTACATTAAGTGACGATTACTATTCTAAAACGTTGTTAATCAGAAACATGAATCATACGTACTATGTACTACATGTGCATATATTGTATCAATAGAAAGAAAAATAAAATGTTTCGAAGTCGTATTTCAATTAAACAGTAATAGGTTGCAAAAATAACAGGATATTGGAATATATTACCAAACACTGTAAAAAAATAACTATTACCAACTGCAAGAAACTCTCTGTGATTGGAGGAAATATTTATTTTCTCCAATCACAGAGAGTTTCTTGCAGCTGGTAATAGTTATTTTTTTACAGTGTGTTTATCACATCTCTACACTGTAAAAAAATAACTATTACCAGCTGCAAGAAACTCTCTATGATTGGACAAAATAATTATTTTTTCCAATCACAGAGAGTTTCTTGCAGCTGGTAATAGTTATTTTTTTACAGTATTGCACTGCAGAGCAGTGGTATTAGTTCCTTACAGTATGTAATACATTTTTTCTATTTTGCAGTGTCCATATCATTTCTTTATTTCTGCCATGAGAGTAGTGTTCACCGTCCTCTATCTCACTGTTGGTCTCAATAGCTTTCCAGTATCTTCAAAGTCTTGCACACGTGATCCCAAACCTTTTACGATGGAAGAAATAGAAAACATTGTTCACGGACTGGCAAAAGAAAAGGGTGTTCCTTCAACAGTCATACTCAACAGATTGCTTAGGAAAACTCGTGTTAAGCAAAGGTTAGAAAAAGTAAGTATGTAAAGGGAAAAAATTCAAAATATTCCATTAGTATGAATATTGCCTCACAAGAAAACGTATACATTCTACCAAAACGGATTTAGAAAATTCTTAGGCAATTTGTAAATAGGAACTAATTCAATATGAATATAATGGTACAATCTGCTAAATTGTATGTTATCAACGGCAGGTGATGTTAACAGAAAATGAAGCATTATGCCTTTCATTATTTTTCTTCGTTATTTTATCGCAACATATGAATTATTGCAATTTATTTCCCCGATGTTTGCATTAAAGTTAATAATATAAATATTTATTTATTTATTCACCTATAGGACCCGAAGTGGGATCCGGACATAATATCGCGGGACAAAATCTCGCGTCAAAAAAATAGTATGATCTATTTGAAAATTTGATTTTGTGTCACGTGTGATCTCTGGTGGGGCCACAAGGCCTTATAAATATTAATTAATTAATTAAAATAAATAAATAAATAATTAAATAAATCATAGAGTTGAATTTCATTATTTTATCTATGTTTATTTTTAAGTTATTTTATGTTTTGCTTTACACTGTTCAAAATACATTTTAAAAATCGTGTATATCACTGCTGACATTAAAGCTGAACACTGTTCACAAACTTAAATTAAAAATTTTAAAATTGATAGGCATGATTGAATTTATTATGACTAATCTTGACAAAAGTTAATACATATAGTCTTTAAACTATTTTAAGTAAAATTTATAAAAATTTTCGTTGTAGGTTTGTCAGAATGTCAGTGCTCTGACTAAGGTATGCGTTGTCATGAAATGTTATACAACATTATTAATATTTACGAACTCATTTTTGCTTCGTATTCATTTACGTCGGCGAGATTTTGTCCCCAACCCATAGGAAGGTTAGATGTGGTGAAAAATAATTGTATCTTGTTGAGTATAAGTTTGGTTATATGAACGGGTAAGTATGGGTTCGCTATATATGGGTTCTATAGCTATGAACCCATACAAGGTCTCTAGAATGTTGCTTAACGCATGTCCAAAACACTATATGTCAATAACATCCCTCGAAATCTTTTCATAATTGGTTGAACCATAAATTTGTGATAATTATAACAAAAGTATTTATTTATTTATTTTTTTAATTTTTAATGAAAAAAAAAAAAAAAAAAAAAAAAAAAGAAAAAAGCATTTTATGAGATGGGGCAGAAAATTGACACTTTTTTTCGACGTTTAGTGGATGAAAATCGTTTGCAGTCATCATGAAAAATAATTTTATAAATAATATTTTTTCTTTGCTCGCGTTGGGACCACTTGCAATCCCATCATCTTCTTACCTGCTCCTGGTTATGCTTTCAGGTATTGTCCGATAAGACCTTGAAGGAATGGTATAAGAGGAGTTGGCATACGGCCTATCAGCATGCAGGACAAAATAAATTAACTGTTGTCGACTCAAAACGGTTGCAGGAATAGCAGCCAAGGCTACCACAGGAGCCATATTGAGTCTACCAAAGCAATGGCCAGTACTGTGCTATTTTATTCATTTGACAGCTTTGAGATCTATAGTTACAATGGCTTTCGGGTCGAATTATTTCATGTCGAATATTAAATAAATTCTGTATAAAAATGTTATTTTTTTAAAAAACCAAAACTTAAGTTAAAACAATATTGAATTGATATAACTTTTTAATAGACACTATTGCTTACAACTTTAATGTTTCTTTTTTTCAGGCTAAGCAAAGAAACCAGTTGCAGGAAATAGCGCTTCAGGAATTGATAAATTCAGAATCTTTTCCTCGAACACCATCGGTATCTGTTGATACTAGAAGAAGAACACAGCTTGGTTTCCAACCAAAGATTAAGTCTCCTTTGCCTCCACCTACAGAGTATGGTCGAAGCCCTATGATTAAAGAGGCTTTGTATCCTAGGCCTATGTCTATTCCACGCTTTCCTGATGAAGCATTGCCATCTTTTCCCCAACAAGAAGTCAGTAATATGTTTACAGGAATGCTCATACCTCCTGGCTTTCCAGCGCAATTACCTCCACCTGCACCTCAGTCAATATTTATTCCTTTTACGAATTTAGGCCCACCGGTAAGTTAGCTTTAATTTACAGGTAAGAATTATTTTTTTTTATAACTTTTAAATGTTCATACCATATTCTACATGAATTATACATAAAAGCATGTTTCGTGTAGAATATGATATAAAAATCCTTCACCATCCGTTTACAGGGCTACCCAAATGAACTAGAATATAACGCGTCTATATTTGGAAATCATGGAAGTGCATTTCATATTGTGCTGTGTGTATTATTAACATAGAACTGTATTTAAGTGCACAATGTAGTGTATACATTACAGTAGTATGTATTGTAGTGTATACATTACACTACAATGTAGTGTATACAATGTAGTGTATATATTACAGAAGACCAATAATTAAGAATAAATATTCTTTTTTATTGTTTGTAATTCGCGGAAGTGCTTTACTATATCTTACTATGTGCAGGAAAACTGCCCAGGAATGAAAATCAATTTCTCATATCCATACGGTAAATAAAGAATTTTTTAAAGTTAAATTTTCAACGTTTACTTGTTGTATAATTACCATTTTGAGGTTCCCTGAATACTAAAGTCAAGTTTTTAACAGTTGACCTTTGCGTATGCCTGTTATCAAAATAGCTTAAAAGCAAATAGTTGCAGGCAATTTAAATGTTATAGTTCACATGACGTTATATGTTCATATGACGTTTGCTAATTGAAAAGTTTCATGAAGATTGATAAGTTTCAAAAAGGGATCCATGTGAAAATTTTCTGAATAATTTTGAATATATATATATATATATATATATATATTAATAAGAACTTTGAATTAAATACAAATGTAGGTACTATGGAGAGAAGCAGCATTCTCACACAAAATTATTTGTCAAATAAAAATATTCTTAAAAATAGCTTGAATTCTTTATACCGTAGGTTTATATTCAGTTCTTATTACCTTACCCTTTAATCTGCAATCTGTATTTTTAGTATTGAAATGCAGAGCAAGAGAAAGTTGTGTGAGTGCTAAAAATCTTAGTAAATAATTAAAATTATGTTAGATAACATAATTTTATTTATTTACTAAGAACTTTATTTATTTATTAATTATTTATTACTCAAACCCGTTATGAGTTACAAGCTTATAAGAGATTTTATAACAAAAAAGATATTTTGAACGTGTTTGAAATAATTGGATCTTTAAAATTATTCATATTTGGCATGTGAAAAACCCCTTATAAAATTTCATTAGAAAATATCTAAAATCTCGCCCATTTCTTTTGCAGATAATTTGCTTAACTTTTACTCTATTCAAATGAACTGTTGATATTCTTTGCTCTATAGTTCTAATTTTTATCTTAAGTGATAAAACAATTTCTATCTCTCCCTCATGCGCAGTAAAAAAAAAAAAAAAAGTATATATATAAGTACTCATATCTCAGTGAAAATTATACGTGTGCATTTTATGCTTCAGAATAATGCTTTTCTAATGTTTTGTTAATTTTCTGCAAGTTTTGTAAAATTTTGTTAAAATTCATTCTTGTTATTTAAAAAAAAAAAAAAAAAAAAAAAAAAAAAAAATAATAATAATAATAATAATAATTTTTGAAAAGTAAATTATATCTGTCTAAACAATAGTCTGATTACCACAAAATAAATGCACAAATTTAGTAAATAAAATGCACAAATTTAGTGATTCTGAAAAATATAGACTATAGCAACTTTGTTATTTATTACATTAAATTTATAATTTAGTAACTATCGACTTTTATTTTTACTTTGAAAAATTCCTCCTTGAAATATTTAATGAAATTCTTATCAGTAGTTCATACTATCAGTAATTAATCTTCATATAACTGAACTAATGTTAATTTTGACGGAGATTGTGGAAACAGTTCATATTAAAAGTAATTCACGTTAAACGTGTTCACGGTATCGAGTTCGATTGTATTCAGTTTAAAAGTTTACCTTATACGCATAAATCGGAAATCTATATTTCTAGTTTAGGGATTTAGAAAATAACTTCTTATTCATTTTAGATGAAGGCGGTATATATATATATTTTCTCAGTTTAAATTTTATTTATTATTTTTACTTCGTATGCAAGGTGTGTGAAACCGATTTAATATCCTGCATGATTCAAAAATGGTTGCACATAAAATGCTCCAAATTAATGTTTGTGATCACCATGACGCCTAGTTGCGAGGCCGTCGCAAAGAGGAGATTACACATTGCTCTCCGGGCCTGGATAGAGGCCTGGACACTGATATGATGACGTCACTCTAAGCGATGGTCTCACACGTGCATTTCGCTTGCTTCATTCGTAGTGTTTGTTACAGTACTTTTTCCTTTTTTTATTTTTTCAGACGCTACTCATTCTGAAAACAATTAATACAATCTATATAATTTATTAGCATCCCACCAATATATTCTCTCTTATACAAAATTTTAGAAATGATTTTTCTTCAAACTTGTATTTTATTTTAATGACAACAATTCAGAAAATAATTTTCCAGTTTGCTGTGAGTGTTTTGTTATCGCTGGTTAAAATTTTGATTTTTTTTGATTTTTTTTTTTTATTTTAGGAAATATTTTCCCATGTCATAAAATGCTTTTTAATGATTCCCAACAAAACTGTAATGTGTTTAGGACTTCGGTTCATCTGTCTGGCCGTGTTTTAATTTCTGTAGATATTTTAGAACTTATATAATCTATTCAGGTTCACAATAACACGTTTCCTATTAAAAGTAGTATGAAGAATAGAACTAATAGTCTCTGAATAGAGTCTCACAAAAGAATTCCGATACACTACAGTCTAAGATATTATACCGTTCGAATTAATTGGGACAAATGGAAAAAAAAACGATTTATTTTCTAAAACCTTAGCTTTTAGTTATTACATACCTTAAGTAGACTGATAAATCTCTATATTAGTACGAAGTATGTCCTCCTTTAGCAGAAGTGACCTCTTCAGCACGTCTTGACATTGACTCCACTAGTGTAGCGCACATATTCTTGATTTCATCATCGTGAAACCACACTTGTATTGAACTTTTTATCATTTGTTCTGTTATCGTGCAATTCATCTTAGCTAAGCGATTCTTGAGAATATGCCATAAGTTCTCAATGGGATTTTGGTCTGGTGAATTACCAGGTCAATCAAGCACTTTTATTTTATTTTCTCGCATAAAAGTCTGGACCAATTTCGAATTGTGACAAGGGGCCAAGTCATGTTGAAATGTTCCGTCAAATGTTTCCACGAATGGAACCATCCTACTGCGTAATATTTCTATGTATTTGACAGAATTCATCATGTCTTTAAGAGGAACTAAGCTTCCAGTGCCATTTGTTGTGAAATAATTCCAAAATATCTGTTAAGAAGTGTGTTTTACAGTGTGTTGGATATGATCTGGTCACAGAGATTCACCTTCACTTCGTCTAACTACACTTGATTTGTATCCCTACACAAATAAATGTGTTTCATCACTGAAAATCACCTTCTTCCAGTGATTAACAGTACATAATCAGGACCTTTTGGCCCATGCTAAATGTTTTTCATCAGTTTTTGAGTTAGAAATTGTTTTTTCCTCAGTTTTGTTGCCTTACGATCAACTTCCAGAAGCCTTTTCCATATAGATTCACTTCAACATCATAATCCAATAAATCCCTTCGAAGGTCTGTGCTTGTCTTTCTTGGATTTATTTTGTTATTTCTTATTAGAATTTCATGAGTTCTTGGTGTAGTTTTCCGTTTCCGCGCACATTTTTCTTTTCGTTTTGGAGACAATGATCCGGAATCTTGAAATGCTCTTAAAATTCTTGAAACACTTGATTTGCCTACACCAACTGCCATAGCTATATCTCTCACAGTCATAGAAGTGTGTTCATTGAGAGCGATTATTTTAAAACGTTTCCTCAGAGTAATATCCATCTTTGAACAAGCAAAAGTAACACGTGTTACCTTACCCGGAACGCAAAATTATAATCACCAGCTGCCACACTGAAAGGCTCACAACTGAATTACTGATACACTAAAAGCAGTCAAACGAGTAAATTATAGTCAAGGTCGATCCGTCACTTTACCTCTACGCAGCTATAACCAGTTTGAGGAGGTTCGGGACATCACTGGTAATCACATACCAACTCAGACAAGAAAAACATGGTTGTCCCAAATAATCCGAACAGAGCATAGTAAATATATTTCAGAAAAAGTTTATATCCTTTATAACGCATAAAACATGACGAAATTAATATGCATTTTCCAGATGCACATACGCATGTCTCCCTTGTTACAATTAGTATTAATGTTTTTATTACAGGGCCTCACAAAATATTCAGATACATTAAATGTTGTGATAATTGCTCAAAAGGCATTTTCAGCAGTAATTCTTAGTTATTTATAATATTATAAATTTTTAATATATCCTATGAGGAAAATTGCTTTTTTTTTTTTTTAATACAGTATACACAGCTACATAAAAGCAACCTATTTTAAGATTCATCTAAAAAAGGAAATTTATAAATATAGATTTTATGAGATTTCTTCCTCTGTAATTGTAACAAAAAGGAAAAATTTCGCGACTAGTTTGTATCCAAGAATTTAAAAAGTATTTTTGATATATTACGAAGCATGGGGTATTTTTAAAAATATTTTTGATATCTATATACTGCAAAAAACATAACGAAAGTCAATAACCATTCATTAAATGATTGGTAAATAGTTTTGTCACTTGTTTTTAAATACCCCCAATGAATGGAATAACTTTGGTTTTTATTTTGGTGCCTTTTTGTGTACATATATACATACAATTAATTTTATTGAAAATTCTCATTATAATTGAATAAGAAATCTAAATCTCAACTTCTAATACATAAATGTACTAAACTTGATATGTGAGATAATCATGAAAACGAATTTTGACTAAATTTGAACGTAGTATAATGCCTAAAATGTGACGCTGTTATTATTCAACTTCTGTGATTTTCCATATGGCTACATCTCAACATCTGTTGATTAAAACTGCGCCAAATTCCATATTTAAAATCTTTATTGTGAGATGCTATGATTAAATTTTTGTTTATGTTACAGTATGTAGCGCCGTTATATACTAGAATGGTATAGAAGAATATTTTGTGATAGACCCAACATACTAATTCCTATCTAACAAAACATTAACTTTAACCCTTTAAGCGTTAAGCCCTTTTTTTTCTGTCATGCATAGATATGCCACACCAGCCTTTAATTGGCTGGTGTGGCTAAATTTTGAAAGACATGCTGCTTTTTTCGAGAAAAAAAGAATAATAGATATGTGTAGTATATAATATCAAATTCTCATATTTGTGCTGTGCATAGTATTAATTTTATGAATCATTACACAGATATACCGAAAAACGGCTAACGCTGAAAGGGTTTAAAGAATAAAATAAGTAAAATATTAAGTACATATAAAAAATATTTTTATAAATTTAATATAGTGCAAAGTTTAATAAACTAATATCCATGCAAAGTCTTTTTCTTAGAGCAATGATATCATGTTTTTTTTTTTTTTTTATAAATGATTAGTTTGACTAGGTAAATAATTTCTAAATAAACGTACAATTACAATTATTAATTAGTAGTAATAAGTACTAAAATTCTAATGATTAAAGAATGAAATGAGTTAAGACTTCGTGAGTATTTTCCTCCAGATCCTTCGTTTTTCCGAGAGAATAACCGTGAAATCATCAGAAAAAGCAAAGGTAGTATAATCTTTCGAAGACATAGAATTTAAAATATTGTTAACGATAATATTCCACAAGATTGGTCTTAGACAAGAGCCTTGTAAGGCAACCATTGGACTGTGAAAGAGCAGAGCTACCCGAGCCTCAATTAACCACTATGTTTCTTTCGGAAAGATAAGAGCTGATGATTCCTGCGGTATTCCCCGGGCAGTTGAGAGACTGTAAGGAATTAAGAATAAAATACCACTCTATATTATCAAAGGCCTTCTTAATTTCCAGAGAAATGATGGTTGTACAGTTCCACAGTTGTAACTGGTGGCACAGGAAGATAAAATATTGTACAATGCTAGATCACAGGATTTGCCCTCTCTTAAACCAAATATATTATCATGCAAGAGATTTTTTTCCAAAGAATGATTAAGTTTGAAACCTATTAACTTTCCCAGTAATTTTCTTAGGGTCGGTAACAGGCAGATCACACGGTAAGAAATGGGATCAAAGGGAATCTTCCCTTGCTTCGAGAAATATACAACCTCGCCGCAACGAAGAATTTTCGGAAAATAGTAGCTATAATTAAGGCATTGATTAACTCATTTTGATATAATTGAAGGAAGAGTTGTAAAAACCTGCTTAGGAATTCTGAAATCAATACCATCTGGACCAGGGGCTTTGCTGTCTTTAAAACTGGAAAGTGCCGAACGGATTTCCGCCTTCTTAAAGGTTTTATTCGCTGGTGCAGAAAAAAATAAATTGATTGTTATTATAGTCTGGGAGGGAAGAAGGGCCAAAATGGGTTTCAGTCAAAAACTGTAAATTATTCCTTTTGGAGGAAAGAGCTGAAGGTCTTTGTAAAAAGTTTGGTGGGGTGTAAAGAATTTTTGTGAGTAGATTTCCTGAGATGTACCAAATGAGTTTGTTTGTAAAGAGCAGAAGTTCCTCCAAGCTTGCTGTTTAGCATTTTTTAACTGTTTCTTATATTTGGCCAAAAGTTTCTTTATGGATTCCTTATCAAGAAGAAGATTATTCTGTTCTGTTATTTCGTTTCCCTTTTAAGCGTTGTAATTTGGTTTTTCGGACTCCTCAACTGTGGAGACCAAAAAGCGGGAAGGGTATGCCAGCCTACTGATCTCAATCTGAAAGCCGAGATTGCAGCAGTGCGGATAGAGATCAGTAAGTTCTCCGTGAAGTTATTTAGTTGTTCTTGTTTTGAAATATCATCAACATGTTGTTGAAGCCTGTTTTTATGCTGCTAAAGAAGTTTATTGAATTTGTAGAATTTTTCTCTCTTTGCGGCAAATCTTTTCCTGAGTGTTATCTCTGGTGTTGTTTGTAGCGTATATGTAATATATTTATGGTCAGAGACGTTAAAGATGTCTAAAACTGACCAAACGTCAATCCTTGAGAACGTTGCAGGATTGAAAAGAGTAAAGTCTGGGCAGCCTTGTGCTTCATTTTTCTTAAATTTGGGAACCGAATTTTCTGTATTGGGCAGACAGAGGTTATTAGTAATCATGAATTCGATAAGGTGGCTTCCCCTTGTATCCTCATGATTTGAGCATCACAGTGGAGAATTTTCATTTAAGTCATAGCCGCAAATGAAAAAGGTACGAGGGCTAATAGTGTTCTGCCACTCTTCTAGACAGAGATCAAAATCAGCGCACGGAGCTGCATATGCACTGCCTAAAAACACTTCACCCTCATTAGTGGCTAGAGTACATAATTATCCCCAGTGAAGAGATGAGTAAAGATTAAGCTGTTAGATCTAATAACAGTATGAAAAGATTTTTTTACCGGAGGTAAACTTAACCCAGAAAGCCGGAAATCCATACAAGTACCCCTGAACTGTGCAGTAGGCATCTTGGAATAGACCGATGTCATAGTAACCTTGTTCCATAAAAACTCAAGCCGTGAGATTCGCCGCTCTGAAATGATTTAGGTTGACTTGCAGAATTCTAAGGCCTGACGAAAGATAAAGATTAGGGGTAGTAGCGCGATTCAGTCCTATCAATTATGTAAAATGTCTCCCCTTTGCATAAACTCTAACTGCTAAGTTACCCTATAAGTTCCCTATTGGTTTAAGATTTTGGAGACTTAGCTGGCCAAATTTCAGCATTGTTGACTTAGAACTAATTTTTTGTACTGCTACTAGTATGCAGGGCCCAATTAACTTCATGTGCGACACGGGACAAACATGTCTTCTTAGACCCCCTTCTCGCACTTAAAATATTTCTTTTTTTTTTTTTTGCGATATTTATATATTAAAAGCATATTTTGATGAATCATATGTACAAGAAATAGGTGTAAGAGCCCCTGATACTCAGGGCCCGGGGCATGTGCTCCGCATGTCCCTTCGATAATCAAGCCTTGCTTGTATAGATATTTGAGTATTTGAATATATACAGTATTTGGGAAAAATCAACTTAAAGATAACGATAAAGTGTAACCTAAAGTAAAACTTACTTCACTGCCTCTCGAGTAGATAAATTGTGAAATAGAGATTTGTTGAATTTCATACACGTTTAGGTACTTCATACACATGTTTCAATCAAATAGACTCAAACTATCCATTTTTATATTGAGTCACTTTTTTATTGCATTATGCACTCGGCAACAAAAGTATCCGAGTACTAGTCAATAATTCCGATATCAAAAAAGTACAGTTAAAACTGTTTTGTTAAGTGAATCCTTGTCGAATCATGTTCTTAGACTGACTAAAAACATGGCTGGACAAGGATTTATTTAGCAAAGCAGTATTAAGTGTACTCTTTTTAGACAGGGATTATTGCTAGTGCTCGGATACTTTTGCTGCCGACTGTAAGTACGGGAATAAGCTCCTAAGTTATTTTCATAATGCCTAAAATTAAGATCAGCATCTCACATATAACACCAGAGTATTTGATACTAATTACGTCTGTTTAATACAGTAAGCTATTTATGTGATATCAAATACTTATTAATTATTTGTTTTTATTTGCGATTTCTTTTTAGCCTGGTGTTACTATTCGTGTGAAAGCTGGAGTAAGTAATATCCCTGAAGTGACAGTGACTTTGTCACCCATGATGACTATTGTAGAAGCATTAAAACAAGCTGAAAGTAAATTCCGTTCTGTTTTGGGACTGTCGCCTGTTTCTGATGACGAAATCATCTCATTTAGCCACTCTTCGTTTGATGAATGCTATGTTATACGTAGCTTTGACAGCATTGAATCCAGTGAAAATGGCTTCTGGAAAATCATAGTCAATGACACCAATGGGAAAGTGAGCATTATTTATTACTTTAAGAATTGAAAATTTCGAAATAGTAGTTAGTTTTTAAACTAAGTACTGATACTTTTGCTAGAATTTTAAATACCTTATACAAAACTTTTCCATTATGTTTGACTATTAATTTCGAACACTCCGTGTTCATCCTCAAAGTCGAAACGCTAAACGCCGTCGTTCTTCCTTTGCTGTTTACTTTGCCGGTGTATCCAGTGGTTGCCACTTCGCTTCACTTCGTGTTCTTCTAGTAGCTGTTGCCATGCGGTGGGAATGATGTAATGCTCTCTGTCATTTACTGTATTACAATTAGTGGTAATCTCGAGGGCCTCCCGTTTTAGTGCATAGTTTTGGTTATTGTAAGGGGCTATAATAGCCCCTTACAATAACCAAAACTATGCACTAAAACGGGAGGCCCTCGAGATTACCACTAATTGTAATACAGTAAATGACAGAGAGCATTACATCATTCCCACCGCATGGCAACAGCTACTAGAAGAACACGAAGTGAAGCGAAGTGGCAACCACTGGATACACCGGCAAAGTAAACAGCAAAGGAAGAACGACGGCGTTTAGCGTTTCGACTTTGAGGATGAACACGGAGTGTTCGAAATTAATAGTCAAACATAATGGAAAAGTTTTGTATAAGGTATTTAAAATTCTAGCAAAAGTATAATTGCGCTTTTCCTTAAATATAATTACAGTAAGTACTGATAGTTAAAGTTCTCTTACTTAAAGTAACGCAGAGTAAAAACTGTGAAAAACATTTTAATTGAATTCATTATGAACGCATCTGAAGAGGATTTTTGGATTGCAAAATTAATTAAAAAAATAAATATTCGTAAGTAGTTTTCACCTTTACGCACACACACACACATATATATTTATAATTTTATTGGTAGGTGGAAAATTCTTTTTTATTTATTTATTTATTTATTAAAAATCAGCAAGTTTATTTGTGAAGACGTTATAAAGGTACTGTTGTTGATACTCTTTGAAGAAGTGAACTCTTGGTCTTTCAAAGAATTTTAAAATGACCTGAAGAGGTGAAAATATGAAAGGGGCAGGTCTGGTGTATATGATGGGTGACAGAAAAAATTCCAACCACACTCAATAAGCCATTTCATGACATTCATTGCAATGATTTGGTAGCAAAAGCTCAAAATAAACAATTCTTTTGCTTCATCGTGTGCAGAAAGCATCACATTTTGAGATACAATCCTCCTCTTATTATTACTCGGTGAGTTCATTTGGATTACCCAATGATTTTTTACTTGTAATGTTAACGTATAGTATTCACTTCTCATTGCCAGTAATGAGTCATTCGAATAAAAAACATTCTTCAGTTCTTTTTTCAAAGAATCACGGGCTTAAACCTGAGTAAGCATGCTCTGCGGTGTTAAGGTATGGGGTACCAACATATCATAGCAGATTACATACCAAATCTTTTTAAATGCACTGCATTTTCTGGTTTTCTTCTGATAGCTCCTAGACTATGTAATGTGGATTTTCAGCAATAGCTTTATTTAAGTTTTCCTATTTTTCAGATGATGGTTGTCTAGAGCGGACGTCATTTTTAAGGCCGAAATTACCATGCTTAATCTTCTCAAATCTTCGAGCTGTGTCATCTGAAAAAGCATTTTACCATGTAGTATACAAATTTTAGGAGCAATACGATTAGCATTTTTTTTTTTTTTTTTAATAACAGAATATAATGCGATGAAAATGAAATTTTTGATTCTCTAGTTTTAGCACTGAACTGAAACAAAAATTATGTCACAGAATGAGTGAAAATTATGTAGAGCAAGCAGAAAAATCAGAATGTTTATATCTACATATTCAAAATTATTCCCTGCCAGCATTATTAAAATAACTAGATGAAACCGTGATTCTCTTTGTGAAACTGCAAGACTTTCCGGATGATTTCCGGTGGCCAAATGGTTCTACGCTCAAAGCTCGTAGACGGGACGTGCCGGGTTCGATCCCAAGTCGCGCTCGTTGACCTATCTGTTCGGAGTTCTCTATGGCTTTCTCCGAAACTCGCGTAATTACTACTAGGAGCTCTTAGAAAGGCCCACCACGGAGGGCACACCACCTCAGGTCTAGGATCCTAATGTAGTCAATCGGCCTTAATCCCAAATACCTTTCCGGATGACCAAATACATATAAGGGAACCTGGGGCAGAACGGTGTACCAAACTGAAAATATGTTTTAAAAATACGAAAATAATAATAATAATAATAATTTGGAGAACTGTAAAGGTTTCTATGAACACTTTATAATTCATTAATTACAAAAATGCAACGATATTGTAAGAAAACAAAATACTAACAATATAGTTGTATTGAAAAAATAACACTATATCTTTGCACCGTTCTATCCGTTCGTGGGGCAGAACGGGGTGATAAGGACAAATAATCAAAAATATACATAATACGGGAGGAAAAAATAAGATAACTCGACATTTATTTAGTTTTCAGTGACTATAAAGGTTTAACAACAGTTTTCACTGACCCTGTCATTTTCTTACAACTGCTCATAAAAGGCACACAAGATGACGGATTTATCATCTTCTCTGTCTGTTCTCGCACAGGTATTGTGTGCGCATTTTGAAATGAAAACTTCTTTAGGCGTGTTGAGCACTTTTGGGTGAACAAAAATCATGAAACTCACGTCATCGTCAGCTAACGCTTTGAATGAAATTCTGCAGGCGTTCGTTACCATGACAACCCAGTCACAGAGAATTTGATCGGGAAGAAACATATTTTTTGCCAATTGACATCACGTGGTTTTCTACTAGGAATAACAGTTGCAAATTTCAAAATGCTTCAATTTTCTTCTAAATTCTTTGAAACTTACTGTGTGCCATTAACAGCACACGAGATAGTTGCAGTTCAAATTTAATCGATTTTGAAAAAAAAATTACATTTTAATTGCAAATTGAATTTTATTCTAATACGCGTATTTCAATTTCTAATTATGATTAAATTATTTTTAATACATCATTCGAAAGATATTTTAAAGTACTTTTACATTATCGAAAGTGGAATTCGAGATTTCAGCTGATTTACACGTTTTGAGGTGTCCTGAATGGCTTTTCTTTTGTATCTGAGCTACTAATTAAAATATTTTCATAAGTAATACATCATTAGAAAGCTTTGTTGATTTGGAATCGAACAGTAGATTACAGAAATTCCTACCGCCAGATGGCGCTATAATATTTTAAAACTTCAATATTTCAAATTCTAATTATGATTAAATTATTTTTAATACATTATTCGAAATATATTTTAAAGTTCTTTTATATTATCGAAAGTGGAATTCGAGATTTAACCTGATTTACACGTTTTGAGGTTTCCTGAATCGGTTTTCTTTTGTATCTCAGCTACTAATTAAAATATTTTCATAAGTAATACATCATTAGAAAGCTTTGTTGATTTGGAATCGAACAGTAGATTACAGAAATTCCTACCGCCAGATGGCGCTATAATATTTTAAAACTTCAATATTTCAAATTCTAATTATGATTAAATTATTTTTAATACATTATTCGAAATATATTTTAAAGTTCTTTTATATTATCGAAAGTGGAATTCGAGATTTAACCTGATTTACACGTTTTGAGGTTTCCTGAATCGGTTTTCTTTTGTATCTCAGCTACTAATTATAATAATTTCATAAGTAAACAATATTTTTACCTAATATAAGGCTTAGTTCATTTAATTTGGGTAGCTACAAATATTGTGCCGAATTATATGATACAGGTCATAAACACTTCTTTACAAACCAAAAATAATTCGAAAACAATAATCTAATAGCTCGACGATACAATTCACAAGTTACTTAGTTTTCACTTCTATCGGCAGTCCCCAAAGACTGCTTTGATTTTTTTTTTTTTTCTTTTTTTTTGCACATGGAACAAGCCACCCAACCTTCAACTCATGTTTAGTAAAACTCACCGGAATATGAACATTAACACTCAGAATAATCATCAGAATCAAACCTCATTAGTTTTGGGTTCTCTCTCAAGCTCCTTCTTTTTTTATAGTTATCTTCAGGCACATTCCTTTGTTTTTACAGTCTTAATTTTATTTTCTTTCTTAAATAACTTTCTCTTTCTTTCCTGGCAAAGTTGTCCTCTTTTTATTTAAATTCGGCTTCTAACTCTCGTTTTTTTTTACTTTCCGAACACTATAGTGAGGAAAGTATTGTAATCATGTCAAAAATCCGAATTCGAGATTTTGATGTTTCTATACGTTTTGAGGTCCAACGAGTCCGTTTTCACTATTTTTACGATGATGTATGTATGTGTGTGTGTATGTGTGTATGTGTGTATGTGTGTATGTGTGTATGTGTGTATGTCTGTGGGTGAACACGCTAGCGTCTAAACGCTTCGTTCGATTAACCTGAAAGTTGGTACGCATATTGTAAGTCACCATAGTACGAACCCTATAGATTTTGGTGAATCTAGCACTTATAGTTTTTTTACAGGGACACAAAGAAAAATTCTTTATCATTATGGCCTATGGGAGCAAAATATTAAAAGTACGATAGCATCTAAACGCCTTATTCAATTGAGCAAAAATTTTATACACATATTATAGATCACAAATACTCAATCTGTATAGATTTTGGAGAATCTAGCACTTATAGTTTTTTTACAGGGACACAAAGAAAAATTCTTTATCATTATGCCTATGGGGCCAAATTTTTAAAAATGTGAAACGCCTTATTAATCCGAGCAAAAAAATTGTACACATGTTATAGATCACAGTTGAACTAACTGTATAGATTTTGGTGAATCTAGCACTTACAGTTTTTTTACAGGGACACAAAGAAAAATTCTTTATCATTATGGCCTATGGGACTAAATTTTTAAAAGTACGGTAGCATCTAAACGCCTTATTGAATTCAGCTGAAAATTTATATGAGTATTACAAATCACTGTTGCACTAACTATAAGCATTTTGGTGAATCTAACATTTATAGGTTTTTACAGGGACACAACGAAAATTTCTTTGTCATTATGATCTATGGGCTCAAAGTTCAGTAGCGTTAAATAAAACAACGTGTAATAGATGGAGAAAAATACTCAAACACTCTATTATGGTTTTCTCTCTTTTGTTTGTTTAACAACTACTCTTTCTTTACTTTATCTACAAAACTGTTAATGACTCAATGTTCGGAAAGTCGAGTGGAGTCACTCCAGATTTTTTTTTTTACTTTCCGAACACTATAGTGAGGAAAGTATTGTAATCATGTCAAAAATCCGAATTCGAGATTTTGATGTTTCTATACGTTTTGAGGTCCCCTGAGTCCGTTTTCACTATTTTTACGATGATGTATGTATGTGTGTGTGTATGTGTGTATGTGTGTATGTGTGTATGTGTGTATGTTTGTGAACACGCTAGCGTCTAAAGGCTTTGTTCGATTAACCTGAAAGTTGGTACGTATATTGTAAGTCACCATAGTACGAACCCTATAGATTTTGGTGAATCTAGCACTTATAGTTTTTTTACAGGGACACAAAGAAAAATTCTTTATCATTATGGCCTATGGGACCAAAATCTTAAAAGTGCGATAGCATCTAAACGCCTTATTCAATTGAGCAAAAATTTTATACCCATATTATAGGTCACAGATACTCAATCTGTATAGATTTTGGAGAATCTAGCACTTATAGTTTTTTTACAGGGACACAAAGAAAAATTCTTTATCATTAAGGCCAATGGGGCCAAATTTTTAAAAGTGTGATAGCGTCTAAACGCCTTATTAATCTGAGCAAAAAAATTGTACACATGTTATAGGTCGCATTTGCACCAACTGTATAGATTTTGGTGAATCTAGCACTACAGTTTTTTTACAGGGACACAAAGAAAAATTCTTTATCATTATGGCCTATGAGACCAAATTTTTAAAAGTGCGATAGCATCTAAACGCCTTATTCAATTGAGCTGAAAATTTGTATGAATATTATAAATCACTGTTGCACTAACTATAAGCATTTTGGTGAATCTAGCATCTATAGATTTTTACAGGGACAAAACGAAAAATTCTTTATCATTATGATCTAAGGGCCCAAAGTTCAGTAGCGTTAAATAAAACCTCGTGTGATATATGGAGAAAAAAACACTCTATTATGGTTTTCTCTCTTTTGTTTGTTTAGCAATTCCTCTTTCTTTATTTTATCTACAAAACTGTTAGTTACTCAATGTTCGGAAAGTCGAGTGGAGTCACTCCAGATTTTTTTTTTTTTTGTGTATAGAGAATTTTTACAGACAGAAGTCTTTCCCCTCTTTCGATTCAATCTTTTCGCGTTTCCTTTAACTTTTGGAACAAGCATTGGGTTTTCAGGCGAGACATAAAATGAAGAGGCCTTGTCGTCAGTTGTCATAAATTAAAAACATTTCAGAGCAGAATTAGGTTTTCCCCCATTCCACCCCATGCACACGATTAGTTTTAGGGAGGTACGATCACTAAAAAAAGGTACGTAAACGAACGTTAAATTATGCGAAACTAAAGAAAATTAAACGTACTTCAAGCATTTACTAACTATAGTTGTAATATAAATAAGTATGCGTACCTTACCATGGTTATAATACATCAGAGGTTACAATACAGCAGCAATAAATCACATAATAAAAACCTCAATCACCAACGCTCACGAAAACCAGACAAATTTGGTTGTCGTAGTTGCGCTGTAACATATTGGTCTAGTTCTACTTATTACTGCTCAATACCAGGATTTCCTTACCACCTATAATCTTTAAACTTCATTCCGCCCCGGTACCTCGTTGTGCCCCGGGTTTCCCTATATATATATATATATATATATATATAAAAGAATAAATTAACAAATGAATGAAATAAAATCCCAAAATATTCCCCTTCTGGTTTTTTATAATCTTTAAACTTTTATTTTAATATTTATATCCTATACGCATTCGTTTCAGTTGTTTCCTATATATATATATGATATAAAAAATATCCTTCATCATACTGTATAGTAGAAAAAAAGAAAGAAAGGAAGAAAGAAATAACAACGAAAAGAAACTTTTTTACAAAAACTCACATGTAAACAAAAACAATAAATCTAAAACTGTATTAAAACATACCCTAAAATATTTGAAAACAAGAAGTAAACTTACAAAAACTGTAAAATCTTCTCCCTCATTACTAATCCGAATTTGGTTTCTGAAAATATTTTTCTCTTCTATAATTTATTACAATATGCAACTTACAGTTCTAAAATTTATGCTTAGTTATTTTCAGATTTTGATTAGATTGAAAATTTGATTACAGATATTCTAAAAAGCCGAATGATTTTTTTTTCTTCTAAATACAACACATCGCAGCACAAAACTGAATTAAATTATCAATTAAATCTTTTATCTGTTTTCGCAAAATGGTTTGATGAGTGTGTGGGCGAAAAAGTAAGCAGTTTTAATAATTATTTTCCTTCACTGTAAAAAATATGTCCTATTTGCTGCCAGAAATTCTCTGTAATTTGAGAAAATACGTTCTTACAACGTAATTTTTTTCGTAAATTATGCGTATTTTCTCAAATTCCAGAGAATTTCTGGCAGCAAATAGGATATATTTTTTACAGTGTTGATTTTAGACACTTTACAGCATTAAAATTTGAAACATTGTAGATCATTAACTTCTTTAAAGCCATAAACTTTCAAAATGTAAATTATTTAGGAAAAATTTAGTTAATTAATAATTTAGAGTTTAGTAATTTAAAATACCAATTGCAGAAAAAATTTCTTTACTCAAATCCATGATGTCACAATGTGATGTAAAGCCATAAAAGTTTTTTTTTTTTTTATGTTGTTACTTATGATCGTAGTAAATTTCATTTAAATGTAATTCAAAACTATTAATGATCTGAAAAGACATTAAGGACAAATTTTACTTTCATTTAATAATTAAAGCTATCTTTATTCACACAAGTGTTTACTTACTAGACTCTCTGCACATTATTTAAACAAAATTTAGTTAATTAATGTTTGCTTAAAAATCTTTTCTAGGTTATCTACGACAGTGTCTGTTTGCCCGGTCGGAATGAAGTAGCTGTTAAGCCTGGAATGACAATCACACTTCTATACATTGTTGTTTAATTAATAATTCTCGAAGATATCTAGTAAGTCGCCGTTTACGGTTCAGCTATTTGTGGGACCCAACATATGAGTAGGCGTGTAAATATATATCACTGTGCCTGTAAGTTGTGTCATATTTGTTTTAATAATCAAATAAAGGCTTCTTTGTGTCACGTTTGTCTCTTAAATTTATTATAAGGCTTGGTTGTGATTTACTGAATTTGTATTTCACAAGAATGACATTAATGTAACTTCTTAAATATTATTGAAATTTATTTTTTCGACTGAGTGAAAATAATGTTTGGACCGGGAGTCGAACCCCAGATCTTTGACTTACAAGGTCAAGGCTCTACCAATTGAGCTATCCAGGCCGACAACCGGTGGACATTACTCACTCAGACAACCTTTAGGCAGAAACATCTGGTCTATCATGTAGATAGCTCGACAGAAATAAGCCGCAGGTAATGGAAAACACCATTAAACAATGGGAGAAAGAAATACAATATATTAAAATCACACAATCAACTGATTGGGAATCATATTTATTGAAATTTATTTTTCTGACTGAGTGAAAATAATGCCTGGACCGGGAGTCGAACTTACTTTACTTACTACAGATCTTTGACTTACAAGGTCAAGGCTCTATCAATTGAGCTATCCAGGCCGACAACCGGTGGACATTACTCACTCAGACAATTGCCGGTCCAGGCATTATTTTCACTCAGTCGGTAAAATAAATTTCAATAAATATGATTCCCAATCAGTTGATTGTGTGATTTTAATATATTCTTAAATATTAGTTTAAATGTTCATTTGTGAGAATTTAGAATCCACTGGAAATATTTAGAAATTTTGTTGCAATATCAGCATTCGAAACTTCTAAGTATTACATATATCTAAATATAATGGAATTTTTATTACTAGATTTATTATAATATTTTTCCATGCTAAAACAATGCTAATTTTATAAAATTTTCGAAATTTGGCAGAAAAATGGAATGACTGCTATTAACAATAATAATAATAATAATAAATCCCTGTAATTGTGCTTTGTACAAAAGAGTTTTCAACTTCAATATTTCTTTCAATGTTAAAAATATTTAAGTCCATACATAGATATATAAATTAAATTTATATTTTTAAAATGAATAATTTTCTCAGAGACGAATAAATGACGCGTACATTCTTTTTTAAATGCTTTAGGTGCAATTCAATTCCACTAATATTTAAAGTTCAATGAAGATATACATTGAATATTTTGAATTTTTAAAGTGTAACTATTGTATATAATGTGAATGACGATGCGCTATCCATGTGATAATAAAAATAATTTTTCAAATTTACTTACTTTAAATTACATGTAAAAATAAAGAAAGTATAAAGATAAAGAAAGTATGGTAGAAAAAAGTATTATTTTTGGGTTAAATTTTTGAAATTCTATTTTTGTTATATTTAGGCATTTTGAATCCATAAATAATATTTTTAGCGATTGGTCTATGTATGTCTGTGTACGTGTACATATCTGTTATCAGCATATCTCAAGAACAAATAGTAGCAGCAAGTCCAAACTATGTTTATACTAAATCTGTATCATATAGGAATGCTACGCTAAACTTTTCATTGAGATCAAGCTTATGGTTATTCGTGTACAGCGCCATTCAAGAGAAATCAAATACATTACGTCTATGGACGAAATTTCGGAAGCATAGGCTGCCCTAAACAAAATGGCATAAATATATATTTTTTTATATGCATAAAAGCATATTTTGTGTAAATTGTGATATGGAAATCATTCATAGTTCCTTTACAGACCTACCCAAAGTATTTGGATATATTGGCTATTAGGGTTATATTTGGAAATTACTGGAAGTATATTTGAGATTGTGTTATGTGTTTTTCTTATAGGACTAGATTTAAGTACACAATGTGATATGCTTATAGTTTATAGAAAATATAAATGGGTACCAAAATTAATCTAAACGACTTTTTCTATTGAATGTAATTGATGGAAGTGCCTAGCTACATTTTACTATGTCGACAAATACTGCTCAGGAAGGAAAAGGAATTTTTCATACCCATACTAAGAAAGTATTTTTTGAAGTTCGATTTTCAGTTCTAGTTTTTTCTATCCTATCACGTTTTAAGTAACTTGAATGCGAAAGTCAAATTTTTACCGTCGTTTGTATGTATCTCTATTATTAAATTAACTTACAAGAACATAACTGCAGGAAATTAAAATGTGGTATTTTGAAGTTCGTATGATGTTGCCACAGGAAAAGTTTAAACAAGATTGCTAAATTTCAATGTATGTTTCTGGTTTCTGGTGAAAGTTGTTTGAATAATTTGGAATAAAAAAAATTATAACAGTCTTGAATTTATTTATTTTCATTTATATATTAATTTGAAACATGTTTTTGTCTGTCTCCACTATATTGAGAGAACGGCTAGGTGTAAAAATTTGGTTGAGGTGTCTAAAAAAAGGTGTCTGTAGATGTGTTACGAAAAGAGAAAAATAAAAAAAAGTCGAACGGTCCCAATTAATATACGAAAAATGCACATTTCTTTTTTAGAATGACGTCATTTTCGGAAATACAAAAATACAGCGAGTTAATCTGAATTTTTATTGCTTTCTAATAACAAAGTTCACGTGTTATCATTTTATTTTTAAATTATTGTTCCTTTTTTACAGTGTGGCAACAGGAAAGAATATTTATTTATTTTGCCGCTTTTTCTCTAATTTCTTTATTTCATTTTCGGAAATACAAAAATACAGCGAGAATCTGAATTTCTAGAATTTTTATTGCCTTATAAAAACAAAGTTCACGTGTTATCATTTTATTTTTTAATTATTGTGCCTTTTTTACAGTGTGGCAACAGGAAAGAATCTATATATTAATTTGAAACGTGTTTTTGTCGGTCTCCACTAAATTGAGAGAACGGCTAAGTGTAAAAATTTGGTTGAGGTATCTAAAAAAAGGTCTTGGTCTGCAGATGTGTCATGAAAAGAGAAAAATATAAAAAGTCGAACGGCCCCCCCCCCTGGGGGGGGCAGGGTTTAAAAACACGTTTGCGAGATAAATTTAGCTCGAAATTACTTCACGGTGAAGAAATTGTACATGGGGGAATCAGACTCGAATGCTAAAAAAACAATATCTGCAATTTTGGAATTTTCGTATTTAAAGGGGGAAAAAGGGGGGAAAGTAGATTTGGAGGGGGGGAAGCGGGGAAATTAGTTTGAGAGGGTAATTCGTTCTAGACCCAAACATGTAGCACCTCATTTTAAAGGTCTTGAAATTTCATGTTGATTGGGGATGTTTGCATACAATTTAGGGCGCCCCTGGTGGAGAAAAATGGAACTAGGTGATTTTGAAGTAGGCCCTATGATGTTACACCTTATTTTAAAGGTCTTGGTATTTCCTGACCGTTGGTGATGTTCGTACAGAACACACTGTGCCTCCTGGTGGTGGAAAGTGCAACTAAAGGATTTTGTAGTTGACACAACCATGTGACACCTTATTTGAAAGGTCTTGGAAATTCAAGACGATTGGTGATAAAGGTCTTGAAATTTCATGTTGATTGGGGTTGTTTGTATACAATATAGTGCGCCCCCTGGTGGTTAAAAAGGGAACTAGGTGATTTTATAGTAGACCCTATCATGTTAAACCTTATTTTAAAAAGGTCTTGGTATTTCCTGACCGTTGGTGTTGTTCATATAGAACACGATGTGCCCCTGGCGGCGGAAAGTGCAACTAAAAGATTTTTCAGTTGACACCACCATGTGGCACCTTATTTGAAAGGTCTTAAAAATTCAAGGCGATTGGTGATGTTCGTGTACAACATACTGCGACCCCTGGTGGAGGAAAGCGGATTTTGCAGCGCGTACGTAGCATGCCTTCTATACGGTGACGCAGCCACAGGCAGAGGTAACACGAGTCAGAGGTTTGTTCGGTTTAAGGTTAATTTTTGTGAATTTTCTCAGGTTATTAGTGGCCTGCATATACGCTGCCGCAGACACCGGATCACGAACCCGAGTTTCGTTCTGTTTGAGGGTTTTTTTTTTTTTTTTTTGTTACAGATGATGATTATTATTATTATTATTTTGTGACGCTTTCATTTAAAAATGGAAATTCAAACATATCGAGTTAAAGATATAAAACCATACAAATTTAAGGTTCATTTAAGGTTATTATCATGGGCCCGGACATTGCCGGGCGGGTTCATTCGGTTCCAAGTTAATTTTTGGGAATTTTTTTATGTTATTAGCGGCCTGTGTATGCGCTGCCGCAGGCACCGGGGTCACAAGGCAGAGTTTCGTTCGGTTCAAGGTAATTGTTTTGTTACAGCTGATTATTGTTTTCGTGATGCTTTCATTTAAAAACAGAAATTCAAGCAGAATCGTGTTAAAGGGATAAAATCATACAAATTTAATGCTCATTTAAGGTATCATGGGCCCGAGCAACACCGGGCGGGTTCGTTCGGTTCCAGGTTAATTTTTGGGAATATTTTTTATGTTAGCGGCCAGCGTATGCCGAAGGCACCTGGGTCACAAGGCAGAGTTTCGTTCAGTTCGAGGTAGTTTTTTTTTGTTACAGCCGATTATTTTTTCGCGATGCTTTTATTTAAAAATAAGAAATTCAAACAAAATCGAGTTAAAGATGTAAAACCATGCAAATTTAAGGTTCATTTAAGGTTATTACCATGGGCCCGGGAAACGCCGGACGGGTCAGCTAACATGTAGTCTTAGTATTAAACAAAATAGAAAATAAAAGATAGCAAGTGTTTATTTGGAGTCAGTTTTAGTCACATTGACAGTACTTTGTGGAAAGTGATGTCATATATAGTATTTCTATTTATAAGCATTTTCCAGACTTTCTTTTTTTTAAAGTGAAATGTCATAAATTATATTAGATTTTTTAACTTGAAATACATTTAACTAATGATGCGACGATTTTTGAAAAATTACGGTCAATAAAGTAATCGTCGAATTCGACGGGGTCCAGCTAGTCTATATATTAATTTGAAATATGTTTTTGTCTGTCTCCATTATATTGAGAGAACTACTTGGTGTAAAAATTTGGTTGAGGTGTCTAAAAAAGGTCTTGGTCTGTAGATGTGCTATGGAAAGAGAAAAAAAAAAAAAAGTCGAAGGGTTTCCCCCCCACGGGTTAAAAACACGTTTACGAGCTTAACTAAGCTCCCAATTACTTCACGGTGAAGAAATTGTACATATGGGGACTAGAGTCGAATACTAAAAAATCACTTTCTGCGAATTTGGAATTTTCGATTTTAAAAGGGGGAAAGTAGATTTGGAGGGGGGGGGGAAGGGGGGAAATTAGTTTGAGAGAGAAATCCGTTCTAGACCCACACATGTAGCATCTCATTTTAAAGGTCTTGAAATTTCATGTCGATTGGGGATGTTTGTATACAATATAGTGCGACCCCTGGTGGTGAAAAATGGAACTAGGTGATTTTGCTGTAGACCCTATCATGTTACATCTTATATTAAAGGTCTTGGTATTTCCTGACCGTTGGTGATGTTCGTACAGAACACACTGCGCCCCCTGGCGGTGGAAAGTGCAACTAAAGGATTTTGCAGTTGACACCACCATGTGACACCTTATTTGAAAGGTCTTGGAAATCCAAGGCGATTAGTGAAAGAGGTCTTGAAATTTCATGTTGATTGGGGATGTTCGTATACAATATACTGCACACCCTGGTGGTTAAAAATGGAACTAGGTGATTTTGCAGTCGACCCTATCATGTTACACCTTATTTTAAAGGTCTTGGTATTTCCTTACCGTTGGTGTTGTTCGTATAGAACACGTTGTACTCGCTGGCGGTGAAAAGTGCAACTAAAGGATTTTGCAGTTGACACACCAGTGACACCTTATTTGAAAAATCTTGGAAATTCAAGGCGATTGATGATGTTCGTATACAGCATACTGCACCCCCTGGTGGAGGAAAGTGGATTTTGCAACGCGTGCGTAGCATGCATGCCTGCTATACAGTGCAGCAGCCACAGACAGAGGTAACACGAGTCAGAAGTTCGCTCGGTTCAAGGTACATTTTTGATAATTTTTTCATGTTATTAGCGGCCTGTATATACGCTGCCGCAGGCACTGGGTCACGAGCCCGAGTTCCGCTATGTTTGAGGTTTTTCTTTTCTTTTTTTTTTTTTTTTTACAGATGATTTTTTTATTGTGTGTGATGCTTTCATTTAAAAATAGAAATTCAAAGAAAATGGAGTTAAAGATATAAAACCATACAAATTTAAGGTTCATTTAAGGTTATTATCATGGGCCCGGTCATTGCCGGGCGGGTTCATTCGGTTCCAAGTTAATTTTTGGGAATTTTTTTATGTTATTAGCGGCCTGTGTATGCGCTGCCGCAGGCACCGGGGTCACAAGGCAGAGTTTCGTTCGGTTCGAGGTAATTTTTTTTGTTACAGTTGATTGTTTTTTTCGTGATGCTTTCATTTAAAAACAGAAATTTAAACTAAACCGAGTTAAAGGTATAGAATCATACAAATTTAAGGTATCATGGGTCCGGGCAACACTTGGCGGGTTCGTTCGATGTTAATTTTGGGGAATATTTTTATGTTATTAGCGGCCGGCGTATGCGCTGCCGCAGGCACTGTGGTTACAAGGCAGAGTTTCGTTCGGTTCCAGGTAATTTTTTTTTTGTTACAGCTGATTACTTTTTTCGTGATGCTTTCATTTTAAAAGAGAAATTCAAACTAAATCGAGTTAAATGTATAAAATCATACAAATTTAATGTTCATTTAAGGTATCATGGGCACGGGCAACACCGGGCGGGTTCGTTCGGTTCCAGGTTAATTTTTGGGAATATTTTTATGTTATTATCGGCCGGCGTATGCGCTGCCGAAGGCACCAGGGTCACAAGGCAGAGTTCGGTTCGGGGGGTAATTTTTTTTTTTTTTTTTTTTTTCTTGTTGCAGCTGATTATTTTTTCATGATGCTTTTATTTAAAAATAGAAATTCAAACAAAATGGAGTTGAAGATGTAAAACCATACAAATTTAAGGTTCATTTAAGGTTATTACCATGGGCCCGGGAAACGCCGGACGGGTCAGCTAACATGTAGTCTTAGTATTAAACGAAATAAAAGATGAAAGATAGGAACTGTTTATTTGAAGTCAGTTTGACGTCACATTGACTGTACTTTGTAGAAAGTGATGTCATATATAGTATTTCTATTTATAAGCATTTTTCTGACTTTCTTTTTTTTAAGTGGAATGTCGTAAATTATATTATATGTTTTAACTTGAAATACATTTAAATAATGATGCGACGTTTTTTGAAACATTACAGTCAATAAAATGATCGTCGAATTCGACGGGTACCAGCTAGTAAATGGTGGTATTTTAATTGTACGGGGTGGTTGATGGGAGGGAAGGGGAGCTCTTCTAACACAGAATTATATGTGAAACAAAACTGTTTCTAAACCTAATTTAGATTATTTTAAAAGTAGATTAAACTGTATTATCTTACCTTACTGATCTTACGCCTTACTCTGCAATATGTCTATATCGTATTGAAATGCAGTATAAGAGAAAGTCGTGTGAATGACACACCAAATCATTATTATTATTTTAAATAAAAAACATTATATAAAATATCTGTTTGTATGATAATTTTACAGTTATATATTCCAAATTCGAGAACGCATAAAATAAATTCGAGGACCGCATGCGTCCTGCGGCTCATCTAGCCACTGTTTATCTCCCTTTTCGGATTATTTTTACACTTGCAGTTATATTTTTAGATGAAAAAATTCCCTTTATTGCCTCTGTTTTCATCACAGAAACAGCTTTTTAAGTGATAAGTAATAATAACTTCGGGGGTTACATGGGTTTCAAAGGCTAAAAAAAAAAGCATATTTTCACTATGAAAAATTTCCTTTTATTGCCTCTGTTTTCATCATAGAAATAGCTTTTTAAGTGATAAGTAATAATGACTTAAAGGGTTACATGGGTTTCAAAAGCTAAAAAAAAAAGCATATTTTCACTATGAAAATTTTCCCTTTACTGCCTCTGTTTTCATCACAGAAACAGCTTTTTAAGTGATAAGTAATAATGACTTAAAGGGTTACATGGGTTTCATAAGGCTAATAAAAAAAAGCATGTTTTCACTATTTTTCTTAATATAGTAAATACAATGTTTAGTTCCCCATCATACTATAGGTATGGGGAACTTAGGTAATCGTGAAAATTTTCGACCTCGGTTTTTTGACTTTTTTACACGTTTTCAGGTGTGAGGAATCCGAAAATGACAAAATTTCTATGGTGTCTGTTAGTCTGTTAGTCTGTTAGTGTGTAAGTCCGTTAGTTTGTTAGTCTGTGTACACGATATCTCAAGAACAAATTATCGCAGAGAGGTCAGATCAGTTTTAAAATATTACTTTCGACACTGGCAAGAACCCTATTTATTTGCAACATTCGAATTTAAAAACTTCGTAAGTTATTAGAAATTTACGATTTTCTTAACATGGGAGAATAGGACAAAAATTCACTTAAACGTGCATTAAATGGAAACTTTTTACTGTAAAAATGTCAGACCAATTTTAAAATATCAGTTTTGATGCCGGAAAGAACATCAGTAACTATAAATATGCTACTTTGAAAATTTCGCAAGTTATTGGAAATTTACAAATTCCTTAACATGGCAGTATAGGGCAAAATTTCACATAAACGTCAATTTTCAGAGATATTTTCATCGTAAAGATGTCAGACTACTTTTGAAATATTATTTAGGACACTGGTATGAATATGAATGACTATGAATTTTCCAATATAAAAATTTCGTAAGTTATTGGAAATTTACGAATTTCTTAACATGGCAGCATAGAGCAAAATTTCACATAAACGTCAATCTTGAGGGATATTTTCATCGTAAAGATGTCAAACCACTTTCGAAATATTATTTAGGATACTGGCATGAATATCATAGACTATGATTTTTCCAATTTAAAAAAAATCGTAAGTTATTTGGAATTTACGATTTACTTAACATGCCAGAATAAGGTAAAATTGAGCATAAACTTTCATTTTGAGGCTCATAAATACATTAGACAACTTCACAATTACATTTATGATATTTGTTTGAACATGATTGAATACAAATATTCTAATAGGAAAATTTCGTAAATTATTCGTAATTTACGATTTTACCAACATAGCGAAATTGTAAATTTTTCATATAAATATGAATTTTGAGGATTATTGCATTGGAAACCGTAGCATGAAAACTAAACAACGGAATCGACCCAGATAAAATAAATTAATAGATTAGAATGAGATAAATATATCGAAGTAAACGGTGGATAGCCTATTAGGTGGGGATTTCATTTTGTCACTGTATCAAGCTTTGGTCATATTCATTTCTTTGAACATGATTATAATATGTCTCGCACTAGAAATTTATCAGAACATAAATATGATGGAGAACTGAGCAGAGTCCACCTATGCCAACTAGTTTATTCAAATATTTAAGAATGTAAAACAGCAACAAGAAATTTTTATTAAAAATTTTGGAAAATTCAATCGGGGGGTACTGGTTTCCGGAGAGTCTTCAGGAAAATGATGGACAAAATTTCTCAAAAATTAAAGCAACGATCTTATTGATATTTTGCACATTTCCTCAAAATAAAATTGACTAGTACTTGACAAAGGATTAAAAATAAAAAACAAAAAATGAAATGTGAAGTTTCGGCAGAGTTGTGTGCAAAAGCAGCGCAATGTTCGGTACATTAAACCCCATGTACTGTAAAGTTAAAATACACGGTTGAAGTTAAAACCCCATAGCCTTGTAAAGTTAAAAAGAAAACCTTGTAAAAAAAAGAAAGAAAAGAGAAAAATCCTTTGTTCAAGCACTATTCAATTCTAGTTTGAAGAAGTGTGCAAAATTTCAATAAAAAAAGGGTAAAAACCCTGTTTGTCTCTTTTTTGAAGATCTGTGGAAACCAGGATCGACTTGCTGAATTTTTAAAAATTTTTAATGAAATTTTCATAAAATATTGTTTAAATGTTGCTTTTTTATATGCTGAGAATTTTGAATAAAAAAATTTATTTATTACATTAAATAGATAAGAGAAAAAATATGCTTTTTTTAGCCTTCAAAACATGTGTAACCTTTGAGGTCATATTTTCCCTGTATAATGATTTAGATGCTTTTGAAAATACAATAAAATTGTTCTTTCTAACGGTTTTATTGGATGAAAGAAAAAAAAAAAACTTTCTAATTGATCGAATTTGCGCATGGGTGTCATACAAAAATTTGAAACATATATGTATTATATATATATATATATAATTGACTAGCGAATTTTTTTTTTTTTTTTTTTTTTTTTTTTTTTTTTTTAATTATTATTATTATTATTTTTTTCTACCCAGTTTTGAAATTTTCAGTTTACATTGCCCAGTTATCTTGAATATAGGAAATGAATTAAACCGCCTTTACATCTTTTTGGAACACCCCGTATAATAAGTTTACTTTACTATGAATTTTATGTACTAAATATTTTGCATTACTGTTTAGGTTAATTGTCCTGTATAAGTGTATCTAATCCTGTTTAGCTGCATTGGGCTTCGAGCTCTGTAAGTTTCGGCTATAGGCTTACAGAGTTACAGAATTACGCTTAATTTTGCATACAATATTCAATCATTGCTCCTGAAGACTTATTCGACATTATATGATTTCATTGTTTGGATTCTGATTATCCTTTCCTTTCCAGGAAAAAACTGAATTAAATAATTTATACCATACATGAATGGTAAATTTCTGACTTGAACCTTTTTTTACCAATCGATTTTCTCAAAGACTAAATGATATAGATTTAAATCTTTATACCAATCGATTGAAAATTTTTTTCTGAGTCTGACTATGTACTTAACTCAAAATCGACATTTTTGGACTTAAATCCTTTATACTTATCAGTACAGATATAATCTTACGTAATTTATCAGTTAGAAGTAAGAAGGAGGAAATATATCTTGAGAGACAAGCTGCAAAATGAGCAAGCATTTAATATAATTGAAACTGTACAATATAATATAAAAAAAAATGTAAAATTTCTTAATACAAAATATAAAAGTTAATTTATAAATCAAGTAGATGAAGAAAGAAAAAAAAAACTTTTTAAATACAAGTTTATACTATCAATGGTTTAATATACATACATGAAAATAAATAAATCTTATAGTTAATTATAAATAAATATTAAAATACATCATCCTGGAAAGCTGTATTATATATAGCAGATATAGTAACAATATTTGATTTTGTAGCAGGTTGCTCTGATGAATCTCTGAATGCCAACCAACCAGCTTTATCTACAGGATCATTCGGACCCCAATCTTTAGACGCTTTGAAGCTTTCTATTATTTTCTGAAAATGTTTAAGAAATCAGTAATATTAGTTGAAATGTCAGTATACATAACATGATATTAAAAGTTTAATTTTTGAAGAATATTCGTTTATTTACTCTTTTTTTTTTTTTTTTTTTTTTAATGCTATGCATAATAGAACTTTTAGATAGATATATATGCAGGGCCCGACTATGCTTTTTGAAGACCCGGGGCACTGATGCTATTCGGAGGCCCCCATACCCTGCTCTAAAGAGCTCACCAAAAGGACCCATACTCAAAATAAAAAAAAAATAAATAAAAATAGTGCGTTTTTTAATTTTTTGCTTCAATTATACCTTCTATTTCCTCTTTTTTTTTTTTTTTTTTTGCAACCTATAACAAAATCATTAGTTTTATGTTCAAGACAAATGAAAAAATGTAGCACATTAATCAGCCAATGTGTAGGAAATTAGTCACAAAATTTTATAATTGTTTAAGCTCTCTAATAAAATATAAAAAGAAAAATGTAATAAATTTTTGTTTTTAATGCACATATAATGAATAAATTTGTACAATCAATTTGTACTTCTCAATTTTTGAAAATGAGGCCCCTAAATTTGGAGGCCCGTGTGCCCGTGCCATAATCTGGCCCTGTATATATGTAGGTTATTTTCGGGTAATATGGAATAGTTATGAAGGGAAATATGTGGAATACCCATTTCCTTAAAGAACAATATGGAATAAGGTAGAATTTTCAAAGGAAATCCTGGATAATTGCAATACAAACATTTTATTTTGAAATTATTATTGAAAATACAGTCGAACCTCGTTAACGTGAATCTCACGGGAAATAAAATATTTGTTCATGTTATCAGTAATTCATGCTATCACTCACCCAGAAACTAATCTTCATTTTGACGGAGAATTGTGGGAACAGTTCATGTTCTTCAGTACTGATAAAATTATCAACATTCAAGTTTTACAAAAATTACAAATAATATGGAGTAGATGGTATTCCATATTACTCGAATCGCCATTTTGGAGAAAAAGTCAACCTCAACCTCCTGTTGGTAGAAATAATTTTATGGGAACAGACAATTAACTAACTCAATTCGCCTACCGAAAATGACACTAGTTTGCACTCATTTTACCGTTTCATAATTAGATTACAGAATTCGTAATACTTACCTCCATAAAATGTTTGAATCTTGATAAACCAAAGAAGTCGTATGACACAAAAAGTGCTCTTATCACTAACACAATGAAAGCTGCCCAGTGAGGCTCAGTGCCCCATTTGAGGCCCAGTGAAAACGTTTGACGTGCTTCCGACAGGTTACAGCACTGTACAGGTGATATATAACGGTATTCTATTACACGACTATTCCATGTTCCCACCGTTTCTCGATTTGATAAGGTAAAAATGCAAATGATACTTCTCGAAATTTTAATTGTTAATTGCCTAATTTTGATTTTTGAAATAGAAGGAAAAGGTTATTGTTAATTTTTATGTTACATTGTAAAGCAGTTTTTTTTTTTTTTTTTTTTTGAAGGGATTTTTTTTTATAATGGAGTATTGGGTAACCTTTTAAATGAATTAGTACAGCGGCATAACTCATTGATTTGCTCTTAAATGAGAAAATATAAGTCTCTTAATTAACTTCTTTGACATAAAATTATGAATTTATTTTATAACATCAGTGTAATACAGGGTTATGAAATTCCAAGAAATATAGCAATTATGCTAACTTTATTTATTATTAACGAAAAGTAAACAAATAAATTGTTTTCTATAATTATGTAAATATAATTTCGTACAAATTTTTTGTGCAATAAATAAGAAAAAAAAAAAAAAAAAAAACACAAAAGATATTTACACACAAAATTTTATTATAAAACTTTAGAAATATTTATATTTGAAACTTACTCTTAAATAATTACAATAAAAAATCTGATATTCTTATGTTATTAAGAATTTTATTTTACTTTCTGATAATTACCAAATGAAGCCTTTAGTGCCTTAATCAATGAATAAAATCTTCTTATACTTAGTTATGTTCTATAGCTAAAGTGCAACATTTTGGTCATTAATTGATGAAGGACTAGAGTGGGACTCTTGGACTAGAGTCCCACTGTATAGAGAGGCATATTTAGGCATGGTACATCAGTATGCTGTTTTCGAGGCTATTTTCCAAAAATGCAATGCTATTTTTATATGAGATTGGCTGACAGACAAGCAAAAAATACTTTGCTGTTGATCAAGGAAACATATTGGTGTTCTACAGTGTCGGACAAAAGTGGAGGCACACTTTCTAATTTAGATGTTTTTGTCAAATATCTAAACAAATACTGCATGGATTATCTTGGAACTTCACGGGAAGAAAGAGTGTGTTACATCTCATATATTACAGCTAATTTTTTTCACATAAACAAAAAGGAGGTTAGTTACATATTAAAAATAATTATACCATTTTTGGGATCACCCTGTAAAAAATAATGCTTTGAATGCGTTGAAACTGTAGTATATGATGAAAATGCTTCTTTTAATTATGTATTCATTTACATGAGAATGACACCTATATTTATGGATATATAAAGATTTGAAAATTGAAATTTTTTTATATGTGTTTTGTTTACCATGTAAGGTTTTCAACCCAACGAAATGTCATTAAAAAAAAAAAAAAAAAAAATGACATACTACATTTGGCACAACGTAAAGCAAGCAGAATTTCAAAATTTTAAATAGCTGATGAATTACGAACATTTTTACGAAGTAATATTAACTGCACTTGTGCAAGTATTAAATATATATATATATATATTTTTGCGTAATTTATTTGCTAGAAAAGTTATAAAAAAAAAAAAAAAAAAAAAAAAAAAAAGAAATACTTCGAAATTTCAGAAAGATAGCACTGATAGAAGAGTTTTCAAAAAGAAGCAAATCATTACGGTGTTTTACGCATATTTAGTTACAGCGTGTCTTGCCTCTTTTTACAATTTCTCAAAATTCAGCTCTTCTATCGACGTAATTTTCCTCAATTACGATATTTGTTTATATATGCACGTATATATAAACGTTTTCCGCTGCTTCCACCCACGAAAGACGAATCAGATATGCTCCATGCACATGAAATGTTTTTCTCTACTAATTTCATCTTTATATATTTATTAACATTCTAAAATTCATTTTTTTGTTTATCACGCCCACTTATTCAAATTATCATGCCTATTAAATTCTACCTATTTAAACAATATAGTTTTTGTATAATTATTAGTACTACCTTTGGCGCCTATTTTATACAAATATATTTTGATTATTATTTGAAAAAAAAAAAAAAATAGTATGTATAAGGTGCATCTCAAAATTATAGTGCCATTCAAAAATTCCGAATTATACAAAGAAAGAATGGATAAATGAGGAAATTCACATATACAATTAACATTGGATAATTTTTACATTATTACGTTCAAAAATTTGCCATGTAAGTCTTGCACCTAAAAATTAATACTTTTTTTTTTCGATATTTGTACCTAAAGAGGGTCTCAAAATTATAGAGCCACGCGTGAAAAGTTACTAAGATCGTGCTTTTAACGACTAATTAATATCCCATTTTTGGAAATGATGTCAAACATACTGTTAGGCATTGAATCGGATAGCTTTTGGCATAGTTTTAAGTATTTCTTCCCAAGTTTTAAGGAATGCGGGTTTGTGTTCTGATACTGAATGGTACTGCCGACCATGTTCACAGACTTTGCGTGAAACTGTTGCCCACATGTTTTCTATTGAATTAAGGTCTGGAGAACATGGAGGCCAATCCATCCCAAGAATTATATTGGTTAACACGTTGAGCGACATATCAGTCATTCTAGGTTCTAGACATTTTGTCATATATCTGTAAGTACTGAAGGAATCATCCTGAAACTTTAGGAGTGTGCAGAACATGCTATACTTCAAACATCTGAGTGAAATTTTTATCCTGAAAGCAAAAGCAGTACCAATAAAAATTAAAACATTGAGCGCCTTGTCAGCCATCGGTGGCTGACAATGTCAAATATGATATAAAGCTGCGTCAATCGTCGGTGGCGGATATGAAATAGGATATAAAACTAAAAATATTACATTTAATGATTGAAAATTTATTAAAAATTTGCTTAATTTTTATTTATAACAGGAGGAATCATTATGGAACTTTATTTAATTTTAAGAATTTGCGTGGCGCTCAAAGTGTTAAAAAACACTTCCAAGTCAATTTTGCATTATGGGAGAGCAATTATCTTGGTAAAATTGTACACATGAGTTCTTTTGTAACAAAAATAACAATAAATAAATAAATAAATAAATAAAAAATAAATAACCTTTTGACAGTTCCTGATACTTTCGAGCTTTTAAATGACCTGTTTGAAATAGTACTGGCATTTTGTCACTTGTGTTAAATCCACCTAAATGGTTATTCCTTCACCTCCTTGTTGTAGCTTAGAGAAAATTATTGTCTCTCTTTTAAGGTCATACGAAAAATATTTGCAGCCATCTGACGAGTCAAGATTATTTATTTTCCCATCACTCCAGATAACTTTATGCCATTTTTGAGTCCACCACATGTGATATTTGCATTTCCCGATAGCAAAGATGTTTACAGTTTTTTAGTACGCGATACTCTGTATCTTTTGATCAGGAGAAGAAGCTACTTATGTTGGAGGTGTTTATCAGGTGAATAACTGAAAGGGTGCATTCGAAAGTATACCTTACGAAAAATGACAGAGATATAACTACTTCCGTACACATCTCATCTTCCCGGGAAACAAATATATAAACAAACATGGCTCCTATATGGTAGTTCTAATTTCCCGAACTTCCCGCGTGACGTCATTCCCCAACTCGGAAGTAACCGGGAAATACTTTCGAATGCGCCCAAAGTTTCTGTCTTGGCGGCAGCACTGGATAGTAACCAATAACTTTTTGGTCCCGTATGTCCCACAGAAATTCAAATAATTTCTTACCATATTATTAGAAAGTTTAAATTATCTTGCAATTGCTTTAATAACTAGTTTATTCCTATATAATTTGTCAATCTTTCGTCTTTTTAACTCAGACAATGATTTTGCACGCCCATAATCGCAGCAACAATCAATTTGAGAAACAAATGCAAAATCATGTCTTTAGATGATAAAATCAGATGAAATTCTAATTTTATTCTTGGTCTCAACGCAGTCTAACAACCCAAGTATGTTAATACCATATATATAGTAATAAATATAGATCTATCATCCCCATGTTATCGAGCAAAAAATTTTGATGCCGAAAAAAAGTTCTAAAATCAGCCATTAGAGAGTATTGAAAAAAAGAATAAAAATAAAAATGAATTTGAAACTGTATCTGGAGTTTTTCATTCACCTTTAGTAAAGAAATTATTCACAAATTTTATTTACTAAATTATCCGTGTGTATTCCTGTGTGTGATTTACTCGGGGAAAGGCAGCCATTAAAGTGACTTTTCCCGAAAAAAAAAAAGGCATCACTTTTTCCCCTCTCGCTGATCAATCTATGTCTTATTACTATATCTATGGTTAATACATGCATATTCAGTATCTTTATGCACGTGGCTCAATCATTCTGAGACGCTTTTTTTGTAAAGCTACAAATATAAAAACAATATTATTATTAATTATTTTTTATGTGCCCACTTCTGGCAATTTTTATACCTCATAATCTAAAACCTATCTAATGTTAATTGTATAGCTGCAGTTCCTTATTTATGGTTTCTTTTTTTTGCATTAGCCGGAATATTCGAGTGTCATTCTCATCTTGAGACGCACCATGTATAGATATAGCAAATATCATGAAAGAAAGTACCAAATGTACAGAATAAATGGATACATTTGGCTAATAAATTACCCAAAAGAAATTTTGTATATGCAGTTAAAAATTATCTGGAAAAATTGCTCATATTTCATAGATATTTAACATTTTTTAACATTTTTATATTCTGATTGTAGTATGTTTTGTCTAATATATTATATTAAACTATCCAAAACATGACACTGCATTGGTTTCAAAAGCCTTTATGCTATAAACAAAAAACTTACGAAAAATTGTCAGTGTTGTTAAAGAAATCTTTATATCTCCGTGAATATATATATATATATATATATATGTGTGTGTGTGTGTGTGTGTTTGTACAGTTATAAGAAACATTTAAATCATATGCTACAGCTGTAACGCATTTCAAGCATTATACTTTATAGGAAGATCTCAAACACTTTTTTTTTTTTTTTTTTTTTACTTACTTCTACATGTATACTCGTATATAGTGAAAGTATAGGATTCGTGAAAATTTTCGAACTCCAGTTTTCGATGGATTTACACGTTTTGGGATATTTTGAACACGATTTGACTGTTTTTAGAAAATGTCTGCCTGTGTGTATGTGTGTCTGTGTCTGTGTCTCTGTGTATGTATCAAATTTTGTGGACGCTGTATCTCACGAACCAATCAACGAAATTTAACCAAACTTGGTGTTTAGTTAGACCCTGACATTAACTGGTACTGATTAGATTTGAGGAACAATTGCTCAACAGGTGGCGCTGTTATCTCATTTTTTTCTAAATTTTTCAGTATAGGACAAAATTTCGTATAACTGTACGTAATGAGAAATATTTTAATCGTGTGATATTTTAATCGTGTGTAGGAGCATCGCTTCCTCTCCCCCTGGGGGGGGGAGTAAATTTTCAATATGTCTATCTTTCGAAAGATCTCGTCAATACCTTTAAAACGAATGGTTGAACTATAGATCTGGGATAATTTAAAACAAAGTTATCGATTTTTTTTTTTATCTTTTAACGAAAAAAAACTTAGAAAACAAAATCGTATTTCTTCTGATAATTGCAAAAAATTGATATCTTTCGGCATTTAGTGATAATATAATTCTGTCAGATAAAAATTGTCTGCATTTATAATAGAAAATAATTTGATAATTTAATATATAATTTGTATTGAATAAATTTTGAGTAAAATTATATAGAAGAAAGTCATGTGGTGGCCACATCATACTAGTTTAATTTGTACGGAATCAGTTTTTACCTTCAGGAAAAACTTTCGCTAGGATATATGAAGTATATAAGATGTTCTTTCTACACTAGAGTTTCAAGAAAATCCATGAAGTATTTTTTTTTTAAACGTTCCCCCAAAACTTCTAAATTTGAACGTATGTCGTCACATATGTCCAGGACTGTATATTAAAAAAACAATTCTTGACCGATGTATGTATTTTGATAACATGTACCCTAGGGCGAGTCAAACATGTCGTCGATGTATATAAATTCCTCATAGTAACTCTTCAGGATTGAGAAATTTAACTACCCTATTTGAAGAACAACAGTATATTAAAAGTTATACACATATTTTTATTAAAAATTATGCACCGTTATCCATGTTGTTAAAGGAATATTCAAAAAGACATTTTCTATGGAAAATGGCAAGAATAATTCAAACGTAATAATTGTTTGTAACCTGAGAACAGCGTGTTCTAATCGTCTCATTTTACAACAAGCATGCTAAACTATTGTAACATCGAATACATATATGTTTGTAATTATATAATATTACAAATATTATAATTATAAATACAAATACAAATAATACATTCTTTTAATTGACGAATAGTTTTCTTAAAATTTATTTTTAAAAGATAAATGTTTTTATCATTTCATTATTGCAGTTTTTATATACATATTACATATTGCAATGTATCAATCAAGATTTAAAAATAAGAAAAAATTATTCTTTATATCTTTGGATAATTTTATCGAAAACTAACAAAGCTTTACTTTTATTTTCCCCAAATATTTAAAATGTTGAAAAAACAAATATTTGCACCTCTGTAAACAGATCGTGCTGCATTTTAACTACGTTTTCGGAACTGCAATATCTCTACTCCACCATCTGGTAAATCTAACGGTGGTGAATACAAAGCATGTAACCGTATATATTTGCACCTCTATTACTGTAAATAGATTACATTTTAGCTAAGCTTCCAGAACTTCAACACCCCGACTCCACAAACCTTTGTGCTTTACAGGGCTGGCTTTAAAGCATGTAACCGTATATATTTGCACCTCTATTATTGTAAACAAATAGTATTTCATTTTAGCTATGTTTTTAGAACTGCAAAATCTTAACTCTACTGTTTGATAGTTCTTACAGAATTGGCTTCAAAACATGTAACGGTACGCGTTGATCACTTATTCTACGTTCGTACATTATGCAACGTATTTTACAGTGCTCGCTTCGAAACATCATGTAACAGTACACATACTTGTATTATTTTAGACATATAGCACTGAATTTTAATTATGTTTTCAGAACTACAACACCTTAATTCCCCTGTTCTAATATTTTTACACGTAAAAGAACGCTCTGATCACTAATTCTAAGTTTGTATATCATTTTTACAATTATGCATTAAAAATTTATACATCACAGTTTTTTCTACATCATTTGTTACGTAAATTCTAATAATCTCTTAAAAAGAAAGTTGTTCTAACAAAAATAGTTATTTTAACAATTATAGTTGCTTTTGAAAAACAGATAAATAAGACAAAAGTTGAAAACATAAATTATATATATTAATTTCAATATTTATTTTTTTCTTAAAGATTAATTATCGCTGTAGTGTTCTTAAAATCTTACCTCTTTAACAGTTTTGCCGGGACTTCGATATATGACCATCATTCCCCATATTGGTATTTGTACAACAGCTATAAAAGCCAGAGTCCAACCAGCAACAGTAGCCCAAGTAGGTAGGCCTTCACTTCCTGATTCTTCTACGATTCGACCATAAATAAAAAGAACCTACACGAAGCATAAAAACAGTGAACAATTTATCTCGCGAAATGAATACATGTGATTAAAAAATATCACAAATATCTAAAATGTCTACCAAATTATAACATTATACTAGAGTGAATCGAAAAAATAAAAAAGACTAATACGTTGCCGCTATCACAGTTTCCCTTTTCTATATTTTCCTATACAAATGCACGCAGAGCAAATTATTTATTTAAATTATTATTTATTAAAATCATTTTCCATGGTGAATGCAGATAAGTATAATACTGAGACCACTGAGATTTCTTCTCTGAGATCTTTCCACCTCAGAGAGGTATAACACTGACTGCTAAAAGAGTGTTAATTTTGTACTTTACAGACAACATATTAAGAATTTTTTTAATGAAAAAGAAATCTATAACTTAAAAAAAAAAAAAATTATTATAGATACAATGCTTAACCATTAATTTTAAATGCATTGACGACCCCTTTTGTAAAATACTTGTATAGAAAATCTACAACCTTAAGAAATTCTCTCTCCCCCTTCCCCTCAAGTGTAAGAGATATTTCTGCATTTAAAAAAAAAAAACTTTTTCCTGGTTATTTATTACTATTATAAATAATCATTTTTTATTTTTTTAAATCTCCCATTTATTCGTAAAAAGTAACTCTAATTGATACGGAATTTGTCCTATACTGCCATATTAAAAATCATGAAAAAAAAAAAAAAAAAAAAAAAAAAAAAAAAAAAAAAAACTTTTTCCTGGTTATTTATTACTATTATAAATAATCATTTTTTATTTTTTTTTATCTCCCATTTATTCGTAAAAAGTAACTCTAATTGATACGGAATTTGTCCTATACTGCCATATTAAAAATCATGAAAAAAAAAAAAAACTTTTTCCTGGTTATTTATTACTATTATAAATAATCATTTTTTATTTTTTTATCTCCCATTTATTCGTAAAAAGTAACTCTAATTGATACGGAATTTGTCCTATACTGCCATATTAAAAATCATGAAAAAAGAGGAAGCGATTAAAGCCACCTCTTAAGAAATTTTTACCAAAAGTTAATAGGCACAAATTTTTATCTTATATTTATCATTTTTATGCATATAAATTTATATGAAACGCTCTGCATTAGTTCTTGAGATGACACAAAACTTTTATCGGACATACACAGATATACAGAGAGACAGACATTTATTAAAAGTTATCAAATCGTGTACTGGAGCTCTCAAAACGTGTAAATCCATTGAAAATCAGAGTTTGAAAATTTTTATGAATCCTGCTATTGAATACAGAATAAAGTACGAAACTTGTCTTTGCGAAGACGGGTACCTATCAATAAATGTAGCTTGGCCGCATGAACATTTTTACACATTACATTATTTTTTTAATTACATCTTCAGATTGTTATGCGAACTAAGCATTGAAATTCTATTTTTTTTTTCCTTCAAACTTTCCCACAATTTATATTGACAAAATAAATTTAGAGTAGTATCATACATAGCGATATACTATTGCTTGCTTGAGCATATGCATTTTGAACACAAAAAACATTTATATACAATGGTATTACATTAGGCGCATATATACACTCCTGCTGAAAAGTTTAGCAAGATTTCCAAACAATCAGTTTTTTTCAATTTAAAAACTTATCTTTCCATCAAATATTTTCAACCGTTAGGTATTTACAGAACTGGGTCTTCCTCATGTTTTTCAGTGAAGGTTGGTTTAAGACAACGTTTAGGGGGCCGGTAACAATTTGAGCAAAATCAATAATGTTTCTGATCACCCTGTATCGTTAAGTGAACGAAATGAATTGTAACTTTGGGATATTTTAATACAGACCCAGTTTAATTTGTGGATGAATTTGTGTGACGATATTAAGTAAACGGAGATATAAGCATTAAAACTCGAAAAATAATCAGCATGTCTTTATTTATAATATACAGAGTTTTAAACGAAAATTATTCCCACTTTCAGACAAGTTGGAAAAATACTTTTGAAACAATATATTGCAAAATCTCAAATATATAATAAAATATGAACATTTTTATGAAAAACGTTTTCACTGCCCATGTGCGAAAGATGAAAAAAAGATACTGCATAGGTTGAAAGATAGATATATTGGGCAACTTTTGTCAAAAGTACATTTGAATAGATTAAAAATTAAGCAATTTATTCGAAAAAGAACGAGCTAGACTTTCGATATTTTCCAAGAGTTGAAATTTCTTGAGGAGGTTTTCATATGCCGAGTAATTAATTTAAAGATCCAATTATTTTAACCACTTAGTACGAGGTCTTTTTTTTTTTTTTTCTTTTGTGTGTGTGTGTGAAAAAACTCTTATCTCACAAATCTTAGTAAATAAACAAAACTATGTTAGAGTTACAAGCTTGTGAGGGGTTTTTCACAAAAAATACATTTGGAGCGTGGTTGAAATAGTTGGATCTTCAAATTAATTACTCGGCATCTGAGAAACCCCTTAAGAAATTTCAACTCTTGGAAATTATCTAAAGTCTAGCTCGTTTTTTTTCGGATAATTTGCTTAATTTTTACTCTATTCAAATGCACTTTTGACAAAAGTTGCCCAATATATCTAGCTTTCAACCTATGCAATAATTTTTTTTTTTAATCTTTCGCACGGCAATGAAAACGTGTTTCATAAAAATGTTCATATTTTATGAGATATTTGAGATTTTATATTCCGATTCCAGTATATTGTTTCAAAAGTATTTTTCCAACTTATCTGAAAGTGGGAATAATTTTCGTTAAAAACTCTGTATATTATAAATAAAAAACATGCTGATTATTTTTCGAGTTTTAAAATAAATGCTTATATCTCCGTTATTTAAAATTCATCCGCACAAATTTATCCACAAATTAAAGTGGGTCTGCATTAACATATCCTAAAGTTACAGTTCATTTCGTTTACTTAACGATACAGGGTAATCACAAACATTATTGATTTTGCTCAATTTGTTACGGCCCCCTAAACGTTGTCATAAACTAATCTTCACTGAAAAACATGAGGAAGACCCAATTCTTTAAATACCCAATGTTTGAAAACATTTCATCGAGAGATAAGTTTTTAAAATGAAAAAACTAAACGTTTGCTAATCTTGCTAAACTTTTGAGCAGGAGTGTAGTTACGACATACGTTGAAACCTTTTGTCATGGAAAAGAAAAAGTCGAATTTGTTTACAGGTAATTTTTCGACAGATACGTACAAGGGTAATAACAAAAGTCTCCTATTTCTGAAAAAATAAATAAAGTAAAATGATCAAATTATTAGATCCCCCCCCCCCCCCCCCCACATTTTTTAAAAACATTTTTTCGATTTTCTAAAAAATAAATAAAAAAATAAAAATAGTAGACGAAATGGCTTGGAACTTCACACATGCAAAAAACATTAAAAAAACTCATTGTTTCCACTATCGATTTAGTCCAGAGTGAAATTAGGGGACCAACCACAAATTGAGGAAGAGTGAAAATACTTTGGATCACCCTGTATCACAAAAAGCTACAAATGACTTGTAACTTTAATACATTATTGCAGATACTATGTACCATATTTCTATGTTTTTGAGTGGAAATTGCGCAATTATTTAGGCGGATATATATATATATTTTTTTTTTCCCCCAAACATTACTTATTTTTTCGACAAGCTTTTTGCTTACAACTAGAACAGATTTCCATAAGATTTTTACAAAGCTTGCTGAAAAATCGACAAAGCATTTGAGAAACATTATTCTGAAGGATTCAATTCACATGTGCAGTATTTGTTGGGACATGAGTATTTTTAATAAATATTATTTTACTGCGCTTGCGCGAAAGATAGAAATTTTTTTATTTTTTAGGACCAAAGCTAGATATATTAAGCAACTTTTGTCAAAAGTTCATTTGAATAGAGTAAAATTAAGCTAAGATAAAGACACCAGTGCTCGTCATCCCTAAAATCTGCACCAGTTAGTTGGCACCCTCTTAAACGAAGTGTTAAAATAAGCATTAATTAACATCTATGAATTATTATCCACCAGCACCAGATTCTCCAAAGCCTTCTGCTTCTTATTACACAAACAGTTCGATTTCAAGAGCTGAGAAAAAGTGGGGGAAAGCAAAATAAGTGAAACGGGTTGCGTGATATTGTTTAAGTATTGTTTTTAAGTAAAAAAGGGATAGATGTTTATTTTATTACAAAAAAATTTTATCTCAAAAAAAAGTTTTAAGTTTAAAATTGGATTTCAAACTTGAAACACATTTCAAGTGAAAAGTTTTGAAAATCTTCATATTTGAATGAGTTTACATAACTTGTAAAAAAATGTTTTCGTAATAAAATAATTACTTTTGTAGTTATCTGTAGTTTATTCTGTTTTATGCTCCCTCAAGAAAATTTACGTAAACATTTATTTGTATTAATTCTATACTCTTATTCCATTGAAGTTGTACAAATACAACACTCTGTATTTAGTAAGATAAGACTAATTTTAAATTTTTATTTTAAATTAGTGTTATATATGATCAAAATGAGTATTATTGTTTGTATTTAGAAAAAAATCGTTATTTCGAGTTTTGGCGGTTAATGGGTTAAATGACAATTTGATTGAGTCTACGTAAAGCAAATGATTAAGGAATGAGGTATGTTCTTGGTATATTTTTTGTTTATTGCTCATAAAGCATTGTATGTAAAGTTTGTGATATGTAGAATGCGATTTATGTGCGACTTTTTAAAATTTAACATAATATAAAGATATTTAAGGTATGTAGGCTACAGGTGCATATTTTGCACGTTTCAGCAGTGCACAGACACACACACAGACCAACCGCTAAATACATTATTTTTAGATTCAGGGGACCTCAAAACGTGTAAATATAACAAAAACTCGATTTCGAAAATTTGACGCATAAACAATATTTCTCTACCTTATGGGTAAGAGAAAGTAATAACAAGAGAAATAGAGAGAGACTTCTACATTCTGATGTAACTGCTGGGCTAACAGATAATACCTGCTTGAAACTTCATCACCACGCATAGCAGTAGTATTTAATATTGAGATAGAACCTTTCTCTTTTAGCAATTTTTTAACAAATTTGAAAATTGTTTACAACTTCAGTCTGTCTAGTCTTCTGTTTCTGCGTATATTTTTTAGTCCATCTGCCTGTCCGTCTATCAGCGCTCTATCTTTCGTAAACATTTTCAAAATGCCTTGAATCTTATATATGTTACTCAGTTTTACTATGGCATTTTTTCCATTGAAATTGGTATAAATAGTATAATAGTTCTGGGACATCCAAAAGAATTCCAATGCATTACCTATGCATTAAATGATATTTGTATAAGGCACATTCTGAAAACTTTGTTCTGAACAAAATGGAATGAAATTAACATTTTTTTCAGGGTCACGCAAATATATATTCTACATTATTGAATAGAATTTTAAAATGCTGTACCAGGTTGTCCCTAAAGTTCTGCACCATCAATGGTATGCAGATTTCGACGTGGATCGGACGACAGAGTAAGATGCGCATGCGCTAAAAAGTGCCGCCAGGTGAACAGGTAGAGGTAATAGAATAGTGTGTATGCTCATTGAGAAGAATAGCGTCCGTAGTAGTAGTGTGAAATCGTGAAAGATGTGTGATTCAAAAACCGCGACACGTGCCGTGCTTCGTTTTCTATGGAAAAAAGGCCTAAGTGCGAAAGAAATCTGTGCAGTTGAAGGACCTGATACGATCAATCGATCGACAGCATCCCGGTGGTTCAAACGTTTTTCGTCTGGCGATTTGAGCCTGGAAGAGCAGCCTCGAAGTGGACGGCCAAAATTGGATGTTGGGACCGCTGTAGCAGCTGCTGTCATGGCCGAACCTCAAACCAGCACACGTGTGATAGCCCACAGGTTAGGGGTATCCAAAAATACAGTGCACCGGAGGCTTCTTGAACAGGACTTCAGTAATAAGCGACCGAGACAAAGTCCACATGAGCTGACACAACTGCAGGCCGAGAACAGAGTGAAACTCTGTCAAGAACTTTTGAAAAACCCAAGGGATGATCGGTTCTGGAAACGCATCGTTACTGGGGATGAGAAGTGGGTGTTTCTCCGCAATCCAGACAATCGCAAACAGTGGGCAAAACGAGGTCAAGATACCCAGGCCCAGGCGAAACAAGACAGATTCGGCAAAAAGGTCATGCTGTGTGTTTGGTGGAATATCCATGGCATTCTTCACTTCGAATTGGTTCCTGAGGGCCGTGCCGTCACAGGGGACCTCTATGCCGAACAACTGGAGCGTGTTCACGCTGTACTTGTGCAGAAATACCCCGCTCTGACAAACAGAAAGAGAGTATTGCTGCAACATGACAACGCACCAGCTCATCGCTCCAGAAAAGTGCAAGCGAAACTCGCGGAACTCGATTGCATGGAGGTTCTTCCGCATCCTGCTTATAGCCCTGATGTTGCCCCATCCGACTACGGTTTGTTTCGTTCCATGACGCACTTCCTCTGTGGTAAACAATTCAATGACTATGACGAGGTGAAACACGCTTGTCAACAGTTTTTCGATTCGAAACCTGCCTCCTGGTATCATCACCAAATTGAACTTTTGGCACAACGATGGCTAGCTGTCCTGAATCACAATGGCCTGTATTTTGCTGAATAAAATACTTTGTGTTTCTGATACCATTGCTTTTTATTTCGACGCTTGTATGGTGCAGAACTTTAGGGACAACCTGGTAAAATGATTTTTCAGTTATGTTAAACGTGGTTATTACTGCTGTTTGTCTATCTGCCTTCCTGATTGATTGTCCATCTGTCCGTGCTCTAATTCCGTTCATATTTATAGAATAACTTGAAACTGATATTTGCTATTCAAGTTCTAGTTCACTGTGGCCTGCTCTTTATTGAAAATTATATAAATAGCGGAAATGGCTTGTGTATAGCACTCACAAAAGATTCCTGGTACATTACGGTCTACGAATGGTATTTTTAAAACAAATATTAACAGTTTTATACAGTACACAACAAAAGGAATATACATTATTAAGATACACAAAACCATTTTCTTGTAAAACAAGGAATAATTAGCATAGCTAAAAGGTTTACAGAGTACCTACAAAGTAGTTTAGATACATTATGATATATAAAAGAAAAGTAGGCAGAATTATGAGGAATTGTTTTACTACACTAAATTGTGCGTGTACAAATTAAGATGATATACAAGGCTACAGAAAAACAATTCTTTAATGCTTTCTCTTTAGAGATAAAGTTACGAAGATGCATTTGTGAGAATCCTTTCGTTAAAATAAATAAAAGTTTTAAAAGTTTTTCTCCTGATTAAAAACAAAATGTATTTAAAGACGTTATCGGGGAAATAATATACGAGGGTGAGTCATTAAGTAAGTCACAAGTGCATATGGCATGATTTAAAGTAGTAACAGGTATCTCCAAAGAATGATGATACATGGCAGCATCATACAGCTTTATGGTATTAAATTCATATTGAGTAGGTAGCATTCACATGCATGCGTAATGCAGTTTCAAACTAGTTGGCATAGGTGGACTCTGCTCAGTTCCCCATCATATTTATGTTCTCATAAATTTATAGTGCGAGACATATTATAATCATGTTAAAAGAAATGAATTTGACCAAAGCTTGATACACTGACAGAATGAAATCCCCGCCTAATAGGCTATCCACCGTTCACTTCGATATATTTATCTTATTCTAATCTATTAATTTATTTTATTGGGGTCAATTCCGTTGTTTAGCTCTCATGCTACTATTTCCAATGCATAACTTACAACTTACTTTTAATAACTTACGCAGTTTTTAAATTCAAATGTTGCAAATGAATAGAGTTCTTGCCAGTGTTGAAAGTAATATTTTAAAACTGATCTGACCTCTGTGCGACAAATTGTTCTTGAGATATCGTGTACACAGACTAACAAACTAACGGACTAACAGACACCATACAAATTTTGTCATTTTCGGATTCCTCACACCTGAAAACGTATAAAAAAGTCAAAAAATCGAGGTCGAAAATTTTCACGATTACCTAAGTTCCCCATACCTATAGTATGATGGGGAACTAAAATGGCGGCGGTGCTGAATGACTGTACGATAGAAGAGCAGCGTGCCGAGGTTCAATTTTTATGGGCGAAAGGACTTGAATAAAAAAAAATATTAAAAAAAAAAATGGTAAGTGCTACAGCATCTACCTTACAGCCCAGACTTAGCCCCAAGCGATTTTCATCTGTTTGGTCCCCTGAAACAACATCTTGGAGGCAAACAATTTGCAGTTGACGACGACGTTCTACATGAAGTCCTACTGTGGATGAGACATCAACCCAAAGAATTTTATGCAGCTGGAATTGGGGCTCTGATAAAACGATGGAATAAGTGCATCAACGTTGCTGGAGATTATGTGGAAAAATAAAAATTGTTTTCAAGTGATTATCATGGTAAATTATTTTTTTATTATCTTTTGTGACTTATTTAATGACTTCCCCTCGTACATTGAATGTTAAATGATGTAATTAAAAAGTATAGTTGGAAAGTGTTTATGATTCATGCAAACCGCTTGATTTTTCTCAACTGTTAATATTTGAATTTGTACCTTTAATTAATTGTTTAACGGTTTCAATTAATTCTGTTACTTTTGTCTTGTCAGATGTTATTTTTAAAAATATGTTCTCAGCAAAACCACTCTGACTAAGCCCTTTGGGGAAATACCAGTTAAGTTCATTTTTAGAATTGCCATAACTTGAAATATATAATATGAGAAAATATTTTCAACCGATAATATTTTATAGGTAACAGAATATGAAGAACTTACTATTAGAGCTATTGGAGCTGTAAAGGCCCATGTTGCCTTCCAAAATATTCCAGGAGGATATCCCAGCATGAAATGCACGTCTTTACAAAAGTTTTTTAAGCCTGTTTACAAAAATGATTTTTTTTTATTTAATATGCTTAGAAATTATTTATAAAAAATAACAATACCAGTTTATGAAATTTAACAATATACTGTAATTAATTACAACAAGTACATTTAAGTGCATCATATGTATTTAGAGGTATAAATTTAGTAAAAAGTTTTATGTTTAGATGGAACAAAAATAGGGGTTCATATAATAAAAATATGGGTTACATTAAGTTAAGTTTTTAAACCGAAAATAATTTACATATGTTTCATATATGAAAAATATCATATAAGATAGTTTATATATGATAAATAATTCCTATATTTAATAAATAAGATGCGATAAATAAAAAGCCTTTTTAAAAGATAATCATAAGTATTTGTTTAATAGTATTCAGTATGTTACTAAATAAAACACTTTTAAAAAAATTCCCACCCCTTCCTTTAAAGCTAAATATTGAAGTCATCATTTGTTCTAAATCCAATTCTGCAATAAGCATTAAAAGCTTTATCATTTTTTATTTAATCTAATCGCATTTTTTCTTTAATTCTTGGTTTGCCACCGACTTTACGGTCACTTGTAAAAGCATCCCTATCGTTCTAAAATACGAATGTCTTGATTAGTAAACATGAAATTAATATTTCATTGTAAACGTATCCTGTAGTTTTAAAGAATTTTTATTAAAGATTTTAACGAATTAAATTATAAATTTTATAAAAACTGTTTATTATTTCTGTTGCAATTATGTTTCTATTTCAAGTATTTAAATGAAAACAAAAGATGGTGTATTAAGCAAATACAGATCTTAAATGCACATGCCTAATATGATCTTTAGAGTAATCAAATATAATGAAGAATAATGAAGAAAATTACACTGAGAAAATTCAGTTTTGCTGTGATAGAATAATTATAACAGTTAGCACGACTTTCCTTAAAATATGTCGTTCATATTTAGGTATAAAAGTGCACACATGCACATGGACACACGTACAGGCACACATACAAATATGTACGCACACACATACAAAAAAAAAAAAAAAAAAAAATCATGAAAAGCAAATAGGTGCACTGATTTTTTATACGCTTTTATTTATTTTTAAACTCAGCATTTTTTACATATTAAGTAAAACTTTCGGAAATAAACAAAAAATTTTGTCGCATTTATAATACAAATATGACATATTAGTGTTTAGTCAAGAAGAATAACATCATATTTTACAGTCGGCAACCAAATTATTGAAACGCTAGTATAATTCCTATCTAACATATGTGCACTTAATACTGTTTTGTTAAGTAAATATTTGTCGAGTCATGATTTTAGTCTTATGTTGTTTATAAAAAAGTAACTTGATAAAAATTAGTGATCAAACTAAAAAGAAAAAATGAAAAATGTGGATGTGTGCTTCAAAAATTTTGCTGACGACTGTAGCATGTTTCTTATAAAATAACACATACTTTAATCTTGAACGCAGACTTATTGCCATAAAAATTTGCGCAACAAGGAAGAATTGTCCAAATGGAAAAAATTGTATACATGTGAGCTACAATGTTGATTACGAAAGAAGTTAGAAATGAATTGAGGATTTTGTATAGTATTGAGCACCTTTATTTTGATACATGGTGCAATAACTTTGAGCATTGCGCCATAGATTGAGGAATTTATATTTCATAGCGTATTTTGAAACAATTCGTTGCAGAATTTCTGTGAGCGGGCCTGTAGTTCAATTAAACTAGTAGACTTCTGAAGTTTTCGCTCTTGGAGATGCCAGCTATGCTCGCTTGGAGACAAAACCGGGCACCGCACAGGTCAGGAAAACGTATTGGCATTGGTGTTTGGGTTAAAGTCAATTTTCAACGCGAGATTCCTAGGTTTGGGTGATTGTCCATAGTGTAGCATTAATACGACGTAAACCCTCCCAAGCACAATCCCAACCTAGAACAGGGTGTGCCAGGTAAGGGTAGTAATGTAGTTGTAACACTCCTGTTACACTCTTGCTGTATATGATCGAGTATTGTTTATTAAAAAAATTCTTCTGAGAGATTCATCATGTCCCAAATCTCCATGTCCCAACTAAAAACAATGAAAAAAAAAAAAAAAAAAAAAAAAAAAAGAGTTTATATGTAATATTCCGCAATTTTACCCCATACATTTTTCCCCACACCCCTATTATATCTAATTCAAACTTCCTCAATTATGATTATTAGTTTGCAGCTGTTCCTATTTATGTTGCATAAGCCCTCTTTAGAGTTTAAATTAATAACTTTTTTTGTTTACTATACCGTATATCCACATGATTCCAATAACTTCTAAAGTTGCATAGAAATACACTGCTGCACTTACACCATAGTTGTTTAGCAAAACCAACACATGTTGTCCAACCTGTAATAAATAAATAAATAAATAAAAAGAATAAGAAATTTCAGTCTAAATTTTTGATAAATTAAGAAATGTCCAATGCATAATTAGAAATAAAAAATATATTCAATTTTACATCACTAAATAAAAACATTTTAATTAATTCAGCAAATATAGTTAAATTGAAAAATCTAGACCAAAACTTCCCTCTAATAATAATAAGATATTAATAAAAAATATATCAGATTAGATGAGATTTCAACTGTGTTTTCACCTGCACCTAAGCATGATAGTTTCTTTAATACAAGAAGTTTCCAGACGTTAACCATCTGGATACGGTACCCGCGATTTCTACGGGATATAAAATCTGTCCATAACATTGATCACGTTAAAATATCGCACTTAAGTTTATTTCCTTTATTTTTACTATGGATCTCGTTTTTTCTTCGTGTAAGCTAAAATGATTTTAACAGTCATTGTTCCATATTTCATTTTGCTATTAGAATATTTTTTCATTCTGAACTATAACACATTATTTTTTAAACAGTTATGTTTTATTTATTTTTATTATTTTTAATGCAAACACCTTTAAATAATTTTAAAAACAAATAAATTAGCATGTACATCAATCTATATCAAAAATATCCTAAGCATTTTATGTTTTTATTTTATGTACACTAAAATTACGTGAGCTGAATTTTAGTATTTTAAAAATTAAAAAAATAATTAAAATTCCAGCATAAAAATTTGTAGAAAGATGTGAATAATATTATGTGTAGAGATAGAGAGACAGACTGGCAGACATTTCTAAAAATGGTCAAATCGTGTTCTGGACCCCTCAGAATGTGCAATTTCACACCTGTAAAGTCGAAAAATTTTCTGAATCCAATGCTTTCTTCGATTGAGTATCGAAGAAAACAACAGATTGTAATTAATCTGAAACATGTTAACTATGTAAGTCCTAGCGCACAAATATAGTTTAATACATATAATACATATGCACACACACACACACACACACACACACACACACACACACACACACACACACACAAAAAAAAAAAAAAAAAAAAATTGAAAGTGATTAATACTTTAGAATTAGTTTTATTATTATTATTATTTTTTTCCTCATAAGAGTTGGGAAGTATTTTATAATAAATTAAATGAAAAATAACTTTAATACTGAAAACATTTTTATACAAGAATCTATATCTATGCATAGATAAAAAACTATTTATTTGCTACTTTTCAAAAATAAAATTTCAGTAAATTTAATTGAGTATTTTCCGCTTACTGCAAAATTATGCGGATAAAAATAGAAAGTGACATATCAGTAATATTGGACACTGTCAAATAAAAGGCAATTTCTCTACGTCTAAAATCTTAAAAAATAATTTGAATGGTTAATTCACTTGCTTTAAAAAAATTTTTTTTAACTGTATTCTACCTTTCTTTGAGATTTTTTCGTTACATTCGCTTTCATTTTACATATTTAGAGCGATACAAAGATTGATTATTATTTTGCTAGTTTATAAAAGAATGTTTCATATGTACGTTATTTCTATAAAGTGTTTCAAATATGTAATGTACTCACGTTCGTTGTCAGTGATAATCCAAGAGTAAAGAAGATACCGCAAGCACACAAAGCAAGCAATGATTTTTCTTTTCGAATATGAGGGAATCTGTCCTTTATGACAGTCAAAATTGTTTCAATTTGTGACATCTGAAAAAAAAAAAAAAAAAAAAAAAAAAAAAACCGAAAAACAAAGTTTTATAATGATAATAGTTCGTTATCAAATAACATGATTTGAAAAGCATGTATCTGTTTATAAATACACTTCTGGACTGTAATATTCAAATTTGACGAATTATTCACTTTAAAAATGATTTGCTAACATTTATTGCCCATGAAGCAAATTCAAATTTCTCAAAAGTGCTGTGATTTCCAATTTTACGAAGCATATTAAAATAATAATAATAATACAACCACATAAAAATATTGAAGATACAGTGGCAAAAAATTCTATAAAAAAGCGAAAAAAAGAAAAAAAAAATGCAGTTAGATCTTTTGTACATATTTAGCATTATACATTATATTGTAGATAAGCTTGCACAGTAGAAAAAATTCCAGACAGATTATGGGCAACGTCCGGAAGCAGAGACTGTAGGCAAAGCCCGTAAAAAACATTTGGACCATAAACAATGCATTCCCTCGTAATTTTAGGTTGCGACAAACATACAACTTTGAATATATCAATCGCTATTTGTATGGAATAAACTCTCTCAACCAATAAAACTACAATTATATTTCCAATTACAAATACGAAGTGATTCTTATATGATGTCACTGAAAAGCTAACACTTTACGCTTGAAGAGATTTGACCGTAAAAATACAGTTTTTATGGAAATTTTGAGCAAATTGCGTAGATGAACAGCTTTTGCCCGTAAAAAATGACACTATTCTAAAATTATACTTTTATAACATTCATTAACGGAGTTTGACTGTTTAGCTAGCAAAACGGTCATTTCCCGTAAAATTATACTGCCAAACCCTGTAATTTTAGATTTTTACTTCCATTACCCTACTACCGTAGGTAATGGAAGTATTGTATTCGGTCTGAAAATTCGTGAAGGATTTCAATGCATGTTTCCTCATATCATCTGTTAACTAGCTGACACCTGTCATGACGTCAGATGTGACGTAACTGTATTACGTAATCAACAGCGCATCTTCGCTTCTCTGAGAGAGAGTTTTATATGAGTCTGTACGAGAAAGCTTTGCTAAGCGTGCGGCGAGAAATGCCCGCATTATGTTATTCTACTTTTCTATATTATTAAATATTGTGATTGTTTAAAAGACTCTGCTTTTCACTCTGTGGACCCATTTATACCAACAATGGTTATGGGCCCAGAGACACGCATCTTACTGCGGACTTTTTAAAAATTTAAATTAACATTCGCTAAAACGAAAGTGCGACTTACTGTTAAGCCTAAGGGCTGAAATCGAAAGTATTTTTGATTCTATTTTTATAAAGAAGCTACTATAGCTGATTAAATATGTCGCAAGTATTAAATATAGAAAAGCTATCCAAAAATAATTTTGACACCTGGAAGCTGCAGATAGAAGCTGTTTTAATCAAGAATGATCACTGGAGTTATGCTAACGGAACGAATATTAAGCCCGATGAAGGCGCCGAAGGCGAAGAAAAATGGCTCGAAATCGACCGCAAAGCTAGAGCCGATTTAATCCTAGCAATTACCCCAAGTGAGTTGTGTCATATTAAACATTGTACAACCTCAAATGAAGTATGGAATAAATTAAAAGAAGTTTACGAATCGAGAGGACCGGCAAAGAAAGCCACCCTGTTGAAGCAGCTACTCTTTAAGAAAAGGACTGACAGTGAAAATATGTCCGATCACCTCAATATTTTCTTCGATATAGTGGACAAGCTAAAAGAAATGGACATTCACGTAGCCGAAGATTTATTATCAATTTTGCTCTTATACAGTATTCCTGACAGCTACGAAAATTTTCGTTGCGCTATTGAAGCAAGAGATGAATTGCCGCAGCCTGAAGCTCTAAAAATTAAAATGATGGAAGAATATGAGTCAAGAAAAAATAAAAAGCATCAAGAATCATCAAATGCGTATTTTACAACTCACAAGAAAAATCTTCCTGAAAAGAACAAAAGAGAAATCTTAAAGCCTGTGCAGAACAAGAACACGTATGGCGAAAGAAATTATGCAATCTTCAAATGCAATTACTGTTCAAAAGTAGGGCATAAAGCCTCAGAATGCAGAAAGAAGATCTCAGACAGAAAATTCACTTCATCGAATAAATACAAAGATAGATCATTATGGTCGAAGATAGTACAGAGTTCACGATGGCAGCCAGTAACTCTTTCCAAGAACATTCCGAGTGGTGTCTCGATAGCGGTACGACATCACATATGGCTCATGACAAGAATTTGTTTATAGATTTCGAACCTAGAATTGGATCATTTATAAAATTAGCTATAGATGAAACAGCGGAGATCACAGGTGTTGGAACAGTCAAATTAAAAGTTCCCGGTAATCACGGTGTAACCACTTTAAAGTTAAAAAATGTTTTGTGCGTTCCAAAATTGAAATGCAATTTAATGTCTATATCAAAAGCTACTGCAAACAACTGCCGAGTTGTATTTACCGAAAAATGTGCAAAAATTATGGAGCAGGACGGCTCTCTAATTATAAGTGCTACGAGAAAAGGTGATTTATATTTTTTTCAGCCGCAGGTGGATATCGCTGCAACAACTCAGGTAAGCAACTTTCATAAATGGCATTTAAAATTAGGACATCTAAATGAAAAAGATTTAAAATTATTAAAATCTGAAAATATGTTAAGAGATTTAAATTTTAATGAAAAAGATTCTTTAAAAGATTGTAAAGTATGCATTCAGTCTAAACAAACTGTGAAACCATTTTGTAAAGAAAACAAATTTCATAGTAAGGAATTATTAGAAGTAGTTTATTCTGATTTATGTGGCCCTATAAATGTTAAATCCCATGGCGGATCACGTTACTTTATTACTTTTTTGGATGATAAATCTCGTTACATTGAAGTAAATTTTCTAAAAACAAAAGATGAAGCTAAGTACGCGTTCCGGAGATATAAAGCAGCGGTCGAAAATCGATTAGGAAAAAAAATTAAAATACTGCATACTGATAATGGATTGGAATATTGTGGCGAAGAATTCAATAAATATATTGAAGAATGCGGTATTAAACGCGAATATTCCTCACCAATGACCCCTCAGCAAAATTCTAGAATTGAAAGACAAAATCGTACATTATGCGAAATGGCGAGGTGTTTATTAATGCAATCAAACCTTCCAAATACATTCTGGGCTGAAGCAGTAAATTGCGCTGCATATATTAGAAACAGGTGTCCCACTAAAGGAATTAAAGAAAATAAAACCCCTTTCGAATTGTTTTTCGGTTATAAACCAACTGTTAACTATTTTAAAATTTTCGGACAGAAATGTTTTGTTCTAAATAAAAAATCAAAAGGAAAGTTTGAAGCTATGTCACACGAACATATATTCGTTGGCTATTCAAATGAATCACGCGCTTACAGATTATGGACTAAGGATACCAGAAAAATTGTCATAAGTCGTGATGTTCGATTTATAGACGAATTTGAAACAAATGATTCAGCCACTACTGATCAATTAGAATTAATTTTTCCGTCTGAGAATAAATGCAATGATTGTAATATTAAAAATGAAACTCCTATCCCTACTCAAACCGCAGACATCCAAAGGGGGGAAAACAGCTGATCGATTTCCCATCCCCCTGAATTCAACGGAGAAAGTTTCTTTTTTTGGAAAGGGGGGGAAGCGAGCCACTCTGAAGGGGGGAACGTAGAAGATGTGAGTGGAGGGGAGGAGAGTGCTGGCGATATATGTAAACAAGAGGAAAGGATTAATAAAAACAATCCTACTTTTAAACGCGTTCCAGGCCGACCTAAAAAAATTAAAAGTTGGAACTTTCAAAAGTCTCATAAGGAGTGTATTACAGATACAAAATATAAAGATGAAACTTCTCAATTAGCTGATAACTCATTTAATGAAATTAATCCCAGCGTAATCGACGCGTTAAATGGAGATTATGCTAAAAATTGGGAAAACGCGATGAAATTAGAATATGATTCTTTAGTTAAGCAAAACGCTTGGGAAATTGTAGATAGACCAAAAGATAAAAAGGTAATTGGGTGTAAATGGGTTTTAAAAACAAAATTCAAACCAGATGGTCAAATTGAAAAATTTAAGGCCAGATTAGTTGCCAAAGGGTGTTCACAGAAACAAGGTATAGATTTTGAGGAAAATTTTTCACCAGTAGCCAGATTAAGTTCTTTAAGAACTGCAATCGCGTATGCTATCCAGAATGGTTTCACAGCATACCAGTTAGATTTCATTATGGCATATGTTAACGGAATGTTACATGAAGAAATTTATATGGAGCTTCCTGAATTTTTTGAAAATGATATACACGAAAATAAAGTGTGTTTATTAAAAAAATCTTTGTATGGCCTTAAGCAGTCAGGAAGACAGTGGTTTAAGAAATTAGATGAGAAATTGAGAAAAATGAAATTTAACCCTTTGAATTCTGATAAATGTGTCTATTACTCAAAATATCCTTTTGATGCTATTATAATCGTCTATGTCGACGATTTAATTTGTCTCACTAAAAGTGAAGAGCACTATTTTGATATAAAAAATAAATTAGCAGAATCTTTCAAAATGAAAGATATGGGTCTTCTGCATTATTGCTTAGGCATTGAATTTAATCAAGATAGGGACAGCATCACTATAACACAAAAGAAATACATTGAAGATTTACTAAATAAATTTAATATGGAAGATTCTAGAGTGGTGAATACACCTTTAGATAGCAGTGTAAAAATAACTAAACAAATGTGTCCAAATACAGAAGAAGAGAAATCATACATGTCAAAAATTCCTTATAGACAATTAATTGGTTCTCTTATGTATCTGTCGGTTGCTACCAGACCAGATATCACCCATGCTGTAAATTATTTAAGTCAGTTTAATAACAATCCAGGAAAACCTCACTGGATAGCTGCTAAAAGAATACTAAGATATCTCAATGGCACTAGAAATTTAGGAATTGTGTATTACAGAGACGATAAACCATTGACAGCATTTGTTGATGCCGATTGGGCATCGGATATAAATGATAGAAAATCATATACAGGATACGTCTTTAAATATGCCGGTGGACCTATTTCTTGGGAATCTAGAAAGCAGCGAACCGTTGCTCTATCCACAACAGAATCTGAATATATGTCTCTGTCTGAATCCGCAAAAGAGACAATTCATGTTAAAAATTTCTTAAAAGAATTGGATCCTGAAATTGTATCAAGTCCAACTGCAATCATGTGCGACAATCAATCTGCACTGAGATTAGTAAAAAATCCTGTTCATCACAATCGATCTAAGCACATTGACATTCGTCATCATTTTGTGCGAGAAGTTTACAATAATAAACTAATTGACATTAAATATATTTCATCAGATGAACAACCTGCAGATATTTTAACAAAAAGTTTAAATGCATATAAACATGAAAAATGTTGTGATATGATAGGACTTAATACTCAGGACTGAAGAACTTAAAAATATATATATATTTAAACTGTGTTTTCATTAAGAAATTAACTGCTTATATTTTACGTATTTTATTTTATTATATTAACCATAATTATTTGCTTATAATTCTATTTCTTTACTAACACTTTCCTTATTTTAAGTAACTCTTCCATAAAAATAATTTTCTGTAATTTTTAATATGCTATTATAATGCATAAATATGTTTTATTTTCGAAACATTTATTGAATAAGGGGGAAATGAAGGATTTCAATGCATGTTTCCTCATATCATCTGTTAACTAGCTGACACCTGTCATGACGTCAGATGTGACGTAACTGTATTACGTAATCAACAGCGCATCTTCGCTTCTCTGAGAGAGAGTTTTATATGAGTCTGTACGAGAAAGCTTTGCTAAGCGTGCGGCGAGAAATGCCCGCATTATGTTATTCTACTTTTCTATATTATTAAATGTTGTGATTGTTTAAAAGACTCTGCTTTTCACTCTGTGGACCCATTTATACCAACAATTCGATATCGGGTTTTCACCTGATTTACACGTTTTAAGGTCCCCTGAGTCCAAAAAAGTGGTTTTTGGCAATTGGTCAGTGTGTATGTATGAGTGTGTGTGCGTGTGTGTGTGTATGTATGTGGAGAATCTTCTGGATATTATAGCTCAGAAACTAATAAAGATAGAGCTACGAAACTTTAGAATTCAAATACGTCTGGCCTACAGATGAAATTTCCAAATTTTGGTGAAAATTGAAAAACCGGAAGTGGGACATCGGAAACCGGAAGTTGGACCGTAAGTCCGTATCTCAAAAACGGCTCTAACGATTTTCTTCAAACTTGCTATATAAGCACTCTATTAGATGTCCTTTCGAATGATATAGTTGGTTAGTTCAAGAAAATTGATAGGCGTCCTGTATAAATAGCTCAATTTCAGGCCTCCCAAGGGCGTTCCTTTAAAAACGGTTGTACGGATTTTTTTCAAACTCGCCATTTTAACTCAATTTTAAATATGCTTTTGTATGTAATTACTGTTTTCCTGTCAATAATTGAGCTTAACCGGAAGTGGGACATCGGAAACCGGAAGTTGGACCATAAGTCCGTATCTCAAAAACGGCTCTAACGATTTTCTTCAAACTTGCTATATAAGCACTCTATTAGATGTCCTTTCGAAAGATATAGTTGGTTAGTTCATGAAAATTGATAGGCGTCCTGTATAAATAGCTCAATTTCAGGCCTCGCAAAGGCGTTCCTTTAAAAACGGTTGTACGGATTTTTTTCAAACTCGCCATTTTAACTCACTTTTAAATATGCTTTTGTATGTAATTATTGTTTTCCGGTCAATAATTGATTTTTTGTGAAAGTTGGTATCTCAAAAACGGCTCTAACGATTTTCTTTTTTGGTCACTTTTATGTTTTCTGATCACATTATCTCTCAAAAATGCATATAATACATGTAATAGCGGGTAATGGAAGTCGTGTGGTTGTTTCACACCAGTTTTTTTTTTTTTTTTTTCAGTGAGCATTTCATACTACAAATACCCTAGTGAACAAAATAGATGGTGAAGCGGATTATTAAGTATATACGGGGAACGAGGCAACAAAACGAATTGATAAAGTACTCAGGCAGCACATAGACTAGGATCTCGTGCAGTAGAGCATTTATAACGTATGATGTACTGGGAGAAGTATCGAAAGAGTATACAGAATATAGTAGTGTATGCTCAGCAATTTGATGAAAACTATTGCAGATGTAGAGTAATTTCAAAACCGCACCACTGCTGCTACCATGTAATATATTCAGTAAGTAATCCTAAAGATGTCCTCTGCATGGCTTTATTCGAACTCTATTCATTGGAAGGAGATCGAAATTTATATTAGAAAAGTTCGAGAATAATATTTTCAGATTCATTTCAAGATCTTTCCCTAACAGCACATTTTCTCCAAATGGCATCTTCAGGATGTATTCTGGACAAGTCTGTTGTTAGGGTGGAGTTAATTTAAAGTGATGGAACATCTCCTCAAGTTCAAGATGTTTAACAATTATTCTAAAAGAGCAACAATATAGACCCATGATCGGTATATTGTCCTATATTCAAGAAAAGACCAACGGTAAACAAAGGGAGAAATCACAAATCGCATTATAACACGTTTCTGCATGTTCATTATTATATTTATGCGCTGACGAAAGGCTACACAAGCATGGTTTATATGCAATACGTCAGGAGGATATTTATCATTAATGCCTATTCATTTCACACGCTCATTTCTGAGATTCCAGAAAAAAAAAAAAAAAAAAAAGAACTGGGTATAATAAGAGGGGGGGGGGGATTTTTCTAAACAATTAACCAGTGTATTATAACAAGTGATTGTCGACATATATCCACATGAATCCTGTAAAATATGTGTGGGATATTCTCAGTACGTGACAGCTATGATAATCGCTTTGAAAAGAGTAAACGGTTGCGTTAACAGTTTCCTGAACAATTTCGTTCCTTAGCATTCATCAACGTGGAAAATCCTGCATGAACTCAAATATTATTCAGACTGAATTTATGTATCTAGGAGCCTGTAAAACAAACGTTTCTGTTTTTTAAACAGTTATGCTCGACACCATTTTTTTTTTTTAATTAAGTGTCTTTGTATAATTTTTATTTCTTATTTAAATCTTCTTGCTCACTGGACTTTAATTATGATATATTTAGAATCTTCTGCTATAATTTGGATCAATATCGAACACATCTAAACGAAGCTACATTTTTTCGTTCTTAATTTTTACACGAGTTTAGTTTATGTGAACTGATATGGCAGAAATTTTGATATTCTATTTAATAAAAAGTTATGGCTTAAAACACATTGTAGGGGAAGATTCTTGGGGAAGATACTTATAGAAGAAAGTAAAAAAAGGGGCTAATTTATCGATTATACTGTTCTGTATGAAAATCGGCCCCAACATCATTTTTGCAAATTATTATGCAAATTGACTTCCTGAATCAGAATATGACGCCTATTTTGCCCTATTACCCACCGTTGTTTGGGGACGTCCTCCAGTTTTTATCACTTTTTGGTAAGTTTATGGATATAAATTTGATTTGTAGGGGAGGAAAGGATTATTTTAACTGGTAAATATCTCCTGAGGAGCTATAGAAGTGAAAAAAAAATTCTAAAACATAAACATTTTCAGGAAGGGATTTTTTTTTTTTTTTTTTTTTTTTTTTTTTTGGGGGGGGGGGGGGGGTCCACTAAAATTATAAATTACATTTATTATATTTTATTAATCAATTACTATTATTATTATTATTTATTATACATTATATTTTTTCTGTTTTTTAGTGTTAAAATAATTATTTTCCATTCTCAAAATCAAATTCATGGCCATGAGTGGAAAGGAGAAGCATGTATATTTCTGAAAATTTTTGAAGATACTATTATAAGTCGAAGAAGATTAATTATTACTTACTGAACTGCCGATACCAAGAGTAAAAAGCATCACAAAAAACATAACTGACCACAACTGCGGGACGAATTTTATCAAAGCTAGTGCTTCTGGATAAATTACAAAAGCCAATCCTAAACCTAAAATAATACAAATAAAGTATTTAAAATTCTGTCATTATTATTATTATAATCATCATTTTGCAAATATTTGTTCTTTATCAATAACAATAACGCAAAGGAAAAAATAATGCCATTATTATTATACCTTTAATGTTAATTAATGAAAATGTATTCGATTCTTAAAAGTTTCTTTTAAATAAATAAAATTTATTTTATCACCTTTTTTTTTTTTTTTTTTTTCTGAACATAGTTAGGAAAGTATTGTAATCATGACAAAAATTCGACTTTGAGATTTTGGTGTATCTATACGTTTTGAAGTGCCCTGAGTTCATTTTTGCTATTCTTACGGTAATGCATGCATATGTGTATATGTATGAGTGAGCACGATAGCGTCTAAACCCTTTATTCAAATGAGCTGGATGTTAGCACGTATGTTATAGGTCTCAGTAGCACAAACCCTATTGATTTTCATGAATCTAGTGCTCATAGCTTTTTACAAGGACACAAAGAAAAATCCAATATTATTAGGGCCTATTGGCTCAAATTATTTTAAATGCGGTAGCATCTAAATACCTTGTTCAATAAATTGAAAATTTATATACATGTTATAGATTACCATCACACAAACTATATGAAGTTTGGAGAATCCAGCATTTATAGTTTTTTTTACAGAGGCTTAACATAAAGTTCTTTATCGTTATGGATTATAAGCTCAAATTATTTAAAATGTGATAGCGTCTAAATGACTTATATCTTATTGCTCTGAAAATTTCTATACATGTTATAAATCACAATCGCACGAGTTGCATAGATTTGGATGAACCTAGCACAAATAGAGTTTTACAGAGATTCAAAGAAAAAGTTTTTATCATTATGATCTATGGGCTCAAAATATTTAAATTCGAATAGCGTTAAATTAAGCAACATACTGTATGGATAAAAGTACTCAATCACCTTACTATAATTTTCTCTTTCGTTTATTCAACAACTTCTCTTACTTATACACTTACTTATACTCAACAACTTATTTATACAACCGTTAATTACCTAATGTTCGGAAAGTCGAGTGGAGTCACTCCAGTTTTTTAACACTTGCACGAACTATGTAAACTCAGCAAAACTTTTGATTTTAAAGCATACACAAAATATTGAAAATATAAATTTTTATAATTTTCGTTTTCATTTATCTAAAAAAATATTTCGAAATATAAAAAAAAAAACACTGAACCAACAGTAAAGAGAACTAGTATGTTGTGGCCACCACAAGACTTTCTTCTATATTTTCCTATACATATTCAATCAGTAACAATAAAAAAAAAAAAATACGATTTTTTTTCCCCGTTTTTTTTTTTTTTTTTTTTTTTTTTTTTAAGTAAAAAAAAAAAAACGATAACTTTGTTTAAATTATCACAGATTTATAGTTCAACCATTCGTTTTAAAGGTACCGACGAGATCTTTCGAAAGATACCCATCTTCAAAATTCACCCCCCCGGGGGGTACTTCCCCCCAGGGGGGAAAGCGATGCCCCCACATGCACAGAAATTTTTTCCTAGTTAACTACTACTATTATCAATAATTCATATTAATTTTACAATCACAAGTTAAAAGTAACTCTCATTATGCACTTTTATACGAAATTTTGTCCCATACTGCTATGTTAAAAATTTAGAAAAAATGAGATCACAGCGCCACCTGTTGAGCGATTGATCCCCAAATGTAATCAGCACCAGTTTATGTCGGGGACCAACTAAATACCAAGTTTGGTTAAATTTCGTTTAAAAAAAAAAAAAAAAAAAAAAAAAAAAAAAGATTTATTTTTCTGTTTTTTTTTCGTTAAAAGTAAACAAAAATCGATAACTTTGTTAAAAATTATCACAGATTTATAGTTCAACCATTCGTTTTAAAGGTATTGACGAGACCTTTCGAAAGATACCCATCTTGAAAATTTACACCCCAGGGGTTGCACTCCCCTTCCAGGGGGTGGGGAACCGATGCCCCCATATGCAAAAATTTTTTCTTGGTTAACTATTACTATTATTAACGAGACCTTTCGAAAAATACCCATCTTGAAAATTTACTTCCCCGGGGGTGTACTTCCCCCCCGGGGAGGGGGGAACCGATGCCCCCATATGCACAAATTTTTTTTCCTAGTTAACTATTACTATTATCAATAATTCATATTAATTTTACAATCACAAGTTTAAAATAACTCTCATTATGAACATTTATACGAAATTTTGTCCTCTACTGCCATGTTAAAAGTTTGCATAAAATTCGATCACAGCGCCACCTGTTGAGCAATTGATCCCCAAATCTAATCAGCATCAGTTTATGTCAGGGTGCAACTAAATACCAAGTTTGGTTAAATTTTATTCATTGGTTCGTGAGATACAGAGTCCACAAAAAAGTGATACAGACAGATAGACATTTTCAAAAAACTATTAATTCGTGTTCTGGACATCCCAAAACGTGTAAATCCATGAAAAAACGGAGGTCGAAAATTTTCACGAATGCAATAATTTCTCTATATTACATATAGAAGAAAGTAAAAATATTAAGATCAATTTATTTATTTCATTATTACTTTCTTCTATATGTAATATAGAGAAGGTATTGGATTCGTGAAAATTTTCGACCTCCGTTTTTTGATGGATTTACACGTTTTGGGATGACCTGAACAATTCAATCTATTTTTCTCTAAATCCATGCTACTTTTATAATTCCATGTTATAACTATTGGGCTACAGGTTATAAAAATATTGAAAATTTATTTACGAAATGTAATTCTTGTGTACAATTTTAAATTAGCACATAGTGGGGAATGTCCCATTCATCCCCACCACCACATGATCATATAAAACAGAAAATAGCCTTAAGGAACAATTGTCAATATTCTTCTTGAATATCATAAACACAATAAAGATTATGCCTTTTCACCATATGAGAGTTATATTAGCTTTAAGCAAATAGTTAATTTTTAACTACTACCTAATTGAATCAGTAAAAACACTTTAATTTTTTTCTGCCCTTCTATGGATAGCACAATTCTGAAACTACCCTTGATTAAAGACTTCAGTACTACCATATATCAGAAAAAATGTCAAGTTTCCGCTGCTTTCAAAACATAAAAATCTAGCTATTGTCCCATTCGTCCTTCGTCCCATTCAACCCCCTTCTCCCCTACATATACAATTTTGACTTAAAAGAAAAAAAAGAAAAAAAAATTAGAATAGCATTTTAAAAATGTAGCTTTTATATGATAATTTCGATTTATAACAACAGATGATGATACCGCAGTCCCTCCGATTACTCAACCGAATTGTTGGCTGAAAAAGACTTCCAAATATACTTCTAAATATGAGATTTTGAGCTTACGATGTTTACAAAAAGTTAATATTTTTTAAATTTTTTTAAGAAAATGTGCTTTTCAAGTGTATTAGATTAAATTTTTACAGCCGAAATCTGTATATAACTGCCGAAAATATGCCTTGATTTTGATCAATCGAAACTAGGTTGATCCAATCAGATGATACTACCTAAACGTCCCTATCGTATCGTTTCGAAAAATTTTAATCGTAGCTGGTCCACGTTAAAAAAATTATAGATATTTAAGATACACTAAACAATTTCTTTCTTTCTTTCTTTTCTTTTTTTTTTTTTTTTTTTTTTTTAGATAAAATAATGTATGATTAGCATAATTAATTGATTTACAGGGCTCAAAAAAGTTGTTTTGATTTATGATGAGATATAAGAGGAAGTTGTTCAATGCAAATTTCCAGTGTTGTGATAATATTTTTAGTACATCATATTATACAAATTTTAGGTGATATACAGGACTATATAAAAGCAATAATTTTAATGCTTTGACTTTAAAAATAAAGATATAAAGATGCTTTTGTAAGGCTCTTTACTATAAAGTTAAAACAAATTTATTGTAGGCTTGCTACTTTTAGATAAATTTTTAACAAAGGCAGTTACTACCTGAGGCCTATACAAAAGCAATCTATTGTATGGTTTTTCGTTAAAATAAAGAAAATAACACACACTGTAAAAAATGTGTCCTATTTGCTGCCAGAAATTCTCTGTAATTTGAGAAAATACGTTCTGACAACGTAATTTTTTCGTAAATTACGCGTATTTTATCAAGAATGTCTGGCAGCAAATAGGACACATTTTTTACAGTGTATAAATAATTTTTCTGTGCTTTATTCCTCCTTAATTAAAAACTACAGATTTTTTTTTAAGGTGTTCTCATTGAGACAAAGACATTAAAGTTCAGAGGCAAATGCATTAAAGTTTAAGCAATTCAGCGACTACGTATAGTTGGAAATATCTTACTCGTATAATCTATGCAAACCACATGATTTTTCCTTGTTATTTGTTATTTATGTACAAATTACTACAGATGCTATTTTAAATATTAAATGTTAAATTTAATTCTTCCAAATCACACGAAAATTTTTATTTATTAAAAACAAAATATTGATTTCAAACGTCTACGGGAAATGTAGACTGGCTTTCAAAAATATCGATTAAATAATGGACAAAAATGAGAGAGAAATAGCATCAAGATACAGCAACAAAGAAGACAGATAAACAGCGGGGCATTACCTTCATGGTCTACAACTTTTTCTATTTCTTCACCTCTTTTATGTGCTAAAGAACCAAGAACAGCAAATATTACACATCCAGCTAAAATATTGGTGAAAGTATCTAAAACGCTGATTATAATAGCATCCCTGTAGAAAATAGAATGTGGAAATTTTTACTTTTTAAAATCACTGCACTGTAATTTTATTCATAATATTGTTTTGGATAATAAAGTTTTGCGCTTAATAAACATACTTAATGTTAAAACAATTATTTATACAGTAACCGCCGCTTAATAAAATCAGTGGTTAATAAAATCAACTGCTTAATCTGATAAAATCGCCAGGACAAGAATCAAATCAATACAAACAACTTTTAAAGCCGCCGCTTAATAAAATCAACATCGCCGGTTAATAAACTCAAAATACCTCCTTAGCAGCCAAAAATATCTTTTATGCATACAAAATAATATTAATAATAATAATAATAATAATAAATAAATAAATAAGTAAAATAAAATATTTACTTTTTTTTTTTTTTTTTTTTTTAATGGAAAATAAATTAAAGCACAACAAATCCTCCGTTATCGCTCATTGTTGAAAATTTACACTTGCAGAACAGTTACAAATTAAACACGCCCCTTAACCTATCTCCGTAACAATTTCAAGGAACGTATTCTTCAAAGCGCAGTAATTAAATAGAAATTAGATTTGAAATGATTTTTTTTTTTCGAATTATTAGAAGGCAATTTTTAGTCCATTATTTTGAAATTACTATAATTCATGAGATTTAAATGGAAAGATTTTAAATTTATAAGAAAAGCGTAAACTTTTGGTAAAGTAATGATGATTTTCCTCTATCGAATGTGCACGGGAACTTAGAATGCGGTTACTTATATCGAAGAAACAATTAGTTAATTATCTACCAAAAATTAATTAATATTGTTTAATAATTCCATTATTCGTTACCTTTCAAGTTTCTTTCGAAATTCAGGGAAGTAATACATTTTCCTTAAGGGCAGAAACGTTCGCCGGATATAAAAAATCAGCCGCTTAATAAAATCACTTTGGCTCAGAACGAATGTGATTTTAATAAGCGGCGGGAACTGTATATGCATATTAAACTATTATAGTAAATTCAGAGAATAATGTTCATAATTATCGAAACAAACACTGAACATTTTTATGACTCATTTAATTTAGAAAAAGCTAATACTTAATTTAGAACTTAATATCAGAATTATTCTATAAGTAAACAGCAAGATAACTGATCGGTATCTAAAATATTCTCATACTGAGGGAAGAAATAAGGAAATATAAAATATAATTTTATATATTCTTAAACATTAATGTTGATTTAGATGTGTAAATAAATCTATAAAGACTTTTTAAATCTTACTTGTACACGTTGTTTGTGAATTTGTTATAGCTTGCTATCATTACAATGTTACCATAACCAATGGCCAGTGAAAAAAATGACTGCTCGCAGGCTTTATACCATACCTAAAAATTAGAAATTCATAATTAAAAAAAAACTTTAATACTATTAAACATATTTATTACATATACAAAGTATTTATTACACCTTTTAATTAAAATTTTTAACTAAGTTATAATTTAAAAATAATCTTTTCTTAAAGTTAACTCCGAATCAATTTGATATAGGATTTCAAATTTAGAATTATCGGTTCTTAAGATTGGATGTTTGGATGACATTAACCGAATAGATGATTTTAACCGAATAATTTGGTTATTTGATTATTGATAAACCGCACTCAAACAGATATACTGTAAAACCTCTCAAATTTATCACAACGAGTAACTGATCTTTTTTTTTTTTAATCTTATTTATACTTCACGGGTCTTGTTGTATTAATATTTTTTCATACATTAAACCTTGATGTAATAAGTTATTTTTTAATTTTACATTCAATGCCAAATCACAAATATAGACATCACACAAAAGCCCTCGCACATTATTTATTACGTTGCACAGGAAAAAAAAAAAAAAAAAAAAAAAAAAAAACTGCGTGAGAAAAATAATATGTTTCAAATATGAAGCTATTCCGTACTTCCAATTTGTCTTTAAATTACTTGAAAAACATTTTCTAATTACAAAAAATTTATAACACTACAAGAATTTCCTTCAGAAGAAAAAACATGTCTGATTTGAATCATGAGTATTTTTCCCATACGTCATCAATTTTATTATTATTATTATAATTATTACATATCTACACAGTAAGCATGTGTACAAAAAAAAAAATATATATAAATAAGTAAATAAATAATAATAAAAATAAAAATATACGCATTAAATAAAATAATCACACTTTGAACAATCAGTAATCAGATCATGTCTATCTGCATAGCAGGTAAGAACATTACCATTCAAGCTCCGATCCACATCGTCAAGTGTTATTAGTACTTCTAAATCATTCTCCTCTCCAGTTAGCAATAAAATATTAATACTAATACAGGATGCTTCAGAAAATATAGGGAAAACTTTTACAAGATAGTACACCAATATTAACAATCTCACCAGACAATACATTGTCTAAAATAAAACGCAATGGTGCTACGACTTTTTGAAAAGGTCACTTTGCAAACTTTAAAATGACATTACTATTGGGATTTACCGGGAGAAAAAGAACACCATACATGCATATGTACGTAAGAAAGAAGAAAAAGCCGTAAGTAAATTTACGTCAAACGTAAGAAGTACCGACGCCAGTGGGTCTATTCTGGCCTGTTCGCTTCGTTATATTCCTTCGGAATTCAACGATCTTCGGAATATAACGATAATTTGGTATTCTGGGCTGTTGCGATCGAAATTTTAGCGATATTTATCTTCGTTATTTTTCGAGAGCTCTAAGGCTGTCGTTGAGTGGCTCTTGTATTCGTTACAATATGGCGCGCCTTTTTGGTATTATAAAGGTGTTTAATCATTCTTTTTTTTTTTTTAAACAAATAGTTATGATTTATGAAATAAGGAAACTTGGTTAAAGAAATGTTAGCAAAGCTTAAAATACATAGAATGTAAACAAAAATTAATTAGTTTTTCCCACACATATCCAAATTTAAATAAAGTGAAAACGGAATAAAATACAAACTTTACTATTTTAAAATTATGAAAATTTCAACTGTATTTGAGAACCTAGTTATTTATTTATTTATTTATTATTATTATTATTATATATTTAAGTAATTGTTTTGAATGACTCTAAACGATTGCATACATAATTTAATTTTTTGATTTAATGTTTATTATTTAAATTTATGATTTAATTTGATATTTTGGGTATAGTAAATCTTCTAAACAATTTTAAAGCTTAATATTTTTTAAAAAGCAATGCATTATTCATCATATACATTTATGTAAAAATTTGAGTAATGTACTTTTCATATAAATTTACAAATAATTTTCTAGAAATTAATATACAGATTAAATCAAACTTCTATATATATATATATATATATATTTGGGGGTGGGGGGTGGGGTTAAAAAATTAAAACATTATTTAAAAACAATTCACATTTAATTTAATAAAATCAAACAAATTTTATGATATTAATATAAAACACTCATTAAATATTTTTTATCACCTCAATAGACAATGACTTTATAAGTTTTAACTTCAAATATTTAAATAAAGATGTCTTTATAAATAGAGAAAAATATTTTTATGTTTTATTTACTAAATTAGAAAAAATGAATAATATAAAAACTTTCTTCTTTTAAAATTATAAAAATTTCAGCTGTAGTTGTAAATCTTTTTTTTTTTTTTCTTTTTCTTTCTTTTTTTAATAATTACTTTGAATAATTCTAAACAATTGCATACTTCTATTTAATATTTTGGGCTTAGTAAATCTAAACAACTTTAAAGCTTAATATATTTTAGAAAGCAATATATTATTCATATATTTATGCAAAAAATTAAGAAACGTACTTTTCAAATAAATATACAAATAATTTTCTAGAAATTGGTATATACAGTGTAAATCAAACATTTATATACTTTATAATAATATACTTTCTTTTCTTTTTTTAAAAAGAAAAGATCTAATATCGTTAAAATAAATTCCCGTTTAATTTAATAAAATCGAACAAATTTTATCACATTAGTTCAAATCAATATTTAAATATTTATATCATTTCAATAGGCAATGGCTATATAAATTTTAACTTCAATTATTTAAGTAAAAATAAATTTATAAAATAAGAAAAATATTTTTATGTTTTACTCACTGAATTAGCGTTACAGTTTAATTAATTTTACTCAAATATATCAAAATATCAAATATTTCAATTGCACTTAAACAAAAAATATAGTTCAAACAAGGTGCATTGTACGTACTATATTTAAAAATTAATTTTTAGAAAAAATAATTAAAACATGAGTACATACCATGTAAATAAAATAAATCTATTAACTTGAATCTTTAGAAAGTGATACTTCCTCTTTATTTTGCCGAGTAAATAATTATATCGTGTGGCCGATTACATTTTAACAGCCAGTCTAATATAAAAATTTACTTAGCTATTTTAAATTTCCTTCTCATCGAGACTATACAATTAAATTGAACTGGAAAACTGCTCTGCTACAACACATAAAAGAATCCACACTGTGTCTTTGCTTTTTATTTTTTTCATTTTCGCAACAAACAAACAACCTATATTTAACAAAACATGGCGATCATCGTCTGCTCTCTCTTTCTCACTTGTAATCACAATAAAACAAACCACGTGCTTCGTCCTGATTGGATGAAAGAGTTAACCTCAACGCAGTTTTCCCCCACCTCGTTTGATTATAACGTTCGTAGGGCAGAATTGCTCTACCACGGAATATCGTTATGAAAGAGATTTCGATCGAAAAAATAACGATCGCTTTGTCTTTTTAACGTACAGGCCAGAATAGACCCACAGGCCTGTCAAATTATTCCAGAGTGCAGCTATTCTAACAATTTCAAAGTTCTGGACAGGCTCACTGTAATAATGCTTAATATATATATATATATATATATATATATATATATATATATGTGTTTAATTTACGGAACTGTAAACATAAGTAATACACAACAAGCATTGTGTACGATAAGCGTTTTCCCTAGAGGCGCACTTGCATGGGCAGCTGTGCGAAATGGGTTCATTTCTTGCTTCCCGGTTTTACAGGATGCAGATTCTACTGGATTGCTCGAACAGTAGTAAGAAAAAAGAGATTTTAGACAGGATAGCAGGTCGGATAACTGCAAGCATACAAACTGTACGCTATGGCTTTGGTGTGCTATACATGGCAGGTGCTGAAGATTGAGAGGTTGTATCCATACCATTTTCAATGGATCTAAGCATTGACTGAAGAAGATTATACTGAATCAGACTTCACTTGTTGGCATCATACAATAAAGAGCAGCACGCTTAGATTTTTATAGCAATTCTTTTTTTTTTTTTTTTTTTACCAATGACAACCCTTCGTACAAGATGGTGCATTTAATACTCACAATAAACTTATCGAAACTTATAAATCCGCATGTCGCACAGTCATATACACATCGGAAGAGCTTTTCTATCAATATTAGAACAGGATTCATCAGCGACTATTAATAGGACTGTATTCTGCCAGAACACTTTGACGACAGCAAATACCAGACGTTATGTAGGAGATGCTACCAGATTTACGGAAGAATGTTCCAACCGACCTCCAGTGGCGTATGTTGTTCTAGCACGATAGAATTATAGCCCATTTTGGGTAAGAGGTACAGCACTATCGGTATATCATTTTTCTAAACCAATGTATCGGACGAGATAGTCTTGTAGCTTGGCCACCATAATCGTTATATTTGTCGTTTCTGTCTTTTTCTTTCTTTCTTTTTTGTGGTAACAGCTGAAGAGAATCATTTGTAACAATCCTCTTGACTCTAGCGCTCAACACCACTCTTCGAGTGGTGAGCGGGGGCTGCGCCCTGTTAAATCTCCTCTTGACTCTGAAGAGTTCATTAATCGCAAAACTTTGTTATTTTTAAATAGGTTCGAGATATGCCAGGTATATTTTAAAGCATTCACTAAACCCTCCTGTACTGCTATTCTTCTTGCATCACCGGTGAAGTTCTTTGTTTTAAGCAATTATTATAAATATCATTACAATTGCTCTTATAACATAAGAATTTTTCGTGTGTTTTGTTTTGGGATCCTCGGTTGTACTATGTTGCTTCCAGTAGCTTGTTTTCATTTCATTTTTTACTATAAGCAGCATGCGGCTTGTTGGTCTAATAAGGATATGATTCTCACTCCCAATTTTAGCAAAATATCACAGCCAAATTTTTTAAACATTACATATTTTAAATTTTAATGAATACAAAAAAGTATAAGAGATATCGATTCACTTTAATTTACACATTAAATAAACGCATTTCTCTTTGCGTTTACAATTCATACTTATACTTCTTTAAAAAACAGCTTTCCATTACTTTTTTATCTATTAGTGATTAATGGTGATGTTTTGAATAATGTCATATTATATTAGTTTTATCCTCCCCCCCAAATAGAAAGGAGAGAGAGAGAGAAAGAGATGATATTTGTAAAAAATAAACTTTGATTTTTTAAATTCTTTATACCCAATATTTTTTAAATCGATGTCTATAGCTGTAAGACTAGAAAATATCAAATCATAGTTAGTGATGTTCGATATCGTTTACAGAGGGCGATACAAAAACAGCAGCTGTTTAAAATTTGAATTGCTAAAATCTGTAGTCACAGTACACTGTACTCAAAGTACTTTTTTTTTCAGTTTACTTTTTTACAGTTTGTATAAATATTTTTATCATTACATCACCATGTACACTATAAAACTATTAATTGTTTTAAAGTAAAAATATGCTTGGGTTTTCTATAGATATAATTCTGTCGAATTTTAAAATTTACTAATAAATTACGTAAAAGAAATTTTATTAACACTTGAAAATGCGTGGTTAAATACTATTCGGTAAAAATTATCATATTTTCTCAGACTTAAATATTTTCATATCTATTTTCAGTATGTTGTCTCTAGTGTAATATGTCAAACTTTCTAAAAATTGCATTGCATTGGTTTAAAATGCCTGCATGTTACAAACAAAAGAGTTCCTACAATTTTTTTAAAGAAACTTTTATATCTGTATGTTTATAAGTGCTAATACAAATAAATATATGTAATTAAAAGAAGCATTATAATCATATATTTCAACCTCAATGCGTTACTAGCATTTTGTTTTCTTTTATATTTTTTCATTCTTTTACTTTATGAAAATATATATATGTTAATTTGCTAGTGTTGCTAATTGCGTTTTTTTTTTTTTTTTTTCCGTACACTCCTAATTTCTGAAAGAAACCTTCAAGTAAGTATTTAGCTATTCGACAAACATCTAAATTTTAAAACGTTCAGATATTTTTGTCCGAATAAAAATTTTAAAATTATCTTAGGCAACTACAGGTTAAAACTTTGAACACATCTAAGCTCCCCCCCCCCTCAATCTCTTTCTTTTTCTTATTAGTTCACAGATTTTGTCGTATGAATAGTCATGCGGTAATTTGTCTGTCTAATGTAAAATTTTCGTTCATCATTGTTATTTATTTTATTTATTTATCTATTTCTGCTTTATAGAATCAGATACTAAGGTTTTGTTGAAACAACTTTTGAAGCTTTTCTTAATTAAGTGTTACTTCAAAATATAAAATAATTCTTAATATACTTAAATAAAATAAAAATAACTAATAATCTAGGAGCCAGGAACTCGAATAAACAGGGCTCTATCTTACTTTAACGAATCCTTTATATACATATTCTATATACACATATTCTATGTACATATATACATTATTACGTAGTAACAATAAAATATAATTAATTGAAGGCATCTTCTTTTCGTAATATTATTCCAGATACCAGCGTAGCTTCAGCTCTTCCCGCCGAAGTCAGAGTAAACACTAAACTTATTCTTTTCTCTCGTAACTAGCGCATGCGCGTCTCGCACATTAGCAGCTGTTCTTTTGGAAAGCGGAAGTATTCTCCACATTTTCTCCCACCTTTTGAGTGGATATCTGAAAATATACTCAAAACATACTTAAATACATGATACTAAAATATGAACTTAGATGAAAAACAAAATAGTTATATAAACAAAATGAATAAATAAAAAAAAATTAATTAAAGTCACTTGAAAATTTTAGAGTCTTAGCGGAATTTTTACAGTTCTTCCACTGCTCGTTGTTACAGGAACATTGTCATCACTTTCATTATCACTTTTGGTAGAATGGTCCAGTTCAAGTCTATATAAGCGTTGTATAGGACGTAAAAATTCGGCTTTTTCAGTTTTCACCACAGCAAGTCTTGTTATGCCATCACGTCCAGGGATCAAATTCAACACTCTGGCCATATTCCAGAAGGCACATTTTTTGTTGTCATCCTCTAATAACACAACTTCGCCCACTTCTAGTGGCTTATCCTTGTAGTTTCTTATGGACTGTTGACGTAGATATCCTAAATATTCCGTGCGAAATCGTAGTCTGAGGTTCTCTCTCATTTTCTGTAGGTACTTAGCTCGTTTACTGAGCTTCTTTTTGTCCAAAATGTCAATGTCAGACACACCTGAATGGGGAATTTCGTGCAGAAACATCTCGGAAGTTAAAGGGGATAAATCGTTCACATCTTCGGATACGTAAGTAAGTGGTCTGCTATTAATTATTTTTTCACAATCGCACAAAATGGTTTGCAGTTCTTCATAACCAAGTGCAGCACGCCCCAAAATTTTTCTTAAGATTTGTTTAACCATTTGAATGAGGCGCTCCCACCAGCCTCCCCACCACGGGGCGGTCGGAGGGTTAAATTTCCACTGAATTTTTTGTTCAGCAACTTTGGAGGTAATACTCTCCCAGTCTAGTTCATGTAAAAGCTTCTCTGCTCCCCTAAAGTTCGTACTGTTATCTGAATATATAATTGATGGTCTTCCACGTCGTGAAATGAAACGCCTTAACCCCTTAACGCGCGCTGTCCTCGCTGCGAGGACGCAAAATTTAAGATCCAGCTGCAAAAATTCATCCCGGAAATATTTTAGCAAAAATTTACGTTTATAACATATTAGAAAAGGCCGGTTTTCTAAACCATAAAATTTAAAATTTCTTTTAGTTTAATTTAGTTCATGAACTCCGGTGGCAGTATAATTTAAATGATCAGAATTGTCTTGCGCCGCAAAGGGTTAATGATTGCAAAAAAACCTCGGTTGTTAAAGATGTGATCAACTCTAAATGAATTGCTCTATAGACGGCACAGGTAAACAGTACAATATAAGATTTTTGACCTCCTTTCAAATAAAGTGGTCCAGCTAGATCGATGCCTACGATTTCAAAAATAGCTGCATCGTTTACTCGTTCCTTTGGCAAAGGACCTGGTAAACATCAGAATGTTTGACTTTAAATCTTTGGCATTTAACGCACTTTCGTATACAGTTTCGTATAGTCTTACGAGCTCTAATAATCCAGTATTTTTTCTCAAGTATGACATCACCAAATTAACACCAGCGTGTAGTAATTCGTTGTGCGTATTCATTATTAACAGTCGAACCACTGGATGATCGGACGGTAAAATCACAGGAAATTTAAAACTGTTAGTGTCATTTCTACAAGAAATATTTGTTTTTGCTCTAATTAAACCATCACTGTCAATCATCGGTCTAAGGTTTTGAAGTTTGTCGTAATTTGTGTTATTAAATGAATCCTTTTGCACCAATTTCAGAAGAGCGATTTCAGCTCTTTCAAGTTCGGAAGTTGACAAAGTTTTTGAGGATTCACTGGGAAATTTTCTTAGCTTAAAATAAAATCTGTAGATAAACGCTATCATCCGAATAATTTTTCTTATAGATGAAAAATACTTGTAATACCAGTCGCTGTTATGGTCGGTTTGGCTTAAGGCAATAATTACAGTTTTTCGTATTTCTGAGCCAACCAAATCCTCATCCGGAGATTCCTCTGAATTTGGCCAACTCTCCTCGTTATTGCGTAACCACTCGGGTCCCTCCCACCATCTTAGTTGTGACAATTTTTCGGCTGAACATCCTCTAGAAGCTATATCGGCAGGGTTAAGAGCACCCGGAACGTGGCGCCACACGGTGGGAGATGTCAAGGAAACTATTTCACGTACACGATTTCGGACAAAAGTCCCCCAATTTTGATTTCTTTGAATCCAACATAACGAAGTAGTAGAATCCGTCCAACAATGAATATCAATACTGGGAAATTGCATATCTTCTACCACAGACGAAAGCGACCGAGCGCCGATCAAGCAAGCAAGGAGCTCTAACCGTGGTATAGTTAGAACCTTTAGAGGCGCTACCCTACTTCTAGCATGTATTAAATTGACGGTCACGTGATCATCTCGACAGACTCTTAAAAACACACACGCCGCGTAAGACTTTTGACTCGCGTCACAAAATACATGCAAACTTAATGAATCGTCTGGGGAAATATTAAGCCATCTTGGTATCCTTATTTTTGATATTAAATTTAGTTGTTGGATCCATGCTGTAAATTTTCGTATTAAATGATCCGGAAGAATTTCATCCTACTTAAGTTTTAAATTCCATGTTTCCTGCAAAATTAATTTCGGAATTAACGTCGCAGGTGCCGTAAATCTAATTGGATCAAAGACTTGATGAGCAATGGCTAAAATGAACCTTTTCGTAATTAGTTTATCGGGCTCATCAATTGACGGCACTTTGCAGGATAAAGTATCACTGTCAGTATACTACGTAAGACCCAAGACGGAGATGTTTTCTTCAGTGATCGACTCATTGTCTGGAGTGACACTATGCAAATTAGATTTCCACCCTCGTAAATTAAAATTGCCTGTAGACATTATTATTTGTGACTCGAAGATAAACTTTTTCATTTCTAACTCAGAATTCAAACTAGTTACACAATTATCGACATAAAATGATGTCTTAAGAATTTCTGCTGTATTGCTTAAATTTTCGGGTACTTTACTTAAATGATATTGTAAGGTAGCGGCTAATAAATAAGGACTACATGTTAAACCAAAAACAACCCTTTGATGCCGATACTCCTCAATTTGTTCCGAATTATCTCTACCAAACCACAGAAAACGTAAAAAGTCGCGATCCTTTTCTCTTATTGAAATCTGTAGGAACGCTTTTTCTATATCTGACGTAACACCCACGTAGCTTTTACGAAATCGATTTAGTATTGTTGGAATAATTTCTATTAAATTAGGTCCCGTAGATAAACAATCATTCAATGAAGGAAAACCCTGAGAATGTGAACTCGCATTAAACACTGGCCGTAAACTCGTAGTACTACCCTCTTTTATTATGGGTCTATGCGGTAAATAATGTATCTGTTCTGATTTACCCTCTGTTACTTTTTCTATTATGCCAAGTGATAACCCATTATCAAAAACCCCATAGTAATCCTCTAATTTGCCGGAATTAACTAATTTTCTTTTCGTACTAAACAGACCTTTTTCAGCAAGTTTTTTATTGTCAGGTAAGGCAGAATTATCCGTTACCCATGGTAAAGCTACCTCGTATCTGCCGTCGGAATTTACCCGAAGAGTCTCCTTAAAATACTTGTTAGTCTCTTCTTCTAACTCCTGCTTAGTTTTACGGTGTGCAGGATCTGTAATTCCCAATACGTCTAATTTCCACGGATCGCTTACACACTGGTTCTTAACCAAAAGAGAAGAGATAACGAGAGAATGATTACTAGGTGTATTGCTCTTTGTGCCAAAAAATTTTCCTAGAACAGTCCATCCCAATTTAGTATGTATAGCGGTTAAATTTGATTTAAGGGGTACTATTTTTCCCGTTAACAATTTACCCATGATATCAGCCCCTATTAACAATTTTATTTCCTTATCCACTTTGTATTTATTTTCTAAGTCCGTAAGCTGTATACGATGCTTCTTAAGTTCATTTAACCACGGACCAGATGGGATTTGGCCAAGCTCAGAACAAATACGTTTTTCCGCCAATGCGTCAAATTTACATTTATAACTTCTGTCCATACTACTTTATTCAATTACGTAATTTTTATAAACATTTTCATTCGTTTCAATACCTCCAAAAAGTGATTGACGCAAGTTTATTTCATTGCTAGAGATATATTTCATTTCTTCAATAATATCGGTACATATGTAGGATTTCATGCTACCGGAGTCCAAGACTACCCTTACGAGCATTTCTTTATTATTATTGTGCAGTCTAACAATTAAAGTTTGCAGAAATACATCAGAGAGCTGTACATGATTATTTAATGTACTTGTTTTTATTTCTTCATTAATCTTATTTGAAATATCTGATTTGTTTGAGGGTAAATCCGGGCATATTATAGCGTAGTGTCGTCTTTTACAAATAAGACATCTATGCCCTGATCTACATTGGTTTGCTCTGTGATTTTTCTTCAGACAAACAAAACAAACTCTTTTTTCTTTCAGTATATTCTTTTTATCTTCCAAATTTAACTTAGAGACCTCATTACAACTCTCCGATGCATGTGATTTATTGCAAAAAACACACACTATATCAACCTATCTAAATTTTGAATTAATTTCCTTATTATTTTCATTAGTGTTCATCAATTTACACGCTGTAGGGAGTATTTTAGACTCGGGAATTTTTTTCTGTTTTTCTTTTACGACATTTGGATTTTGTGTAGACAGTTCTTGTATTTGTATCGCCGTTTCACGACACTCAATTTCAGCTTTTAAAAAGTCTAACAATTCTTCAATGTCAAAATTTTCAAGATTCTGTCTTTTTCTTTGATAATTTAAATTTAAATCAGTGGGAATCAATTTAAGTAAAATTGGTGTCAGCAGAGTGCCGTATGTTCTTGATGTTACGTTTAAACATTTTAAATTTCTTATTTGAATCGTAATGTTATCGTAGAGCTTGCGCAGCGCATCTGTGTTATTTGAATTTTTCACTGGTTCTAAATTCAATAACTTTCCAATGTGTGCATTAATTATCAGGTCATTACGACCAAATCTGGTTTTTAACACTTTAACTGCAGATTGATAGTTCTCACTGGATAACGAAAAGCCTCTAATGGCATCAGCCGCAGATCCTATTAACAGAGAATGCAAGTAATTAAATTTATCTATGTCTGTTAAATCGTTATTATTATGAATTGCATTCTCGTATTGGCTCCAAAATGAGAGCCAGTTAGCGGGATTTCCGCCAAATTCTTCAATCACTAGACGAGGAAGTTTTATTGTAGAATGTGAACAAGAAATTAAGGATGACTGTTCACTTATAATATCATCCTTTTTAGTATTTGTGCATTCTGTCTGTTCTTTACTTTTTAAAACTGAAGTGATTTTAGATTTAACAGAAATAATTTTTTCTGCATAGGTTTCTGCTGTTTCAAATTCGGACTGTAAATCGTCTTCCTTTTTCATAAGATTTTGAATCTCTTCATCGAGATTCCTTAAATTTTCGCATTTTACTGCTAATTGATCTAAATGTTCTTTCAGAACAGATGTTTCGATTTCATCTGCTTCTATGTACTGTTCGCAATTAGTAATTAATATCGTAGTGGAACTTCTAATTACTGTTCTTTTTCTCTTTAATTTTTCTAATTCTGCCATGTTTAAAACTCTTACTAACAATTTTTAATAAAACACAAAATTTTATATTGTTCTTATTACATTTATTCTTACTGTTCTGAAATCTCAATTCAAATGAACTTTTTTTTTTTTTTTTTTTTTATTACCTTCACGTAATATTCACAATAATAATAATATTATTACCTTATAATATAATTCACTCAATAAATCACGTAAATATATTAAATTTTCTTAATAAGAACATGACTTGGCACCCTACATTTGGGTGCTACGTATTATTGTTATAATACTAATTATTATTTATTCTCAAATGATTCAAAATATACTTTATTCGTAAATATATGAAATATATATATATATTTTATTCAATGTTTTAATAAAGGGGAGAGAGAGCTTACCTGATAATCGTATTCAGCTCCGATGTCAAAACAAAACTTGATTCCAAAACTTCTGTTCTTAACGGTTGATTTAGACGTAATTCTTTTTTCTTTGATCTTATAAATAACTTAAGAGCCCTTTTAAAATCGTATATTTTACGAATCCTGGCTGGCTGGCTCGCCAAAAATGTTACTTCAAAATATAAAATAATTCTTAATATACTTAAATAAAATAAAAATAACTAATAATCTAGGAGCCAGGAACTCGAATAAACAGGGCTCTATCTTACTTTAACGAATCCTTTATATACATATTCTATATACACATATTCTATGTACATATATACATTATTACGTAATAACAATAAAATATAATTAATTGAAGGCATCTTCTTTTCGTAATATTATTCCAGATACCAGCGTAGCTTCAGCTCTTCCCGCCGAAGTCAGAGTAAACACTAAACTTATTCTTTTCTCTCGTAAGTAGCGCATGCGCGTCTCGCACATTAGCAGCTATTCTTTTGGAAAGCGGAAGTATTCTCCGCATTAAGCATTCATTCAGTAACAATTGACAAAATGAACAAATATCATCTTTATTTACTTTCTCCTTTTTAAATGAATGAATCCTTCATTAGCAAACATTAATCCTTAATTAATATCATTGGACAGTCTTTTTACTTTATAATTAATCAATATTAAAACAGCAATATTTCTCCGTGAGTTAATTAACAGCGTATAACATATCCATTTACGGGAAACTTACAATCATAGCTATGAAAATTCTTTTAGTAGTAGTTTTTAAAAATATGCTCACAATACTTTATGTTATTAAATACACATTATTTTTTAAGAATTTCATATTCAAACCAATTAAATTACCTTTGCAGTAAGAAGCTTCTGCAAATCAGGCTTAAAGAAAAATTGTATTCCATCTCCGGCACCTTCTTCTTGAAGTGCTACGATGAGCAAGGCAACAAGAACAACGTAAGGAAAAATAGCTGTAAAATACGCCATCTGAAAAATGTGAATTAAAGGTGAATATAAATACATATATTTAAATGTTTATATACATATACATACACAACCTAAAACATATCATTATTTATTACATACAAGTGATTATTCAAATAAGCTTAGTGTTAAACAAAGACATGAATAACTTTTTCTTTGTTCAGTTATGGGAAGCCATACAACAGCATCTAACCTCCTTAACTGAATTTATTTCCCTATTCGAACCAAAAGATTTTTTTTTTTTTTTTTTTTTTTTTTGAAAATTTTAAATATCAAAATAGGATTTATATTTTATTTGTGATTGATATGAAGTGTAAAGGGAGATGATTGAATAGGTTAAATAGTTAACTTTTGTATATTTTGTTTTCTGAACATAAAACATATGAAATTATATGTAAATTTAATTTTACAGAGTTGATACATTAATATGCTGCAAGAAACAAAGAAAAAAATTGCTTTCGACAGAGGTTTACCATTTTTTACCATTATGATACGCTCTTCTGAAAAATGAATTTCCAAGTATAGCATCGAAATGGGAGAAAAAGTTTGCTTTCTTTAATGTTTTATCCTTTAAAGAGCCCCCCCTAAGAGCTGATGGTCTGTGAAGACTAATTATTTTGCTGATAAGAATTTGTTAGATCGATTTCAATACATAAAATACTTATAATGCTTGATTCTATTTCGAGCTGGTCAAAACCGTTTGTATAATATGTATTCTTCAAAATGGAAACAACAATGAACAATCTTTTACAAATGTGGTCTGCCGAGAGACAAGAGTTTTTTTTTTCTTTTTCTTTTCAGACTGGCACACCCCTAGCGCTAATATTCATTCAGAATTAAACACTCTCAAATAATAAACAGAGCACAGTACTAATTTTAGATTTGAAAATTTTATTGAATTGTCAATTATCTTGTATTAATATGTTCCAAGTTATTTTAAGATAAGACTACGAGAGTTGATTAATAAAAAAAAAAAAAAAAAAGTGATTACAAGGGAAGTCATTTAAAACAGAATAATTGTGGAGAGAATTTTTCTCAGAAGATGGATAGTGCTATTTGTATTACAGCAGTTGTGCGGGTAGGTATTGTAAGTTCTCAGACACTTCTTAATGAATGAAACGGCAAAATGTTTAAAACAGTGATATATTTAAAAGTGGTGAGAAGTTTTCGAATGTGATTCGTTTCTGATAAGCAAAGAACGTATTCACATATTCAATGACAGCGTCATCATCCTGAATGACAGTGCTAGGGCCCATATCACTTGCCAAACTCAAAAAATGCTGAAACAGTTTGTGTAAAAAGTTTAGTGATCCCCCCATATTGCCGAGATTTTGCACGCAGTCATCATTTGCTCTTTCCGAAATTGAAGGAACACTTACCAACACAAAATCCTATTGGCAAGAACGCGATTCCTACCAAGCCAAGTTAAGTAAATTGGTCTTGCGTCTAGAAATATAGCTAAATAAGTTTAGTAATTATGTGGAAAGCTGAGAGGCCAGTACATCTCTTAATTCGCTTTTGCATTTTCTGTCCATTGTTAATATTTTTTTTTATACTTGTAATTCTCTCTCTCTCTCTCTTTGTTCTTTTTTCTTACAAGTCATAAATTATTAAAAGAATTTATATGTAAATATATTCTTTATGCTTCATGAAAAGTTTCATAAAAAGAAATATCTTGGAATAGTTTCTCTTACTGAAATTTAAGATTTTCTGAAGTCTTTTTATGGTTTAATCTAGTTTTCCAGATATTTAAAAGGTTTCTTTGAAATTCCTGTTAAAAATACCTCCTAAAAATAAATCTTATCAAAGCTTTCTTTGAGTTTTATTTTTAAAACCCAAAACAACCAGCACTGTTTTAAGTTTTACAGATGTTGTACAAAGGTTGAATACCTCGAAAACCTATAAAATACATGCGAAAAAAGAAATTTTTGAAAAACGTTTAAAAAAGCCTGGAGATTTTAATAAGGATAACTAACATTTTAATAATTTTCCTATGCGTGTTTATTGAGATCCAATATAATAATAATTATAATAGTAATAAATAAATAATTGAATATTTTTTCACAACAATTATGTAATTAATTTTAAAAGCTCTAACAGGTGTTCTTACCTTTCCAAGGGAATTCGTACCTTGAACAACTGAGATATAAACTAAAATCCATGTAATTAAAAGGCACACAACCAGTTTCCAGCTCATAGATGTTAATTTATCTGGAGATGACGGATCCTCTTCCAGAACTTCATATCTACAGGGATATTACGTTTGCTATTTCTGTTCATTAAATATACAGAGATAAAAATATTTATGTATTATACTTACTTAAAATAATGCTCAGCTACTGTAATATTTTCCTGGAAAAAAAGTTTAAATTCATCATCAGTTATTTGTTTACGTATACAAAACGAATGACAAAATTAATAAAATTAATTCTAAGCATTTTCTTATAGCATGTTTTCTATCCCCAATACTTCGATATAAATATCGATTCCATTAAAATATATACATATTGAATTTTAGTTGTAATATACTATAAAAGCATCGAAATTTGGTGTAAGATGATAAGAAAGTTAAAAAAAAAAAAGGAACGAAAAATTATGCAATAAGCATTGATTATTAGCACTTTCCATATGTATGTAATTGTTGTATCGTGTAACTTTCAATGTTCTTTTCCTACGTAATCAAACAACGGACAGACATTAGTTCTGAAAGACATACAGATAGACTAATTGAATTCCCAGTCATTCATAAACATTGTTAGAAATTGTTAACAATGCTTAATACAAAAGAAAACGTAGCCCTTATATTCTAATTGCAGCCCTTAATCTATCTGAATGTTTTAGCGCAGCCAAACCATTTTTGCAATATTTTGCTCAGACATAATATTGTTATGTAGGTTTCTGGAGAATCACACTTTTTATGTTCACCTAATCTGAAAACATAAACTAGTGTGAGAGAAAAAGTCATACTCATAGATGTTGGAACACTTTCCAACATTATAAAAGCGGTGTTCCAAAGTCTTTTGACCGCCAATTGTCCATAGCGTAGCACTAAAGCGACGTTAAATCCAACTAATCGAAATATTTTTATTTAGTATATTGAAAGAAGATTAACGTATTTATATATTTTTTCCCTTACAAAGAATATATTAAAATAATATACCAAAATAAGAACGCACTTTAATTCCTATCCTTGAATAAACAACAACAACAACAAATACTACTACTACTAATAATAATAATAATTTTACAATAAGCATCCCACTCTCTTGGGTAAATGCATATTTTAGGACTGGTTTATTTATTCATTTATTTTCTAGATAATATTTTTAAGCATTTATTACATTTTTTTCCCTTTATTTACATTTTTTAAATTTATATTTATGTTTCTATTTTCATTTGCATTCGAAATTTTGACAAATAGTGAAAATTTATGTTATTATTTTTGTTATTATTCCCCACAATTTGTGAAATAATAACACTTTAATAGATTTTAATAGTTGCTACTCGAATAGAATTTTTCGCTTTAGGTTTCTCAAAAGGAGCTTTAGAAAAATGACTTCGGATTTTGGAAAGCGACCCAAGGAAAGAGAAGTAAAATTCACACGACAAAACAAAGAAAGTATTTACTTTCGTGGAAAATTCAAGCTAGAGCTTTATACATACAAAATACATACCAATATCGTTTTTGTAAAGTATGAAGGATCTTCTGTGGTATATGCACTGTAAAAAATATTAAAGATAAACATAACTAATTAGTTACCGGTAAGTTAGGATAGTTACAACTGGTCCAGGGTAGACAAGAATGCATAGATCCGTATATGTAGTAAATGCTTATTGCCATGAGATAATTGTAAAATATGATGACAAATGCCACTGATATCACCTGGGCATATCCAATACCTGAAAATATATTAATAATGTTTTCTAAATATTCACCTGCTTATGCTATAGAGTTGCACTCATAAAAATTGACGAACTCGCGTCTTTATTTATGAGCTCTCTACAATAAAATAACAAGAAAAATAGGTTAAAACTCAGAATTGTGGTCTTTTGGAATAAGAACGTATTTTTGAATAAAAGCTAATTTATATTTTAAAACTATACAATCGTAGTATTATTTTTTTTTTAAATAGTAACACTCGCATTCATAATTCTTAGATTAAATTATTCTGTGAAGATACAAAGCCTATGAATTTTTCGAAAAGGTTTGTGAATTTTCAGATAGTATTTGATCTGGTACCAATGCTAAGCATTTTTGAGGAATTTTCAATCAGATCTCCTTAAAAACCGAGCGATTAAAATGTAAGAAAAAAAAAAAAAAAAAAAAAAGAAAGAAAGAAAGAAAGAAAGAAAGAAAAGAAAAACAGAAAACAAGTAAATTTTTTCAGCTTTTAAAAATTAATTGTAGCAGTTACTGGTGAATTCCTATAAAAAATACTATTAATTTTTAATACCAATATTACAACATAAAATGAGAATTTTTAAAAAGTTTGGTTGTATATGTAAAGCCAGGAGAGATCGCGCGGTAGGACAGATTGCGCATATAGGGGATCGTCGAGAAAGAGCAGAGTGGGAGAGTTGCAATTTCAGATGGTTGTACAACATGAATAGCGAAGTGCCTACTTGTATATGTATGTTGATTGCTTCAAGAGTCTAGGATAAAACGTGGTTATTTTATCTCGTTTTCAAAAATAAATGCTTGAATTTTCAAAACTCTTACTAGGAATTTCCTTAGTATGGTAGTAGTACAAAATATTTTTAAATTAAACTATTTCTCATAAGCTACTAACCTAGAGTAACGGTACGAGAAAAACGATTTTTTCTAAAAGCGAATAATTATTTAATAAAAGACTATGCAATCTCTCCTACCAAAATAGGAAAGTTTGCGCTTTTGCTATTCAGGAGAGATTGCGCATTGATTTTTATAAAATTCTGTACTAATATAGATTTTGCAGCGTATTGGTAATGGCAAGACAATGAAGATGAATTTGTTGAATGTCTGGAACTGCACCAGTTAATAATTTAACAAATGACTGGACTAGTTCAACTCATTCGAGACGGTGCATCTTTTGGAGATTGTTCACAGAATCTGAAATTGAACATGATTAAGTAGTGGCACGATCGATAAAAGCCGTACCTTTGGTGGGATTAAACTCTCAAATGCGAATGTTAGCCTATAAGAAATTTATCGCAAAATATTTAAATGCTATTGTATATCTGTTTAGTTTTGCAATATTTTCAAGTATGATGATCAAGTTTTGTGCAGCTGTGGGCTGCTTAAATAGGAGCGATAAAAGTAGATGCAAGCAAAAAATATCAGCCTATTCAAACTCCTTTTTAAGAACTGTAATCGTCTAAATTTTAGTAAAATAAAATAACTAAATAACTAAACGTAAAGGATTTTGAAGTTAAAAAGAGAGTATTTCAAACCGAGAAAAATTTAGGTTTTGTGTTTTGAAGATTTTTGTGCAGAAGATTTTGTAAAAAAAAAAAAAAAAAAAAAAAAAAAGTTAATAAATATTAAACAGTGTGCATATTTTCGGTTTAAAATTGGGCGGGACTAGTCATATATCACTGCACACACGGTGTCTTTCCCTCTCTTTTTTTTTCTGCTCGGAAGTACAATGCAACCCCCCCCCTCGTCTCGAACAGGTTAACTTGTGGTAGGTGACTGCACGATAGCTTCACCATTTACAACAGCAAGTGCAATGATTGAGGACAATGAGAGATTCGGTCAACAAGAAACCATTTAAGCTGAAAAGGAAATGCACTAATTTTAAGTTAAATATGCTAGCTGGTAACTTAATGCTATTTTGCCATTGTTTATCTTTATTCTTGTTCTTTTTCCTGTTTCATAAACATTTTTCTTTAAATACATTTTTGTAATTCTTTTTAAATTCTTATATTTTTCTGATTTTTTAATTATTGAATTGAAATATCCTCTCCCAATACAAAAATATTTTTTTTTTTACAAATACCTTACAACAACGTCATTTAAGAGCAATTATTACTATTAACAATGTAACTGCAATTATAACTAATTGCAATCTTTCCTACCCATGTGCGCAATCAGTCCTACCCTGTAAAGAGAGATTGCGAAAAATATGGTTTTAATATAGCTCTTGGTTTTATTATAGCTGTGGTTTTAAACTACAGCTGAACAACAAAATAGTAAAGGAAATGCATAGAAGAAGAATCAGTTCAAAAGTTTGCACCAATAGTTTAGCAACAATTTGGATTTTTTATATTGTTCTGTTGAATTGTGCGCAAACTCTCCTAGCTTTACTTTATATATATGTGTGTATGTATATTCAGATATGTATATAGATATATAAGAAAATTTATAGAAAATTATCTAAATATAAACAGATGTTTTAAAAAATATATATATTGTGTTGATTGAAAAAAAAAAAAAAAAATTCAAATGAATCAAACGAATGAAAACTTTCCCAATCCGTAATTTATCAGGTATTCAATTCGTAATTTATTATATAAATTGTGCATGCAAATTGTGGTTTTCTGTAAAGTTAAGTGAAAACTGCTAATTATTCTAAATTTTTAATACCTAAACCACAATTTAAAAAAAAAAAAGTTGAAAATAAAATAAATAAATAAATAAATAAATAATAGAAGGAAAAGGAAAAGAAAAGAAACGATACACTTAAATTCTAATTAAATGCATATATATTGGGTTAGCTCTTCAGATATTATGGCCTGTTATTGTTTTTATTTATTTTTTAATGCTTTTAGGAAGCTTATAAAAAATACACATTTGGAATAAACCAGAGAGTTATTTACTTATTCATTTCTAACATTGTGATCATTTTTATTTTTCTAAATGATGAATAAAAACCGAAATTGTAGCTATTTCATTTCCATGTTCCTAAGCATTTCTGTGCATTTCGACTTTGGTAACACTTTCGAAACACTTTGGTAAAGCATCTCAAGTCATTGAATGAACTGAGAAATCTTATGAGGGAGTAATGGGAAAAAAAATATATAAGTTTTTTTTTTTTTTTTTTAAAATAAAAACTATTTCATTTTGAAATTCAAGATTTTTTTTTTTTTTTTTTTAGGTTCTATTAGGCTCAATTGAATATCTGTTTATATAGATATTTTTTCTAAACTATTTAAAAAATGTTTATGCACTCTCAGAATTGTTAATTATTAAATAAGTTATTTTGTTTCATTTGTTTTAATGAATAATTTTTAAGGCATGCAGTGCATTTAAAAGTATCTATAAATTATTAAAATGGCATTCTTTTACAACAAACAATTCAATACCGTTTTATTATTATTATTATTATTATTATTATTTGAGGGGAGAAGGGGAAAAAATATTTTTTAATTGAGGAAACCTTAACTTTTTTATATAGGTGTTCTGTTATTATGTAAAATCTGTAATTTATAAAAAATGAATTTCGACTAAAATTATTTTTAAAAACAAAAATCAATTATATTACTTAATTAATTGTTTTATTTATAAACTGTAAGAATTTCTTTTGAACCTATGAATAAAATCTTTTTGTAAAAAAATAGAACCGACTCCAAAAAGCAACTACTATTCAAACAACCAAGAAAAAAAAAAATGGCATGAAATGAAACTGTAAATTGCTACTAAAAGTATTAAATAATTTTCTTCGCCAAACAACCTATAACACTGCAATTAATCATAACTTTTGAAGTCGGCGCAAAATTAAATAAAATTTAATTAGATTTTAAAGGTTTGCTTTTAGATCGGTAGCAACAAATGCTGTTGTCTCGAATGATCAATTTTCATGTTTCCTTTATTATTTTATCACTGTATACAATTGGTCCATAAGTAGCATCTACATAGAACAGTGAACATTCTTCACAATGCGGTATTTATATTTTTACGAAGTTAGAGTTTCCTTTGCAAATTTGGTATAACTTTGATAACTATCATCCTTGGTGGCTTTTGGATTTGGCGATCAAAATGTAATGCAAAAATATACACGCAAGATGTATATTTTCATAATATATATTGTCCGAAGTATTGTTTCATATTCTTGATTACTCTCTTAATATACCTTATCAAAATAATCATGATATCCCAAAGAAATTAAATATGTTTGCCAGATAATTTTGCGATTTTTCTTTCACCAAGGACGTCAGATACCAGCATCTTCGGCAACTTTTGCTGCTTACGAAATCTTATTTTTTTTTTTTTGTTTTTTTAATCAAAGTAGTTTTCGGCTGCGTTTTGCAGGTGACAATGTGAGATGTGTATTTTGAATAGGATTTGATTTTTGTATTGAATAAAGGTATCAGTTTTTATTTAATTTTGCGCCGACTTCAAAAGTTATGATTAATTGTAGTGTTATAGGTTGTTTGGCGAAGAAAATTATTTTATACTTTTAGTCGCAATTTACAGTTTCATTTCATGCCATTTTTTTTTCTTGGTTGATTGAATAGTAGTTGCTTTTTGGAGTCGGTTCTATTTTTTTACAAAAAGATTTTATTTTTATCTTTTCAGTGAAAACTTATTCATATAGCAGAACCTTTGAAGAAGTTCAACGGCAGTTTAACAAATCACAACTTCCAAGAAAAGTGACATAACTCAAAAAATGGTTTATGTCACTGAAAAATACATGAAACGCACCCAATGTGAACAAAAAAGTTACATCTCCATCTAGAAAGTTATCCACTCGAGAGACAGTTGTGCCAGTTTTATTCTAGTCAAGTTATTTTTAAGTTGGTTTTTCTCAAATTCTGCAATTTTAAGTTGTGTCACATTTCTTGCCTATATCGGATATGAGCAAAAAACTATCTATTGAATGAACATACGTTAAATTAAAAAGTCTTTAGAAATGTAAAGAACGGATACGCTGTATTCGTAACCAAAAATACTGTTAGGCATATATATTGAACTTTACAGTGAATACGTGGCACCTGCTGCGCTGGAAATTGTGCAGCGTAAAGTTCAAACAAACAGCAAAATATGCCTTGCAGCTGACGGACAGAAGTTTCAAAATCGATACTTACATACTGCTTTTACCAGTGTAGCTGCATGCGTTCAGCAGTTAGAGTGAGAACAGACTTTTGTGAGTTTCCTGTAATTTGTTTATACCTTAATGAAGTCATAATGAAATATATTTCAGGCCAAGATCATTACGACAACAAAAAAAGTATTAAAATTAAATCATCTCTTATAAAGTTATAAGCTAACAAATTTCAACAACAACGACAATGAGAAACATGGTTTGTATTGAGAACCTCTTCCTTATGAAGTCGGTTTAAAACGTCTATGCGTTAATCGATGTGACCACTTACAGTAACCATACTTTGAATTTTACATAGCATAAATGTCACTCGCTACGCTACAACATATGCAATGTCATTCAAGTGTGCACAAAATAGGAAATAGTGAACAAACAAATGCACGTTTTAAGCGTTCTGTTTTCAGCATTTATGTCTAAACTGTCTTTTCGTACTAAATCGATGATGCTCTGCAATTTTCAAATTCAAATTTTTCAAATGTCTTGAACCGTTTCCGAGATATAAACGCTAACTCGACTGTTTTCCACCAGGTGGCGCTGTAGGCGGTTGAATCACGTAGCACATGTCCACTTTACTATACCTACATACCACTTTTATGTCTATAACTGATGCTGTTCAGCAGTTAAAAGAGTCGGGACTTACTTTTTTGGGCACCCTGTATTTTCTTTTGATCGTAAAGATATTACAGTGGAACCTATTTCAGACCAAGACCTTTACGATAAAATAAAAAGTATCAAAATAGGATCATCCGTTCAGAAGTTATGAGCTAACAAACAAAAACAAAAACAAAAAAACATACGCTTTGAATTGAGAACCTCCTCCTTTTTGAAGTCGGTTAATTAGAGCATCTCTTACGAAGTTATAAGCTTACAAACACCAACAACAACACATAGCTCGAATTAAGAACACCCTCCTTTCTGCAGTTGGTTGAAAACGACTTTGCGCCAATCGATGTGACCGCTTATAGTAACAAGACTTTGAACCACAGAGTATACGTGTCATCCGCTATGCTGCAAAGTGTGCAACGTAGTTCAAGTGTGCACTGTGTGGGAAATTGCGAACAAACAACAGCACATTTTAAGCGTTCTGTTTTTAGCAATAAGGTCTAAAAACTGTCTTTTCGTAGTAAATCGGCGATCCTCTACAATTTCGTAATTAACTTTTCTCCCATCTTGAACCGTTTTTGAGATAGGAGCGCTAATTCCGCTGTTTTTCACCAGATGGCGCTTTATTTTCTTTGATTGTAAAGATATTACACTGGGACCTACTTCAGACCAAGACCTTTACAATAAAACAAAAAGTGTCAAGTAACCGTATTTTAAACTATATAGCGTATGTCTCACCAGCTACGCTACGATGTGTGCAATGTAACTCAAGTGTGCATAGTGTAAGAAATTGCGAACAAACAAATGCACGTTTTTAGCCTTGTATTTTTAGCATCAATGTCTAAACTATTTTTTCGTACTAAATCGATGATGCTCTGCAATATTATAATTCACTTTTCCCCCCTGTCTTGAACCGTTTCCGAGATAGGAACGCTAGCATGAATGTGTAAACTATCTTTTTGTACTAAATCGGTGATACTCTTCAACTTTGTAATTCACTTTTTTCTCTAGAACCGTTTTTGAGATAGGAACATTAACTCCGCTATTTTCCACCAGGTGGCGCTGCAAGCGGTTTAACCTTGTACTGCATGGCCACTTTGCTATACTTACATACCATTTTTATCACTATAGCTGCAGCCGTTTAGCAGTTAAAAGAGTTAGGACTGATTTTTTTAGGCACCCTGTATTTTCTATAGATCGTAAAGATATTACAATGGGACCTATTTCAGACCAAGACCTTTTCAACAAAACAAAAAGTATCAAATCGGAGCATCCGTTCAGAAGTTATGAGCTAACAAACATAAAAAAAAACATATGGTTTGAATTGAGAACCTTCCTTCTTTTTTGAAGTCGGTTAAAAACTCTCGCGGCTTCAAAGATTTATTGTGCATTGTGCATACAATTATAGTACTTAATTTATCCTGCAAAACATGTGAGCATTTTACTTTGAAAATATCTGATAGCAAATTAACATTGTCTTTTACCAGAAGGTAACATGCGAAATAAACCTGCTTCAGAGAAGATTCGAACCTAGAACAGTATTAGAAAATGTATATATACCGGAATCCAAAAGAAAGTTTATTAAATATACTAATAAAAGAAACTTAAAATATTACAATGCTTTACAGTAATAGTTTATGACATCCATTCAAACAACATACACAAAAATTTCGGACGATAATTGATAACAGCTCCTTTCATTACATGTACCTGAACATTATTTAAGAAGAATGAAATAACAAATCTGCATAAAGATAGTAGCAAGCGAAATGGAAAAAACGGGAGATCCATTATCAACTAGAGCTGAAACAAGACAGATTTTGTTAATGCACGCTTCTCTGCTCCACCTGACGAAATTCGTCAACAAATAGTTTAAAAATTATAATTGTGCATGTATGCTATATTTCTGTACAGTTTTAAAGAAAATTTTTATCGTTATGGTTGTAGTTTAATACATCTAAACCAATCATATTACAACTGATATCTTCTTTTAACTTACAATAAACAGTAAAAAACAATAATTCAAGAAAATATAATAAGATTTTTTTATGATGCGATATATTTTTCATCCAACCTTTTAAAGTATATCTGTGCATGCGTTTTATTGATGAATCTAATTACTTACCAAGAAATTACACTATTTTAGGCAGTACATTTATAATCATTTTTGATAAACATAAATTTACACTCTTCGGGAAAATGTTACCTGCTTCATAATATTTTATATAACTGATTTGTTTTACAATTATAAGCAATAAATAAAAAACATAATAGATGATAATGCATGTAATGATACTTTGCTAATTTAAGTCTTCCTTCCTGTTTTTTTTTTTTTTAATCATTATAATGTTGAATTATATGTATATATATATATATATATATATATATATATGTATGTATGTATATATATATATATGTATATATATATATATATATATATATATATATATATATATATATATGAGATATTTAGATAGTTACCTTTAAATGCTGGCACAACTCTCCACAGTTTTATTGGTCCTTGGCTTGAAAATTGTCCCAATATCAACTCTAAATAATAGAGTGGTCGTCCAATGATAAAAAGCAATAACAAATATGGTATGAGAAATGCTCCTATAATATAAATTACATGAGGTTTAAATACATAATAGTACAAGCTATATTGATAATACTCACAAGTAAAGAATATATACAGAATTGAAAATGGTAGCACGTAATAAATTAGCATTCTCTGACTAACACAGCAGATATTAATTGCTTGATTATTTTAATGTAATTAAACTGTAAAGTAAATTTATTTATGCATTAATGGGAATTAAATTTATTCCGTTTCTATTCAAAAGAACAGGAAAAAATTTATCACAAAACTACATAGCTGAACCTCTAATTAAAATTTTATCTTAAATTCAATTACTCCATCCCAGAGATTCCGCTATATAGCCATCTCAAAAATCATGAAAAACCTATTATTGAAGCACCATCATTAATGAAAAATAAATCAATTTATGTCAAAATTGAAATCAATAAAATAACATAGCTGAACTTCTAATTAAAATTCTATCTTAAATTCAATTACTATATTGTCTCATAATAAATATTTTATATTTTGAGTTTGGTGCTACTCCATCCCAGAGATTCCGCTATATAGCCATCTTAAAAATCATGAAAAACATATTATAGAAGCATCATCATAGATGAAAAAGAAATCGTTTTATGTCAAAATTGAACTCAATAAAATATTTTGTAGTATCCTGAACATTTTATTTTTAGCTACATTGCTCAACAAAATAGGTGTGTAACATACAGACATATCGACAGTCATTTCTTAAATACTGTTATCGTGATCAAGATATCTCAAAATATAAACTTCTGCAAATCTAGAAAAAAAAATCAATAAATTCAATACTTCCTTTATACAAAAATAAAGAAATTAATAAATAAAATCTAATCTGTTGTGGCCATCACAAAACTTGTTTCTATATCTTTCTACACTTACTGTTTAACATGCACAAATGTTTGATCATAGCTTCTTATAAAAATTTTACATATGAAGTTAGGTGCATATTTAATCAACAGATGCTAAGATGTAGTCATGTGGAAAAACACAGAAGATGAGTAACAGAAGCGCCAACTGTTGACCGATATACACTCAAATTGAGCCAGCATAGTGTTTCATAATGACACTCTCATATAACAAATTTTGTGCAATTATTAAAATTAAATATGAGATATAGCATTCTCATTCACAGAATAAATTTGTGGCACAGCAGTGCCACTTGTCGGCCGATGTACACTCAGCAAAGTGTTTTACAAAGGCTCTCTCATATACCAACTTTTATTTAATAATCTGCAATATAATTTGTGGTATAACCTTTCCTTTCACGTGTATTTGCAGCATAGCAGAGTTACCTATTGGCTAATATGTACCTAAATTGAATCAACATAATGCTTCATAATCGCTCTCTGATATATTAAGTTTTGTGTAATTATGTACAATAGAATCTGAGATATACCCTTCTTATTCACGGGGGAAATTACAACAGAAAAGTGACATCTGTCCGCGGATATGCACTCAAATTGAATCAGCTTAATGTTTTATAAAGGCTCTTTCATATATCAAGTTTTGTTCTGAGCTAATTTCTTCCCTGAAATGGGAGAAATCTCAGTATAGTAGCCCCCCTGGTTGAACGATTTGCACTGAACACTTGATCGGCACTTATTTATGTCAAGGTGGAACTACAGATAAATTTATTTGAAATTATTTGCAGTAGATCTCTTGCATAGATGCAATTGCCACAAAGTTTTTTTTTACACGCACACAGACGGGTATTTAGACATTTTATTAAAAAAAAAAAGAAGAAGAAGAGAAAGAAAGAAAAAAAAAAAAAAAACATTTTTAGATAACCATAAAATTATTTTTAGTAATTATCTGTCTGTCCGTCAGTCTCTGTATGTGTGACACATATTTTGTGGCATCTGTATATGAGGAACTACTGTACAGAATTTAAAAAATGCTGGAAATATTTCGAGAGTAATCTTTAGCCAGTCACGAATACAAAAATTTTTATGTAGCATTAAAAACGCAATCTTTTATTAAATAGCATATTGTACAGAGCGCATTTTGTTTTGTTTATAAAGCTTGATGATTTAATTTCATTTTTGTGAACTCTCATTTAACTTTTCGCCTGTCTCTTTCCAATGTTTAATTATATTTTTATGCATTCTATGTAATAATAATAATAATAATAATAATAATAAATAAGTAAATAAATAATCGAATAAATGTGCATTCAAGTATTATTAAATAAATAAATAAATAAATTGATGCCAAAATAATGTATGTAGTTTTAATTAGATAAATTACCTTATACAATATCCTTTTCAATTATCCAAAGGATATTGTATGAGGTAATTTATCTAATTAAAAAAAGGATATTGTATAAGGTAAATTATCTAATTAAAAAAAAGGATATTGTATAAGGTAATTTATCTAATTAAAAGTTATAAATATTTTATAAAAAGTATAAATATCTTTCTTAAAAAGTATAATTAATAAAAAATGTATGTAGTTTTTTTTTTTTTTTTAACCTTAAAAAAAAAAAAAAAAAAAAAAAAAAAAAAATCTTGCGGTATGCGTTGATTATTAACACATTCCAAATATACATACTTGTTGTATCGTATAACTTTCAATGCTCTTTTCCTATGTAATCAAACAACGGACAGACATTAGTTCTGAAAGACATACAGATAGACTAATTGAATTCCCAGTCATTCATAAACATTGTTAGAAAGTGTTAACAATGCTTAATACAAAAGAAAACGTAGCCCTTATATTCTAATTGCAGCCCTTAATCTATCTGAATGTTTTAGTGTAGCACTGCAAATCAGAAGTTTAAGAAATTCATATTCTATACAAAATATTATTTTAGCATATTAACAATAAATGTCAATTTCTTTATAATTTTTACAATAGAAAATTCTTAAAATATAATTTATAAAAATGTCTGTCCTAAAATGCAATGTATTAGCTTTTTTTTTTTTTTTTTTTTTTTTTTTTGTACACAAACAACAAGCTGCACAGGACCTATTAATGTCATTTACAAATAGGGAACATTCCATAGTGAAATTCAATAACATATATATATATATATATATATATATATATATTGAAAATATTTACAGACGCTGGGGGCGGGCGGAGGGACAGATAGATACAGAAATTCAAATCATATTCACACTTAAAAAATGTTAAAAAGTGTTAAATCGCTTAATGTAAACGAAAATGCAATTCCAGCAAATTTCCAATAAAAGCCCTCAATGTCACTGATTATTTGTGTGTGGCCCTGAAACTCTAATGCTAACCATACTACATTCTGTAGAAAACATTCTTTTGAGCATATGAATGACGTACTTCAATTTTATTAAGATTTGTTCAACGTAAAGTTATTAAAATTCGGTTTATAGAAATACCTCTCACAGAACGAATGCTTTGGAATACTTTTGGGTGTCCCTGTACACAAACCAGTGGTGGTATATTTTCCATTTTCTACAGCAAACATTCGACAGTGAACTTGAATAACATATTTCAATTTCATTGACATTTATGTAAAATAAAAGAATCAAAATACAGTTCATAAAATTACCTTTTACAGAACACAGTGCTTTGGAATACTTGTGGGAGTCCTTGTACACAAGCTAGAAAAGGTATTCACATCATTTTAAATATAGAGAACATCCGTTAGAGAACTTGAATAGCATATATATGAGTTTCAAGAAATTCCATGAATATTTACGAGAGTTAGAGCACGAACAGACAGACAGATAGATAAACCAAAGTCATTAACACTTTTATTTTAATTTTATTAAGATTTGTGCAAGGTAAAGTTCTTAAAGTTTGGTTTATAAAAATACTTCTCACAGAACGCAATGCTTTGGAATACTTTCGGGTGTCCCTGTACACAAACCTGTAAAGGTATTCACTCCATTTTAAATAGGGAACATCCATTAGTGAACTTGAATAACATATATCAGTTTCAAGAAATTTCATGAATATTTACGGGAGTTAGAGCGCGGACAGGCAGACTGACAAATCGAAGTTATTAACACTTTTCAATCTTGTTGGAAAGTGTTAAAAATAATCCAAATGCCTCAGGTTTTTATAAGTTTGGACAGGCTCTTAAAAATAATAAGTTTTCCTTCATGGAATGCTCCTGTAGGAATTTTGTAGTATTTTTATTGATATATTATGTATGGTATATTTAAAAAATATTAATGAAAATAATAATTATTTCCCTAAATTTTCCAGAAACATTCGCATTTTTTTTTTTTTTAACTTGCAATTCAAAGGGATTCGTTTATGTTTGATGGTTGTATTTCGAAGAATTTTAGTTACTTATACAGGGTACTTATATAAAGCAGGAAAAAAATCTTAAAACGATAGAAAATTCCGAACTTCCTAGATAAAAATTTCCGATAATTGTAACTTCCACGGACAGTAAAGAAAAATAAAAAACAATGTTCGTGCACAGTCAGAAAAGAAAAGGAAAACATTTTATCCATAAATTTTAGCAAAAATAAAACAAAAAATCTTGATTAATTTTATTCGGAAACTATTATTTTCCAAAAAGTAATACAGTTTAAAAAATACGAAATCAAAGAGGAAAGTTAATAACATCGAAAAATATTAAAAGAACACGTGGTATGCCTTCAGATAATTCATTTCTGGCAAAAAGTATATGAAATAACTTTAAAAAAAAAAAGCTTGATATTTTTCACACATCTGTCAAATAGTGTTAAAAATAGCGGAAAACAACAAGAGATCAAGCTCTCACATGTGTCAATAAATTGATCCTTTAAGGGTTTCCTGTAGATCGACTTTACTTCATAAACTAATCTTAGGGTTTAATATTTCTAGCAGAACTTTCAAAGCCAATTTCCGATAAACAGTTAACTTTTTCTGAATTAATAGCTTTAGGAAATGTGTTAACCCAACACTTCTTCGAAATATTTCTTTAATCTAAAGATATTTATAACTGGGTTTTTTATTTCATGTATGAATTAATGCATACTTTGAAAATTTTCAAAAAGTTGAGAAAGAGAATTAATAAAGTTTAACTTCTGAGACAAATTTTCTTCGTTTTATATTTATATCTCTTAAAGAAATATTTTGCCTCAGTAATTTTTAACATTTTAGAACATAGTTGAAAAAATTTTAAGAATTCAGCTTCACTATATGTGAGCACTTTCATTTCCACATCAAGCATATTTCTTATTGAAAATTGTGTAACACTTCTGGTTTGTATACAGGAACTTCGAAACTAATTACGATAAATTACGTTCTAATACAGATATTTTTTAAAGTATATTTATACCTATATACTACATAAAACATAGCGAAATTAACAAATATCATTCAGATACACAAATAAATGTTCACTATATAGAATGTGCTGTGATTATAATTAAATATTAACATACATTACAGAATAAAAGCAGAAATTACTGGGAATGTATTTTTAGTTGTTAAAAACAAACTATATTTTAACGTGTCGTCAGAGTATGTATTGAAATTTCATCAAAGTAACGTGTAACAGCGGCTAGAAAATATTTATCATTTTTTCATTAAAGAAAAAACAAATAATCAGTACATTAAATCAACATTGGTACATTGGTATATCACTGTGGGTCCCAAACTACGTGGTTATTGGGATTTTTGTTCTCACAGGAGAAAATATTTGTCTATGGACCTGCTAAACCATGCACGAGACAGGCTCGGAACGTCGGAACACAGCTAGGGCAAAGGACCGAAGTTTAATTTATAAATGGGAGATATATAAAAAATTGTACTTAAAATTAATTTTAGGAAAGCTTGAAAATGAAAAAATAAATAAATAATAATAATAAATAAATAATAAAATAATAATAATAATGACAATAGGACAAATTACATTTCATTAACAGAGAAAAGTAAGTCAACGGATATAGTATTAGAATTTATATTCAACAAATGAGTAATGTTCGTTTAAGGTATTATAAATATGTTTTAGCTCATTATAATTATCTGGATTTAATAATATTGCTTTTAAATTTTGCCTTATTTGTTTTACTACTGTTAAATTTAAAATTGTTTTTAATTAATGAACATTTTTCTAATACATAATGAAAGGGGCTACCTAATTTTTTACATTTACAGAGTGCGTTTGGTAGTTTATTAATTTTAAAGAGGAAAGTTGGGAAACTACCATGCTCTGAGATAAAATATAAAGATATTTTATTTGGGCATATGAAATCGGGATTAGCTGTTTTAAGAACTGCGTACGTATGGGAATGTTGCAACTCTCGTTGCCAATCACTAAGAATTTTACCTTTTATAGTTGATTTAATAAATGAGATTGGGAAAGGAAGAGAGATCTCTTGATTCTATGAATGATTTATTACTACTAGTATTGCCCAGTGGTCGAAACTCGACCATTTTTTTTGCAAAGCGAGGCAAAGCAAAGTTATTGCCTTGTCCTAAACGGAATGCAATTGCAACACAGCTGCGGCAATTGTTTGCCGATATTCACTCTAACTGAATCAGCAGAGTTTTACTTAATATAACTATTTCTCTCTGTAGATGTTAGCCTTTCCTGAAATGAGAGAAAATCTCAACGTGAAAACGCCCCTTGTTGTGTGATACAGCCCAGAAGCTAATAGGTACCATGTCAAACCAAGGCCCAACCAAGTATCAAATTCTGTTAAATTAATTCGGTTGGTTCATAAAGTACAGTGTTTGAACAAAAAAAAAAAAAAAAAAAAAAAAAAAAAAAGATATTTTTCAAAAATGGTCGAATTGAGTTCGGGAAATTTCAAAACGTGTAACTTTATCGAAAACCGAAAATCTAAAACTTTTCTGAATCTTATATTTTCTACTTATATATGCAGAGGAAGGAATAATAAATCCACTTTTTAAAAAATAAAAATAAGTAGTCAATTTCACTTAATTAAAATGCAAGGAAATCTCAAAACGTGTAAATTCATCGAAAACCGGAAATCAAAAGTTTTTATGTATCTTCTACTTGCTTCTTCTACCCACAAAAGCTAGCAATAAAGACACTTTTTTTAAAAAAAAGTAGCCAATTTCAGTTAATTGAAACGTAAAGAAAGCTCAAAACATGTAAATTCAGCAAAAAACGGAAATCGGAATTTTTTCTGTATCGTCTACTTATACATGCAGCATTTAGTAACAAATCCATTTTCCTTTTATTTAGTACATTAGTTGAATATTTATTGTTTAAATATCACCCTTTGAAATGAAATGTTTATGTTTACATTCGAAACTGGAAGTTTGCCATTTTTTTTTCTGGAGTTTTGTGATTTTAAATTAAAATTTTATCAATTTTACAGAAAAAATAACTCGATTAACATAGAAAATCTTTTTCATGGCTCCATGGACAGACAGTAACGTCATCACTTCGCTTGCGTATAGTGATGCTACATTATACAAATTACTGTGACTATGGTTTTATTTGAGCTTTATGAAATTGCCAGATTTAACAACTTTCTACTTTTAGGTATTTTTTAATGTAAAGAAATACGTGTATAAAAGGGAAAAATGGGGGAAAAAGCATAAAAAATAAACGTATTTTTAAATACCTTCTTGACATCGTAGGAAAATAATATTTGTATTCGCACCTTCCGGCTAACCATACCTTTCGAATGATACCATTTTCAACCCTCTACTCCCATAATTAATATGTTAAAAAGGGACAACAAATTTTATGCTTGCCTATTAATATATAGATACTTCTTTTGCTAGTTCATCTGCTGTTTTGTTGCCAAGGGTACTTACATCTGCTCTTATCCATGGAAGTTGTATTAATGAGAAATTTTTTTAAGTATTAAATTATACAATTCTAAAAGCACATTGTATTTAGGAAATGGATTTTTTAGTATTTCTAATGTTGATTTATTATCTGTTATTATTGTTACTGGGATATTTACATATTTTGAACTTAACTATCATTTAATTGCCTCTGTGATAGCTAAGAGTTCTGCTTGAAAAATAGAATTATGTGTATGTAATTTGATTTATAATTAATTTATGTATAATTCTATTATTTTCGAAGACAACAAAAGCACAAGTGCATTAAATTAACAATGAAATTCCGAAGTTTCAAGAAAATTAAAACAAGAACGAATTATAATGCGGTTCTCATAGATTATTAACACTTTTCAACTGTACGCCATCATTGCATTGTTTAATCTACTATATACTTTGCCTAAGTGATCACACAACAAACAGAATAAAATGAATAAAATGAAAGGCAGATAGACTAACTGAATTCAGAATCTCTCTTAAACATTGTTGGAATGTGTAAAAACGCTTTTACACAAACATAAATACAATTCCAGCAATATACAGATGAAGTGCTTTATGTATCTGAATAATTTTGTGTTGCCCTGTAAATATCAACACTAAATTTCATATTTTATAGAAAACTAGCTGTTACCCGCGACTTCGTTCACGTGGAAATTTTGATGTGTATGTGTGGGAACTGACGGTTTGATCATAATATGTAATGAAATGAAACCTTACCATTGTGGTGCTGTGCAAAACAGAGTCTGATAAAGTACACTTAAAAAAATTTGTAACTCATTGAAAGCCAAAATAAAATGCCAAAATAAATAAATAAAAAGTTATCGCCAACATGGCGATAAAAATTTTAAATTCGTCCATAGGGATTCTGTACTAAAACAGTACTGCGTTGTGGAAGTATAAAAACTGGGTCGTCAATTATGAATTTTATTTCGAAACCTTTCTTTGTATGATTTTAGTTCACTATTGCACAATATTAATCTGGTTCTAATAATAATTTGGTGACTGGTTAATTAAAATTTTAACTATGTGGTGAAATTCATATAATATTTATGAGTTTCAAATTTTAAATTTTTTTTTTTTTTTTTTTTTTTTACAAATAAAATGATTCTTTTTTTTTTTCATTTCCCGGCGAATTGTTGAATAATATTTTAGTTCTTAAACAATTTTGGACGGCTTTGCCCACTTCGCTGGCAAACTCTTTTCTATATGCCTTATGAAAAAAAAAAAAAAACTGAAATCGGTCAAAAGCTTGCTTTGGGTTCCCGCTGCCTTAGGCAGCGCCTTGTTCGTCCTTGCAATCTCCGGTTCCTGTCCCTATTGCCTGCGACAATATAATATTTATGAGTTTCAAATTTTTAATATATTTTTTTTTTTTTTTTTTTTTTTTTTTACAAATAAATGATTTTTTTTTTTTTTTACTTCCTTATACAAAGTATAAGGAAGTATAGTAATCCCGATTTGCGAAATGGATTTTGTATTTCACATTGCTCGAAAACGAATGATCGCCGAATGCTGACAATTTATACGTGTGACTGTCATGATATCTAGTTGCACACCTGCAAGTGTCGTCTTAACACGAGCTCTCGTTATAGAGATATAAGGGATTTTACACGATTTTTCGTGACGTCTGTATGTGTGTGTGTGTGTCTGTGTGTGTGTGTGTGTGTGTATGTCGCATAACTCAAAAGCGGTTGGACGTAGAAAGTTGCGAATTGGTACATAGGTTTGTTATAACATCTAGTTGTGCACCTCCCTTTTTGGACTTTCTATGATTTTCCGTTATGGAGATATTTAGGAAAATTAGGTTCATAATGACAAAAATACATAGGTTTTGGCCATAATGTATCAAAAAACGGTAATAACTCAAAAACGGTTGAACGTAGAAAGTTGCGAATTGGTACATAGGTTTGTTATAACATATATTTCTGCACCTTCCTTTTTGGACTTTGTATGATTTTCCATTTTGGAGATATTTTGGAAAATTAGGTTCATAATGACCAAAAATACATTGGTTTTGGCCATAATGTATCAAAAAAATCTGGAGTGACTCCACTCGACTTTCCGAACATTGAGTAACTAACAGTTTTGTAGATAAAATAAAGAAAGAGGAATTGCTAAACAAACAAAAGAGAGAAAACCATAATAGAGTGTTTTTTTCTCCATATATCACACGAGGTTTTATTTAACGCTACTGAACTTTGAGCCCTTAGATCATAATGATAAAGAATTTTTCGTTTTGTCCCTGTAAAAATCTATAGATGCTAGATTCACCAAAATGCTTATAGTTAGTGCAACAGTGATTTATAATATTCATACAAATTTTCAGCTCAATTGAATAAGGCGTTTAGATGCTATCGCACTTTTAAAAATTTGGTCTCATAGGCCATAATGATAAAGAATTTTTCTTTGTGTCCCTGTAAAAAAACTGTAGTGCTAGATTCACCAAAATCTATACAGTTGGTGCAAATGCGACCTATAACATGTGTACAATTTTTTTGCTCAGATTAATAAGGCGTTTAGACGCTATCACACTTTTAAAAATTTGGCCCCATTGGCCTTAATGATAAAGAATTTTTCTTTGTGTCCCTGTAAAAAAACTATAAGTGCTAGATTCTCCAAAATCTATACAGATTGAGTATCTGTGACCTATAATATGGGTATAAAATTTTTGCTCAATTGAATAAGGCGTTTAGATGCTATCGCACTTTTAAGATTTTGGTCCCATAGGCCATAATGATAAAGAATTTTTCTTTGTGTCCCTGTAAAAAAACTATAAGTGCTAGATTCACCAAAATCTATAGGGTTCGTACTATGGTGACTTACAATATACGTACCAACTTTCAGGTTAATCGAACAAAGCCTTTAGACGCTAGCGTGTTCACAGACATACACACATACACACATACACGCATACACACATACACACACACATACATACATCATCGTAAAAATAGTGAAAACGGACTCAGGGGACCTCAAAACGTATCGAAACATCAAAATCTCGAATTCGGATTTTTGACATGATTACAATACTTTCCTCACTATAGTGTTCGGAAAGTAAAACGGTAATAACTCAAAAACGGTTTGGACAAATCTTGCAATTTAACTGACTTCCCGACTAGCTAGACATTTGAAACTTTCAGAAAAGCTCAGAACACGTTGACAATGCGTTTTTTTAATATTTTTGGCCAACTGTTTCCGATACCTGCTGCCTTCGGCAGCGTTACCAGTACAAATCTTGCAATCGATTTTTAACTAACTTCCCGACTAGCTAGACATTTAAAACTTCCAGAAAAGCTCAGAACACGGTGACAATGCATTTTTTAAATATTTTTAGCCAATTGCTTCGTGTCACTGCTGCCTTTAGCAGCGTTTATATGATTCAACAGAAAATCTATTTAACTAACTTCCCGACTAGTTAGAGATTTGAAACTTCCGGAATAGTTCAGAAACACGGTGAAAATGCATTTTTTAACACTTTTATCCAATTGTTTCGGATCCGAAGTCCCCCCCCAAGGCACAACTTTGACATGAGTCCCCCCCCAAGGCACATGAGTCCCCCCCCAAGGCACATGAGTCCCCCCCAAGGTACAACTTTGACATGAGTCCCCCCCAAGGCATAACTTTGACATGAGTCCCCCCAAGGTGCAACTTTGAAATAAGGCCCCCCAAGGCCCAACTTTGACATGAGTCCCAAGGCACAACTTTGACATGAGTCCCCCCCCCCCCCCCAAGGATTTTAAAATGAGTCCCCTCAAGGCACAATTTTATTTATTTATTTATTTATTTATTTTTACGTATGCATGCATTTTTTTTTTAAATATTTTTAGCCAACTGTTTCGGGTCCAGTGACAATATTTTTTAACATTATGTATATTTCTCAAAGTGTATAAGGAAGTCATGTGGTGCCCACATCAGATTTTTTTTTTTTCATTTCCCGGCGAATTGTTGAATAATATTTTAGTTCTTAAACAATTTTGGACGGCTTTGCCCGCTTCGCTGGCAAACTATTTTCTATATGCTTTATGAAAAAAAAAAAAAAACTGAAATCGGTCAAAAGCTTGCTTTGGGTTCCCGCTGCCTTAGGCAGCGCCTTGTTCGTCCTTGCAATCTCCGGTGCCTGTCCCTATTGCCTGCGACAATGATTTACCCGTGGGCTTCCATTTGGTTGCTTATCAATATCATACATAACAGTTTCGATACGGACAGTATCGAAAAATTTGAAGCAGCTCTTTTATATCTGAATCCCAGTTACATATGAACAACATTATATGTGATGTACATAATATTTGCTCTCAAGTTATTTCCTATATTTATTTGATTTAATGAATCAACCATAGAATGACAGCAATTTCAAGCCACATATAATATTACAATATGCTATGATCGGCAACTTCCATCGCATGAGACAATTATTATTTTGTGGTTATATATACTTCATGCTTAGTTAATAGTAGTTGGTATATAGAAAAATAAATAAATTAGTATGTAAACTTGATCATGGTACATCCCTTGGCGACTTTTAAATTTTTGTTGCCGTTTTAGACCAAAATATAATTTATGCGATTATTGTTCCTATACGCAAGCGAAGTGTGACGTCACTGACCGTCCGTGGATGCAAGAAAATGATTTCCTATGTCAATCGCCCATTGGATTTTTTGTAAAAAATGATTAAAAATCGAAGAAAATTATTTTCCGATTTTAATCCCCATATTTGGGTACACATATGTATTAGTTATCATGTGCATGTGTTAGATTGAGTTATTTTGCTGTCAAATTGACAAAATTTTAATTTTAAATTTCAAAACTCTGTCGTTCTTGGCGCTTATTGTATTTGGTGATCAAAAACGTAATACGAAAATATACATGCCAGATGTATATTTTCGTAATATGCATTGTACGAAATATTGTTTCATATTATTCACTACTGTCTTAAAATAAGTTGTTAAAATAACCATGATTTTTGAAAGGAATTAAATTATGTTCGCCAAATAATTTGGCGATATTTTATTTTTCTACCAAGGATGACCGATATCAAATCTATTCCGCTACAACATATTAGTATCTTATATCAGATACTTTATTTAGACATTTGAAAACAAATTTGACTTCAAATTATGATAGAATATTTATCATTTCCCTTTTGATCAGTATATTAGTTGGATATTTATTGTGTTAATATCATTCTTTGAAATTAAATATTTGTGTTTTCAATCGAATATGGAAGTTTGCCATTTTTTTTTTTTTTTTTCTAGAGTTTTGAAATTAAAAATTCAAATTTTGTCAATTTTACAACAAAAATAACTTAATCTAATGCATGGACATGATAACTAATACATATCTATACCTAAATATGTGGATTAAAATCGGGAAATATTTTTCCTCGATTTTTAATAATTTTTTACAAAAAATCCAATGGGCGTTTAACATAGGAAATATTTTTCTTGCATCCACATTTTTGCATCCATTTTTCTTGCATCTTTTCCTTGGCGAAAAATGTCCGATCTACTTCAGCATCAAAATTATAAAAAATTGTCAAGAATTATCAATAAGAAAATACCTTTAATATATTGCTGAATTAACATTTATGCCAAGCGTGTTTCATCCGCCATACTAAAAAAAAAAAAAAAAAAAAAATATGAAGTTGAGGTATATAAAAAAATGCTGTGATATAAAATTCAGAAGAAATATGTTAGATTTGTAATATTACTATTTCATTTTAAAATTATAAAGTGTCATTTTCTCATCGACCAATTTAACATTTAGTAATTTCTTACTTTTCGCGTGAAAGCATATTTCATTTTATGCTGAAAACAATAAATAAATATATCTCGTAAACTTTTTTTGGCAACAATTAAAAATTTAAATGGCTTATATTAAGTCAATATAAGTCAATAAGTTTATTATTTTCATATTTTAATTAATTTTAAAGATTTTTTCAAATTTTTTTTCCTAAACCATCCCTGACCTATGAGGAAAAAAACAAAAAAAGAATGATCGAAATCGGTCAAGCCGTTTACGATTTTATAAAGCACATACAGACAAACATTCATTTATATATATATATAGATATTGTCTCTAGCTTATAAACAATAAGTGTGAATGTCTTGACGATTTGTGTAGTAGAAAGTTATTTATATATGATTTATAAAAATGTTTCTTATAAAACATAATGCACTGGCATTTTTTGGGTGCCCCTGTTCACAAGGAAGTTGTGCTATTTATACCATTTTAAGTAGGGAATATTCCATAGTGAACTTGAATAACTTATGTCCTTTTGGAGAAATTCTAAAAATATTTACAGACGCTAGAAGCGACAGACGGGCAGTCAGAGGAGAGAATAACATTTAGATTAACTAATTTAAATCACAATCACGTTTATCGATGTAAGAAAGAATTAAAAACTCGCAATTAAAACGAAAATGCAATTCCAACAATTTTCATTATAGCCTTTAATGTATCTTAATATTTTTGTATGACTTTGTAAACTTTAATGCTAATCATACTTTATTCTATAGAAAATCTGTGCATATGAATAATAAATGTCAATTTCATTATTATTTGTGCAAAATAACGGTATTCAAATATAGCCTATAGAAATACTCCTCACAGAACGAATGACCTGTGCACAACGAATGATGATATAAGGTAAAGCTAGGAGAGATTACGCGCGTAGCCGACCGGTGGGAAGGTGCAGAGTAGGATCGCTGAGATTCTAGAAAGTAGCACAATATGAACAGTTAAGTGCCGACTCTATGTGCATGTTGATTGCTTCTAGCGTCTAAAATAAATCGTGGTTATTTTGTCTCGTTTTCAAAAGTGATTGCTTGAATTTTCATAACTCTTCCAAGGAATTTCTATAGAAAGGTAGTATTACAAAATATTTTTAAATTAAACGATTTCTAATAGACCAGTTTGAAATCTGTTACTTGTGGCAGGTCATTGCACGAAAGCAGCACCATTTACAACAATAAGTGCAACGATTGTGGACAACGACATATTAGGTCAGCAAACAAGAAACCATTCAAACTGTAAAGGAACCGTACTTATTTTAAGTTAAACGTGTTATCTAGTAACTAAATGTTACTTTTTATTATCTAGTCTTGTTTTTTTTTTTTTTTTCGATTCTTTGAAAAAAATTTCTTTAAATAAAATTTATTAATTCTTTTATTTTTTTTTTCTGTTTTATTATTATTATTATTATTATTATTATTATTATTAAATTGAAATAGCCAATCTTAATATAAATATATTTGTTTACCAAAACCTTAGAACAATATCATTTAAGTGCAATTATCATGTTAACAAGTTAATTTTAGTTATAATTAAGCTCAATCTCTCCTACCCGGTAAGTTGAGATTGCACAAAATAGCTCCTTTGAAATTTAGGTTTAACGAATACTTACACAAAAACTAACAACTAAGAATATTGATGTCGAATGCTTTTTAAAACATTTTGAATATTAAAAAATTTATATCTCTTCCAATAATCAAATATCTATATTTTTCTCTAAAATTTTCTTAGTGTTGAAACTTTCATTTCTTTATAGCATGTCTTTGAGAGCATAAATTTTTATTTTATGCTTCTTAAGGCTTCACAATAAAAAGCTTCTACTGTTAAAATTTTTTTTTTACTTAAATTTTTATTTGTAAAATTTCTAATTAGAAGCTTTTTATTGAAATTGGATTTTGTCATGAAAGTCTTTTCATTTCCATGGTCAAAATATGTGTTGAAATGTGGCAAAAAATGGTAGTAAAGGATTCACAAAATTTGGAAACTCTAACCTCAATAGGAGTCCAGTTCTGAAAATTTTGTAATGATGCATTGGTTGCTCGAGCAAAATTACCTTCAAAATTTAATAAACTACTGACACTCTTGATGAATTCAAATTCCATTCAGACTTCGAAATATTTAGTTGTTCCTGATTTAGCGAAATTAATGCTCTGTGGTCTATTTAACAATGTTTATTTCATTTCTGTAGTATAAATGATCATTCTATTGGATTATTTAAAGAATATTAATTTTTGAAACACACACACACAAAAAAATATATTTATTCAACTGTTTACTCAATATTAATTAAGTAAAGTGCATTCATCTACTAGAACCTGCTTATTTCTTTAAGAATTACTTTATACAAGCTAAAATGTCGACAGTGTTTTTATCAATATCATTACAGGCTCTATCTACGGGATGAATATTCATTAAATGAAGTGCATTCGACGACGAGATCCTGCTTATGTCTTTAATAATTATTTTTTGCACACAAAAATGTCACCAACTTTCATAACAGTATCACTATGGGCTCTATCTAAGCGCTGAATATTCATTAAATAAAGTGCATTCGTTGACTAGAACCTGCTTGTGTCTTTTAAGAATTACTTTCTACACACTAACAATGTCGACAACTTTATATATATTATATATATATATATATATATATATATATATATACATATATATATCAGTATAATTACAAGCTCTATCTACGGGCTGAGTATTCATTAAATAGAGTGTTTTGGTCGATTGGAACCTACTTCTGTCTTAACAAATCAATTTCTACACGCTAAAATGTCGAAAATGGGCTCTTCCCAGCGTCGTCTGCTCAATTACATGATGTGTGAATAACGTAAAATCGAATTCCTAGAATCAAATTCAATTAAATATTGTTTTTAAGAACAAAAGTGTTGATATTTAATATGATAAAATAAAAGTAATATTGTGTATTTGTAAACAGTAGAATAATTGTATTTGTAAATTTAATAATTTTTAAAAAATGCTTTATGTGTTTATTTATTTTTACCTGTAAGAATATGTGTGATAAGATGTGATATGGAGAAATGTCCTGGAAAACTGCCATATTGAACTCTGGCGATAAAAGTTACACAACTCAAAAAAAAAAAAAAAAAAAAAACCAGTATTTAAGAGAAATTAACTTAAAGGTAACGACGAATCATCGACTAGCATTATGATAAAGCTTACACAACTGCCTCTCAGGGAAATAGTTCTCGAGTTAGAGGTGTGACACTTTTTGTATACATGTTAGAACACCTCAAAATTCACATTTTTTTACTTGTGTTATTTTTCTTTCTGGAGTGCGATATGTGAGTTCATTAACTTCGTAAAGTCACATATACGTAGTATATATGCTGTACGGCGTTAACAATCGAAAAGCACAAATTAGCTTACTAATTTCTATAAATAGCAAGATGCATAGAATTCAAAACTCTTAAAATAAAACGGATTTTATTTTTTAACACTCTTTTATTGAATAATTCAAGTCTTAAGAGCATAATTCAGACTAGAATTATATAATAGCATAACAACTGAATGTAAGTAAATGCATTCAATTCTTGAAATCAGTAATAGTTATCGGTATAATCAGTATAGTTTCCAAGGATAAGAGAGCGTAGTCACTGATTTCTAGAGCGTTTGTTTTATCAAACTTTTACTTTTATTGAAATTTCTCATATTATCAAATAATTCAAGACTTGATGTTAAATAAACATAAGTTTAAAATATTTAATTACTGACTTTACTATACCTTGACTGAGTTCAGTTGGAAAACCTAATAAATCACATACCTCCACCATTATTGTATGCAACATTTGGAAATCTCCATACATTCCCTAATCCAACGGACATGGATATGCAGAGAAGTAGACTTTCAATGCTTTTCCCCCATTTTCCTCTTTCCGGTGGCTCATGGTGATTAGTTGTATTCTTTGATTCTGTGTTTATTGCAATCTAATGAATAAATTTAATTTAATAAATTAACGTACACAAACATCAAACCGTCTCAATTATATATATTAAAAGCAAAAACTGTTTTATTTAAGAGACAAAAATTTAAGTTAAAATTCATTTAAAAAACAAAAAATACATATAAAAACAGTTAAAATCTAGACGTTTCGAAACCCGTCCGGGTTTCCTCATCAGTAATTACAACACAATAGGTAAACATTACATGAACACTCAAGGAATTTCAAAGAGTACCGAATATTGAGGAGCCAGTGTGCATGCTTCATTGATAGTGTGGAGATGCTTGGCAGTGTGCCAGCTCTCAAGGAAAATACGCGATTTATAATTATAAAAACCAGAATTTAGAATTTTTATATTATCGAAGTCAGCAATACGATCGGTTTCTATTGAATGGATTACAATTTTAGAATTTTGGTTGCAATTTTAAAAGATCGTATGTGCTCTTGTAGTCTAATTTTTGTTGTACGGCCAGTTTCACCTATATAAACATATTTGCAATTTTTACAAGGAATTAAATATATTACACCAGTTAAATACAGAGAAGGGGTTATGAGTTTAAAGTTGAAAAGGACGTTTTTTAATTGTTTAATTGGCCGGAAAGCAGTATAAATATTATGTGGTTTCAGTAATTTAGAAATAAATTCTGAAGGAAAACCAAAATATGGCATAGAAATATAATTGTTCTTATTAATTAGTGAAATTTTCATTTGTATTGGAGTAGGTGGGGGAAATTGCAGGAGGAAACGAAGGAGAGGGGAAGCTGATAATTTTTTCACGATAAATTCTTTTTAACCAATTAAGAGGGTAATCGTTTTTTGCTTTTAATTTAACAAAGTATACGTATATGTAAGGAACAGAAATCTCAACATATGTATGTGTTTAAAAATTATAATAAGAATAAAATTTTCAAGTTAATTAATACTTTAAGAATATGACAAAATGCAAGTTTTTTTTTTTTTTTTTTTTTTTTTTTTTTTTATGTGACTTATGTGTTAGTTTTTTTTAACTTCTGCAAGTTTAGCATCAATCAAAATAGGCGATCTCTTGGATCTTTCTCTTTTTGCGACTTTAACTCCTTAAAGGAACTCACAACCTATTGTCGAAGGCAGCCAAAGCCTGTGTTATTTTTGTGGAAAATTTGTTAACAGAATTACAATATATATTTCTTTTATTTCTATTTTATGTATTCAGAGAATTCCCGATTGTTAAATTTGTTGATGTTTTCCAAAAGTTATCTTTTAGATTTTTAACGTTTCATTTTAAGGCTAAAATGCAAAAAAATAAATCAATGCATTTTTCGCGCTTTATTGCATCAAAATAAAACATTAATATATATATATATATATATATAGAGAGAGAGAGAGAGAGAGAGAACACATTCTATATACATTTTTTTAAAAAAAAAACGCGTTACTAAATATCGCTAAAACATGGTGCTAAAACTAAAATATTCAGTTGATATTGAGATATAGCCATCTGTAAAAACGTAGTTCTTGAATAATAGCAACACCATCTGTCATCCAATAAGAACCTAAATTGAAATGTCCAGTTAAGACCAGCAGCGGGGACCCGGAAGCGACATAGAGTGGAAGGAGAAGACGCTGTCGAAGGCAACAGAGACCCAAAGAGGATTTTGAGCGATTTCAATGGAATTTTTTCAGTTTTTATTTTAAAAAGTGATCAAATGCTTTTGAAAATTCTTTTAAATATAGTGACCAGCGATTCTGGAAAATCTGCTAGTTTAAAAATAAAATACTTCCTAATATCAGCAATTAAAAGGGAAAAAAAATTTCAGGAAGAAACATAGTGTTAAATTACTTGTTTAAATCAGTACGTATACAGCAGGCAATTCCTACAATCTTCTTAATTTTAAAGATTTTTGGTAAACCTTTATTGTGAGAGAAACTTTAAGGGTTTTTTTTACATTTTGAATTCTTTAATAAGATATAGTTTATTCAAAATTGAAAATATTAGAAAAGCTTTATTGTGTAGTATCATGAAATTCGTTTGAAAAAAAAAATCTTTTTATGTAACCAAATAAATAAACATATTATTTCTAAAAGTAAAGCTGTTCTGTGAAATCTGGTTCAAAACTTCTTTCGCAAGTGTTGAATTCTTGGCAAACTCAACGGCTGACGTCAAACTTACTCTGGTAATACCTTCAAAATATGCAAATTTTTTATATGTCTTAACACTCTTCATGTTTATATGTCTTAACACTCTTTATATGTTTAACACTCTTCACATTTTCTTATTATGAGAAAAGGTTTAGTTTTCCATGTCAATCATGCCGTGGATATGGGTTGTTGGAAAATATTGGAAATTTCACTACAAATATAAATTAAATAAAAACAAAATAACTAATATGGGACTTATTCACATTACTTGTATATTACATTAGAAAGATATAAGGAAAGCTCCACTCTGTTTGAATATTTCCGACCTTCTTTAAAAACACATGAAAATAGTTTTAGAAAAAGTTTTATTTACCCACATATTTATAAGACATGACTATCTCCTTAACCTTCCCTGTTTGAATTCTCTATCTACATTTATAAAACATGTGTTATTAAATTTAAATATTTATTTTAAGTTATTTTAAATAAGAATTTTTTCTACGTGGTTTTGAAACTTATTCGATTAATTTTTAAAAGCCACATAATGTACTTAAAAAGCCAAAAAATGTACTAAAATTTATCATACTAAAATTTTTCATAATACAACTTGAAACTTCGCAGTTCGAGCGATTTCGAAATTATAGATCCTGCTATATCCGAATTGTTTGTGCAGCTCTATAAAATAATGATAAATGCGTTTCCTATCATATTCCATTAGCACACATGTTTTTGTGCCTACTAAAGATATATGTTAATTTCATTATGTTTAATGTTAAAAATGTAAGAACAAGAAAGAAAGAAAAAAAAGATTGAGAGTGTATCATTGTCAGTACGTATACCCTGGAACGTAATGACAGAGATGCAATCAATCCACAAGAAACTCCACGTGTGAAACAGAAGATCATAAAATTGGTTATTACACAGGGATGGCAAAATGGAAAATAAAGGATTAAAAAAAGGGGGGCACCAATCGGATATAAAATACAATAGAAACACTACCGCTATAACTGAAATTAACTGAGAGATAGATATCAAAATAGATCTTAATAACGTAAGAAAATTAGCAAATTAGAACAATTACTACCATGTGACCAATAGAGAAATAAAAGAGATTATAAAAAACCAGTGCAGTTGTAACCAAAACGAGCCAGTAGGAGGAATTGAACAAAACTGGCGTCAGCTATTAAATCCTGGTGTGAGAGATAGAAATTAGAACAAGTACAAGTGATAACATCATCGAGGCAGCTCGAGGCCCAAGCGAAAAATTTCCAGCTGTCAACTTCAAGTAAGGACATTTTATAATTTTCTTAATGTTTGCATTAAAAAATATATGTCAGTTCAATTTTGTTAAATTCAGTATAAATATGTCTAAAATACTCCTCATAATCGTAATGTATTTGTAAAATTTTGAATGACTCAGTAAAAGATCCATTTTTTGCGATCGCAATGAAAAGTTTTAAGTAACATTGCGATATGACACAGATTTAGAATATCGAGTTTGAACATCTTATGATGATTATGATGATTTGTTCTTGAATTATGATGAAAACAGACTCACGCGCACAGAAAATACAGTCAAACCCCTAAAACCTTGACTTTTGGATTCAGAGGATTTCAAAACATGTAAATAGAGAGAAAACTTAATATCGAAATTTCGACATGAAAACAATACTTTCTATATCATGAGTGACTGAAGTTAGTTGAGTGATGCAGCAAAGTCTAAAGAAAGTATCATATACAAGTAAGAGAAATTAATAAAAGACGTAAATTTTTATTCATAAACGAATCCTTCAATCCTTAAACACTTTTAAAATCAAAAAGAACGCTGGACCAAGGACATAAATATTTGAAACAATTCTGAAACGTAGATTAACTGATAATTTCAAGTACCTGCTATATTTACATCACTAAAAGGAAAAGAATTATATCACACGATATCATATCAACAACATATTACCAAAAATAACTATTCTATTATTTGTCTACGTATTTACCTTGAGAGACAGGAAAAGCGTGAATACTTTTTGCATAACTACTATTCATAAATGTTATTAAAATAATTAGTTTTATGCTGATGTCTTTTTTCTTACTTTGTGAAATCATATTACCGTTATATTTTTTTACATTTATTGGGTTGGCCAAAAAGTAATTGCGTTTTTTTCTGTATAAATGAAAGGGGAATTTTTCATGAGAAACAAAATTTTTTTCAAACAATATGTAGTCCATTTTGTTCAATCACCTTCTGTCACCTTTCAGGCAATTTCAAGATTCCGGACTCAAAAAAGCTTTTATCTTTTTCGGCAAAAAACTGTTCCAATAACAATTTGATATCCCCCATCAACAGCGAAGGTTCCAACATTCAAAACGTTTTGCAAAGAACGAAACAAATAGTAGTCTGATAGTGCCAAATCTGGTAAGTCTGGTGGATTTGGTTACACATCCCATCCAAGCAAGTTGCCACAATTTTTGAGGAATGACCAAACTTGTATGCAATCTAGCGTTATCATGGTGAAACACACCTTTATGATTAGCCAATTCCGGACGCTTCTGCTTGATTGTATTATTTAATTTACTCAATTGGTGACAGTACACATCAGAATGAATAGTTTGGTTCCTTGGAAGCAATTGGAAATATACTATATATTTGAAATACCACCAGACTGACAGTATAACTTTCCTTTGATGAATATCAGCTTTTGAAGTCTTTTGGACTGGTTCACTACACTTGCGCCACGATCTTTCTCTTTCGACGTTATTATAGACAATCCATTTTTCATCACCTGTTATAATAAATTTCAAAAGAGGGTCGTTTTGTTCACGTTTCAAGAGTGAACTGAAGATGTCAACACGCTTAGTGAGATGGATTTCTTTGAGTTCATGTGGTACCGAAATACTAAGCTTCGTAACATATCCAAGTTGTTTTAAATGGTTTTCAACACTAGATTTCGGTATTTTAAGATTCTCAGAAATCTCTCGTGTTATTAAATGTCGGTTTTATTCAATCACTGCCTTTATTTTGTCGTCATCAACTTCGGTTGGCCTTCCTGAGCGTGCTGCATCTTTAACATCACATTCGCCAGACCGAAATTTAGCAAACCAATTCTGATACTACCGTACTTTTAAGGCATCTTTCCCATAAACATCATATAACTTTTTGTGAGCTTAAACCGCGTTCTTCACTTTTCGAACGTAATACAACAAAATCTGGCGAAAATGTGCCTTTTGATTTTCCATTTTGAAATCGACACCAAACAAATAATTGCTAACAAAATTGTGTACTATTTTTCCTAAATCAAGTTTGAAGTGTCTGCTTTGAAGTTACATAATGACATTGCAGTTTTCAGGGAAGTTAGTTGCCTTTGAAAACAGTTATCGTCATCTATTAGAAAAAAGCAATGACTTTTTGGCCAACCCATTAATTTATCATATTCTCGTAAATAAATTTTTCTAGAAAAAACAATTATAAAAGCCTGAAAGAATACTTAACATCACTATAAATTGTGAACCTCAGTGCGATTATCCCTAACATTATTAAATATGAATTGAAAATTTCAGTGGCTTATTTATATATCTTTTATTAAAATTAATTAGTATGTTATCGCTATCACAATACTTTCTTCTTTATTTTTCTATGCACATTCAGGCAGTGCTAATTATTAAAAGGGTAAGTAAAATTATTCCTCATAAAATTATTTTCCATAAGTAAGTACAGACAATTTTCAGTTCAGAAAAATGTCGGAAAAAAAAAATAGTTTTGTATCCTACATACGATACATTAAAGTTACAAATTTTATTTATTTATTTATTTTTTCTTTGTATAAAATGTAAAAAATCAATATCTTTGTTTCAAATTATCGTATATCTATGGTTCAATCATTCATTTTATATGTAGGTATTTTGAAAAATGCTGAAAATTTTTTACATCTGGGGGGATGGGGGGGGGGTTTACTTCCCCCTTAAGAGGAAGTATCCCCCTATTACTATTACAAATATATATACATATATATATATATATATATATATATTTATATATATATATATTTAAATTTCACAATGATTGGTTAAAAGTAATCTTTATTGTGTGCGTTTATATGAAATTTTGTTTTAAGCTGCCACAATAAAAATTTCGAAAAAGGGGAACGATATCGCCACTTGTTGCGAGATATGAGCCGAAAGCAAATCAGCACCTACTTAAATCAAGGTCCAACCAAATATAAACTTCTATTGAATACCGACCATTAGTTCGTGAGATACAGCGTCCTCAAAAATTAAACAAAACACAGACAGACATTATCTGAAAATGATCGAATCGTGTTCAGGATAATTCAAAACGTGTCAATGCATAAAAAATTGGCGGTCGAAAATGTTATCGAATCCTTTACTTTTTTCTAATATGTATATAGAAGAAAGTAAAAAGGGTGAAAAGGAAATAACGTCCCAAATGTTTCTTGAAATAAATCATATGTAAAAATGTTCATAAGCAGGTTACAAAAAAAAAAAAAAAAAAAAAAATTCAATATACAGAAGAAAGTAATACATAAATGCTTTAAAACTGTTTTCATACTCTTAACGTTTTAATTCCCATATAAGGCACAAAAATCATAATTTTTCGTATAATAAACTCAATCGTTAGAAATCAATTGAAAATAACTCTACATATCTTATCTATATTTATTTGTTGTTTCAAAGAATCATAATTTAAGAAAATTTGGAGTGACTCCCCTCGACTTTCCGAACATTAAGTAATTAACAGTTGTATAGATAAAGTAAAGTAAGAAAAGTCGTTATATATATAAATAAACAAAAGAGAAAATTATCTATATATATAAAAGAGCAGAGTCTGTGTGTGTGTGTGTCTGTCTGTCTGTCTGTCCGCTATAGAATCCTAGGCCGTTTCACCGAGCGGGACCAAATTTGGCACGGTTAATGTTTACGACCCGAGAAAAACAACGCCGCAAGCGATTTTACAAAATTCGCCCCCCAAGGGGGGAGGGGGGGCAAAACGTAATTTCACAAAATCCTTCATATCTCAAACAAAAAAACAGATATCCGTAAAATTTTTGCTTTAAAATATAGCTAATACAAATGTCTAAAAATCAGTTTCTGGAATTTTTGAAATTCGGTCCCCAAGGGGTGCGGGGGGGGGAAACGTGATTTCACATGCGTAAGGGGGGGCTATGGGGCAAAAACAAATAGAAATACAGTTAGGCCGTTCAAAATTGGTACAGATAGGTTTAAGAGGCCTGTAAGTCGAATGGGTATATTTTCGATTGTGTAAATTTATTAGGAGGGGCGAGAAGGGGGGGAGGGGAGGGGGGGGGCAAAAAAATAAAAATAGTGTCAGATCGTTCAAAATTGGTACATAGAGGTTTCCGATACTTACAAATCGATTGCGGATATTTTTGAATTTGTAAAATTATTAGGAGGGGCGGGTAGGGGGGTGGGGCAGTAAGGGGGGGCTATGGGGAAAAACAAATAGAAATATAGTTAGGCCGTCCAAAATTGGTACAGATAGGTTTAAGAGGCCTGCAGTCAAATGGGGATATTTTCGATTGTGTAAAGTTATTAGGAGGGGCGAGAAGGGGGGAGGGGAGGGGGGCAAAAAAAATAAAAGAAGTGTCAGATCGTTGAAAATTGGTACATACAGGTTTCCGATACTTACAAATCGATTGCGGATGATTTGGAATTTGTAAAATTATTAGGAGGGGCGGGTAAGGGGGTGGGGCAGTAAGGGGGGGGGGCTATGGGGCAAAAACAAATAGAAATACAGTTAGGCCGTTCAAAATTGGTACAGATAGGTTTAAGAGGCCTGCAAGTCGAATGGGGATATTTTCGATTGTGTAAAATTATTAGAAGGGGGAAGGGAGGGGGGGGGGCAAAAAAATAAAAATAGTGTCAGATCGTTCAAAATTGGTACATAGAGGTTTTCGATACTTACAAATCGATTGCGGATGATTTTGAATTTTAAAAATTATTAAGAGGGGCGGGTAGGGGGTGGGGCGGTAAGGGGGGGCTATGGGGCAAAAACAAATAGAAATACAGTTAGGCCGTTCAAAATTGGTACAGATAGGTTGAAGAGGCCTGCATGTCGAATGGGGATATTTTCGAAAGTGTGAAGTTATTAGGAGGGGCGAGAAGGGGGGAGGGGAGAGGGGAGAGGGGGGGAAATAAAAATACAGTTAGATCGTTCAAAATTGGTATATAGAGGTTTTCGATACTTACAAATTGATTGCGGATATTTTCGAATTTGTAAAATTATTAGGAGGGGCGGTAAGGGGGGGCGGGGCTATGGGCAAAAACAAATAGAAATACAGTTAGGCCATTCAAAATTGGTACAGATAGGTTTTAGAGGCCTGCAAATCGAATGGGGATATTTTTGAAAGTGTAAAGTTATTAGAAGGGCCGGGGAGGGGGGGACAGAGGGTAAAAAAAATAGAGTTAGATCATTCAAAATTGGTACATCGAGGTTTTCGATACCTACAAATCGATTGCGGATATTTTTGAATTTTTAAAATTATTGAGAGGGGCGGGAAGGGGGGAGGGAGCGGAAGGGTAAAAAAATAAAAATAGAGATAGATTGTTCAAAACTGGTGCATAGAGGTTTTTGATACTTACAAATCGATTGCGGATATATTCGAATTTGTAAAATTATTAGGGCGCTCATATATATGCATTCGCGCGTGCGCATCGCGCACGGGTCTACACTGCCGAAGGCAGTGGGGACCCGGTGCGACCTCTTTCCCGATCAGAGTTTTTTTTTCCTTTTTTTTTAACATGATAAAAATTAACGCAATTTTGAGAATTCATTAATTATAATGATTCATTTAAAAATAGTGACCAGCGAAGCGGGCGTAGCCTGCTAGTTATATATATAAATAAACAAAAGAGAAAATTATAATAGGATGTTTCAATATTTTTCTCTACATAGTATGTTGTATAATTTAACTTGTTGTACTTCAAATAATTTGAACCCATAGGTCATAATGATGCAGAATTTCTTGTTGTGCTCCTGTAAAAGACTATAAGTGCTAGATTCTCTAAAATTCATACAATGCATGAGATGGTGACCTATAAAATGTATATAAGTTTTCAGCTCAATCGGGTAAGGTACTTAGATGATATCGCATTTAAAATACTTTCAGCCCTTAGGCCAAAATGATAAAGAATTTTTTGTTGTGTCCCTGTAACAATATATATATATATATTGCTTGATTCATCAAAACTTATATAGTTTGTGTGAAGATTTAACGTGTGTATAAATTTTCAGTTTATTTAAATAAGGTATTTAGACACTATCGAATATTAAATATAATTAACCCATAGATCATAATGATAAAGGATATTTTGTCGTATCCCTGTAAAAAGACTATAAGTGCTAGATTCCCTAAAATATTAAGGTTCATGCTACGGTGACTCTTAACATATGTACCAACTGTCAACTCATTGGAACAAAGCGTGTAAACGCTACCGTATTCACTTACATATTAACGCATACACATACGCACACACATTACACGCATACACCTCATCGTAAAAATAGCAAAAATGAAATGTACAGATAAACCAAAATCTTAATTTCAAATTTTTGTCATGATTACAATACTTTTCTGATATAGTATGTTTTGAAAGTAAAAACAGTTCTGAAAAATAATCTGATCTAGTGTTTCTGAAGAAAATAATTTCTAAAATAACTCGCAATTAAACTTAGTAAAACTTCTCCTACATCAGTATTAACTTATACATTTATTATTCATAAACGCTCTTAATTTTACAGTTAATTAGTGTCTCTCCGGACTTAATTTTCTCAGAAAAATTATATTTATATTTAGCAGTTATTCAATTATTTTCTATTTAAAATATGTAGTCTGCTCTTTGGTTAAATTTAATATCTATTATTTGCTTTTTTTCCTAAACCTAATGAAGTACAAAAAAATTCAAATTCAAGATAATTATTGCGTATTTTGAGACATATAATTTTGAAAAGGTGATTTTAGAACACTTAAGATTAAGTTATAAATGATAACAACAAAAACAATTTCTTTTTTCATGATTTTGTTTAATATAATATGATGCCTAAAATATATTTTACAATTAGTTGTAATTAAACTATCTGATATATACTAAAAGAATTTTCACACGATAAATCAGTTATTTATATTTTTAATTATATTAAAAAGAATAATCAATAATAGAAGACATTTTAAACCATAGATTCTGCTAGCACATTTTCTCGTACGATTTTTCTTCTTTTCCTTTCTTTCTTCTTCTTCTTCTTCTTCTTCTTCTTCTTCTTTTTTTTTTTTTTTTTTTTTTTTCTTTTTACAAACAGGATAATTGCAATAAAATTCCACTATAAGCAGTATCCCGTAACTAAAATAATTGAGCGGATTGCTACCAAATTTGGAACGGGGACGAATCCTAAGTTATACTCAAGGAACTTCCCGAAAAAAATTTTAATTCAAAAATATTTACTATGAAGTGCTTTGCTTTTGTAAAAACTGAAAATATATATTGTATAGTGATGATTCATAGTATAAATGCACAAACAATTTAATCCTTTCACAACCAGTTTTTTCCTTTCTAAAAATAAGATAAATTAGGGCTCTAGTAGGTCAAATAAAATAGAAATAGCAATATTCTGTCAATTCAGAAACAAAAATTAGCTGTAGGGGCAATCGGGGAAGTGGAACATATATGTTCCAATGGTCTTTCTAGATGGCACACATGTGTCCCAGTAGAGCTGAGGTAACGATACAAAATACAGTGAAAAGTTCAGTTCCCTAGTTCTGAGTTACTTTTACATTACTTTTGAAAATATATACAGGAAATGCATAAAATTACACTAACATATGAATGTAATTATAGAAAACCAGTGGGACATGCACTCTAATAAATTTCATGCTTATTTATCCCACTGAGTAAATTAAAAATATTTCAGGTACGTAGGAGAGACGGGGGCACAGTGGACCTAGAGGCGTAGTGGACCACCCCTATTTAAATTTCTTAATATTTAACTCTTTTAGTTTACATTGAGACTCATAGATGACAGCATGGTACTACTTGTATACATCCAAAAAACCACATGGTAAATGCTAAGGTAGCCATTTTATACAATTTTTATGTTTTGAGCTGCTCAAAGTAGTTTTTGAAGTTTGAAGTTTTTTTAATTTTATCAGGACTTAACTATTGACTACAAATATTGGATAGTTGCTAAGAAAAGGTAAGATATTGCTGTTTTTAAATTTATAAAAATTATTAGCATATTTATAGTCAATTTATAATTTTAATATTATTATTTGTTTTGTCTGGACATGGGGCACAGTGGACCACCTCTAAATGGGGCACAGTGGACCACCTCTAAATGGGGCACAGTAGACCGCCTTCCAGTGTGCCTAAAAGTCCAAATTATATTTAATACCTTATTTATTTTAGTTAAATTTACATATACAAATATAATGTGACTCAAAATAATTAATAGAAAAAATAATAATCTTAATGTTATAATAAAATAAATTTCTGAAAAAGGAAAATAGTTGAATAGTAGTATAACAATTATGAATATCTAAATTTAATAACTATTTGAATTGTTTAATATTAAAAAAATAAATAAAATGATTATGTGATGTAATATATAGTAGGTTATATAAATTTATTGTTGTTGTTTTTAGAAATAACATGCAAAAGATAAAAGCAGAATCATTTTAGTTAAACTTATCTTACAAATATAATGTAAAGTATTAATATCTCAAAATAATTAATAAAAATGTTTTAATAGTAATATAATGTTTAATTATATATTTCATAATTTTTATAACTATATAACAATAATAAACAAATTAAAAATATATCTTATTGTGTTTTTAGTGATGGCACGAAAAGACAAAGGAAATCTGATATAGGATTCTTCCTCTAATTTGATTTCTTATTTATTTTGATATACTTTAAAATTTGGTAATCTTATTTCATGAAAATGTTCGAATTATGTTATTCAGACTAGTATTGCATAAGAAACTAATTTTAGAAGAAAAAAAAAAAAAAACAACGAGTAATTTATATTAATTGAACATGAACAACAGAAGTTGGTCCACTGTACCCCGGGTTGTGGAACACTGTGCCCCGGTGATGGGGCACAGTGGTCCACTTTGTGAGTGCACACAATTTATTTCTTTATTCGTAATGTATTCGAAGTATTGTTATAAAAAAAATTAGGACATGTCAAGAAAGGTTTAAAGAATGTTTGCTAATTTTTTCAAGTACCTTGCTTTTTTTATTTTTGGTGAAAAAAAATTATAAGTGTAAAAGTGGTCCACTGTGCCCCAGTCTCCCCTATATGTCCCAGTGGAGTGAAATAATTAAATAAGTATTGTTTTGATTCCTTATTTGACATTTCTTTTATTATATTTGACATTTTTTCATCCAAATGCCATATGATAGGAATTCTTTTAACTGGGGATTTTTTTTTTTTAATTCCATGAGAACAACTCATGAAACCCCTAAATTTGATGATTCCAAATGGTGATCACTAAATTTTGATTACTAAATTTAGTGTCAATCTGCCCGATCGTTTTAGCTGCAAGATACAGATTGTAGTAAAAAAATACTCATAAACACCTATACACTACACTTCTGCTCAAATGTTTAGCGAAATTTGCAAACGATGTTTTTTTTTTTTTTTTTTTTTTTTTTTCAATTTAAAAACTTATCTCTCGATGACATGTTTTCAAACACTGGGTATTTAAAGAACTGGGTCTTATTCATGTTTTTCAATGAAAATTAGGTTACTACAACAATTAGGTGGTCGGTAACAAATTTAGCAAAATCAATAATGTTTGCGATCACCCTGTATCGTTAACCCCTTAACCTACAATGACGGGCATAGCCCGCGTACGATGGTCGGGCCAGAAGTGAATATTACGGGCATAGCCCGCGTACGGTGATCGGGCCAGAAGTGAATATTACGGGCATAGCCCGCGTACGATGGTCGGGCCAGAAGTGAATATTACGTGGAATATTTGATACGCAATTACAGTCTGATGCAATAATTGTTTATTACAAATTGTTTATTACAAAATGTTTATTACAAAATGTTTATTTATACAAAACTCCAAAATCCAAAATTAGTAATCTGTAACGGTATGATATAGTTCAAAACATTCTGGTACATGTAACGGAACTTTACACTTTTTACACTCCCATGTTGTTTCCTTACATTTTTTATTTTTGTGACAAACTGTACAACGTTTTGACGGTCTTGATTTAGAGGGTGTTGGATCAATGTGCTTTGGAAAATGAGCCCAGTTTTTCGCGTACAGTCTGTCTGGCGCATCTCCGACAGATGATACGCCTCGTTCTCTATAAATCGGTTTTGGCATATTCTTCAATAGAGATTCGGCTATATTGATCCTATAGTCCACATAGCATTGTTTCTTTCCATCATTCAGGTTTTTCCATAAAATGTAGGAGTTAAAAAGACCAATATCAAACAGATAAAAAAAAAAATTTTGTATCCTTTCATGTATTTCCACATTACTGGAAAACATGCCAATATTTGATCTTGGAGATCAATTCCGTTCATTCCGTGGTTGTACTCTGCAATACAACTCGGTTTTAGGGTGTGGTTGGATCCTTGTGAAATAATTTCGACTGCTTCATGTTTTGTCGACATCATATATACATCTCGCTTATCGTTCCATTTTATAGCGAGTATTCGGTTGCAGCTTCTTATTACGTATTTCCTCCCCTTTTTAATTTTACACTGCACAAATCTTTTGGCATATTCTTCCTATTCGAACGTACTGTGCCAATTACATTTGTTTTATATTTATGTGATAACGTCATAAATAATTTTGGGGAAGAAAACCAATTGTCCATGTATAAAGTGTGACCCCTGTGCAGCACTGACTCAGCAAGCTCTTTGGCAACACATTCCGAAGCGCTGTCATCACAGTTTTTTGTATCGCTGCCGGTATAAATTTTAAATTGATAACAATAGCCTGACTCAGACTCACATAATTTATAAATTTTGACGCCAAACCTTGCCCTTTTGGATGGATTGAATTGCTTATACGATAGACGCCCCCTGAATTTCATAAGCGATTCATCAATAGAAATGTCTTTTTTCATTATATATTCTTTAAATTTTTGGTTCAAAAAATTAATGACAGGTTTAATCTTGCTCATTTTATCGGTATTGGCAACCAGATTATTGTTTGAGAAATGCAAAAACCTTGTAATTTGTAGATATCTCTTCAAAGGCATTGATTTTCTAAATATGGGCGTTTCGATAACAGCCCCCTTCGACCAATTCATTTGGATTCTTGGTTTTTTTACCTGTGACATTATAATGGTCAAGGCGAAATATCTTTTCATTTCGGTAGAGTCTACAGGAAACCAAGCGTCGTCGATTTTTCGTGTTCTATGTGGATTTTCTCGAATTTGATCTGCATACTGGTTAGTTTAGGTCACAATATTGTTCCAAAATGTGTCATCAAATATTAGATTAAATATATCAAATTCTCCTCCACTTCCTCCTAATTGACATAAGGCTCCCTCTGTAAGGCCAGGAGTCATCGTATAGTCCCAGATTTTTGGACTATTTCTTATTTCCTTCCAAGGCCAGGACTCTGGTAGTTGATCGTCATCAGATGTATCATCAATAACTAATCGCCTACACTTTCTTCGAACTCGACATATATCGTCACTACTGTCACTTTCGTTAGCAAAATTATCAGCACAATTCTCACTGCTTTCATCATGAAATCTCTTTCTTGAGAACATCTTCTGGGGTTGCTTTTCTAGAATTTACGAACGTAAATTTCGACGTGCGAATGTGACCAAGAACAACTTGACACTGATCACGATCCGAAGAGATAACGGAAATACATCACGAGCCTTGTCTGTGCTATCTGCAAACCGCGATCGTCCTACCACTGGCGATGCCCGTCAATTTTACGATTGGCCCAATCAGCGTGTTACACAAGCCGTGCGAATTACCCGAACGCTGCGCGAGCTTGTATACGATTTCGGCCCAACATCTTCGAATCTAAATCGTAGGTTAAGGGGTTAAATGAAGGAAATGATCCGTAAGCTGAAGATATGTTAATATAATTCCAGTACAATTTGGCAATGAATTTCTGTGACGATAGCATGTTAACCGCGATCGTCCTACCACTGGCGATGCCCGTCAATTTTACGATTGGCCCAATCAGCGTGTTACACAAGCCGTGCGAATTACCCGAACGCTGCGCGAGCTTGTATACGATTTCGGCCCAACATCTTCGAATCTAAATCGTAGGTTAAGGGGTTAAATGAAGGAAATGATCCGTAAGCTGAAGATATGTTAATATAATTCCAGTACAATTTGGCAATGAATTTCTGTGACGATAGCATGTTAAATAATAAAGATATAAGCATTTATTTTAAAACTCCAAAATATACAGAGTTTTAAACGAAAATTATTCCCACTTCCATATAAATTGAAAAAACACTTTTGAAACAATATACTGCAATCAGAATACAAATATTTTAAATATATTATGAAATATGAGCATTTTTATGAAAAACGTTTTTCCTGCGCATGCTCAAAAGATAAACAAAAAATTAATTACATAGGTTAAAAGCTAGATATACAGAGGCTGTTCGCACATTTTTTAGACGATTTTATTTCGCAGTAAGAAAAAATCGTTTGCATGGAGTATTTTATTTTCACAACAGTTATATTTTTGGAAGTTCTATTTATCTTCTGATATTTAGAATTTTTGTTTAGATGCAAAAATGCGCTTTTAAAATGGCAGTGAATGGAAGAATAGGTTTCCGCTCTTTCCAAAGATAGTTTTTAGTGAAATCTTTAAGAAAAGCATTTATCAGGAGAAAAATGGAAAAAAGTTGCAACAACAGATGAATCTTGGGTCTATTTAAGTGGTTGCAATAAAAAAAGATCAATTTATTATCACAAAAGTGGAGAAAAAAAAAATTGCTACATGGCTCAAAGCATCAAAAGAGAGTTTTTTTTAAAGGATTTATGATTACCACTGGTTTTTCATACAAGCGCAAGATAAAAGCAAAAAAAATGTGACAAAAATGTCAAAATCAACTCTAAATAATCTCAAGAACATATTTTAATTCCAATTTAAAAAAATGAAAATCCAGATCTTTATCCACAATGCTATCAATCCGTTGAACTGTATCAAGACAAAACAAGCAGCCACACATCACAATCCGCAATTGCTTTTCTAGAAAAAAATTGAACAAAAAACGGGAATTAAAACCATACCCTTCACTGACATTTCTGTGCTAAATCTTCTGATGTATCACTGTTGGATTTTTGTGTTTTTCGACTCTTAAAATCAACATTATCCAAACACCGACCTACAACGCTTTGTGGACTCTGGAAAGCCGTTCAAGAGGAGTAGAAAAATATACCTCTTCCGATATTATAAAAAGCATTATTATCACAGAAATTATGATGTAGAATGTTAGTTAAGAACAAGGGCTATCAAACTGAACAAATAAAACTCGAAATATGAGTGAAATTGCTTCAGTACACTCCATCAAAATCGTCTAAAAATGTGCGAACAGCCTCTGTATTGGGCAACTTTTGTCAAAAGTTCATTTGAATAGATTAAAAATAAGCAAATTGTCGGCAAAAGGACGAGCTATATTTTAGGTATGTTCCAGAGTTGAAGTTTCATAAGGGGGTTTTCACAGGGCGCGTAATTATTTTTAAGATCCAATTATTTCAATCCCTTTGGAAAAGTTTTTTTTTTTTTTTTTTTTTGTGTGTGTGTGTGTGTGAAATCCCCTTATGATCTCACAAATCTTAGTAAATAAACAAAAATATGTTAGAATTACAAGCTTATAATGGGTTTATCTCAAAAGAGTATTTTTGAAGAGTGGTTGAAATGATTGGATCTTTAAATTAATTACATGGCATGTCAAAAACCCCCTTATAAAAATTCAACTCTGGAAAATATCTAAAATCTAGTTCATTCTTTGGCGGCAATTTGTTTAATTTTTACTCTATTCAAATGAACTTTTGACAAAAGTTGCCCAATATATCTAGCTTTCAACCTATGTAATTAAATTTTTTTTTCGAGCATGCGCAGTGAAAACGTTTTTCATAAAAATATTCATATTTCATGAGATATTTAAGATATTTGTATTCCGATTGCAGTATATTGTTTCAAAACTGTTTTTTCCATTTATCTGAAGGAGTGAATAGTTTTTGTTTAAAACTCTGTATATTATATAAAAAATCATGCTGATTTTTTTTTTTAAATAAATGCTTATATCTCCATTGTTTAACCTGCTACCGCCACACAAATTCATTCACAAATTGTATTGGGTTTACATTAACATATTTTAAGTTATAAATCATTTCTTTCATTTAACGATTCAGGGTGAACGCAAACATTATTGATTTTGCTCAATTTGTTACCGGCCCCCTAATTGTTGTCGTAACCAAACCTTCATTGAAAAATACAAGGAAGACCCAGTTTTTTACATACCCAGTGTTTGAAAACATTTCACCGAGAGATAAGTTTTTAAATTGAAGAAAACTAATTGTTTGCAAATGTTGCTAAACTTTGGAGCAGGAATGTACGTTTAGAAAGTACCGTGATCAAGAAAACATCCGACTACGAGATTTTAATGTATCTTTATGTTTCAAAATATGCTGAATTCAATTTGTTATTTTTACGGTAGTGGACGAATGTAAGTGTGTATCTATATGTGTGAGTGAAAACGAAGGTGTCTAAAAATTACATTAAATATCAAATTGGTTAAGCACGATATGAACCAGATTTGCAAGAAACATGTAGACATTCATAAATGTTAGATTTATAGATTTTTAAGGCGAGGAGGGGCGGGGGATGGAGGCACATAAAATTTTTATTCATTACGGTTTATAGACTCAAATTATTTGATGTTCATTTTAGTAATGTCACCTCGCTTTGTGAAAGTATGATCATTATAGGAAATGAAGTCTTTACATAATAGGAAATTATGTTGTTACGTAGAAAATGACGTGTTCTTACATAGGTTTTTTACTTTATAGGAAAACATTAAGACATTTGCACATTTACAAATATTATGACATATTGAGGCTATCTAATGTGCATTAAATTACTTAAAGGAGAATGAATATATATATATATATATATGTATGTATATATATATTAGAATTTTACTATAGCAGGGACATTACTGGAAATTGCGTGCTTACTATATATATAATTATAATTTTTCACAAGACCACACTCACAAAAAAGCCAAATTCATTGTACAAACACACGAATTTATTGATTTATTGTAGTGTTGTCAACTCAAATTTTGCCATGTTTCTGAGGATAGCTCAAAATGTAACTACCTTGATGATAAAAGTCCCTACTTTAGTTCTGAGAATGCCCGTAGTATGTACTTTCATCTTTAGGATATCCTGAAGATATCCTGGCAAAAGGGGTACCTCTACAACGCCCCTAATCTATTCCTACATGCTGCAGAAAACAGCTAAAACTGCACATGAGAATAAATCCCTAAAGTTGGCAACACTGACTTGTGGAGAGTATAATTTTCACTTTTGTTTATTTACAGAAATATTCAAATAATTAAATTTGTTTAAACTTCTGATAATAAATTTCTAATTATGTAAATAAACTTACTTCGTGTAAAGGAATTTCTGGCCAATCTTTTTCAGAATTGTGGCGCTCAGGCATATATGCATGATGATTTTGTGGTATATCGAAGTTCTAAAAAAAACAAAGGAAAAAAAGAAAATGATACATATATTATAAGTTCTTGGCAATTTTAGAAATAAAAATCTTTCTAAAAAGGAAAATATTAACCATTTTAAGAGAGAAAAAAAAATGGCGATAACGCTTGTTGTAATTCACAAGAAGTAGATAAATAAAAAATTTAAATAAAGATATAATTAATAATAATAATAAGTACCATATTACACTTCTAAACACTATTTATAAAGCAATATAGTTTATTTTGTTAAAATAGGTGATACAGTACACTTTAAAAAAAAATAATAACTGCTAACTGTAAATATACTTTTATTGGATTTTATAATTTCAAAAACATAGTAAAAATTAAAACATTTATTGATTATTAGATTCAAAACTAGAGTAGCAGCTGATGTATTTCTCAGAAATTTGGACTGATTTATCTTGTTAAGATCAGTATTAATTGTGTAACTCATTAATTTTTGTGATATATTGTGTAGTTTGAAAAAAAAAAACTTTTATATGATACTTTCATTTGAAAATCAAAAATAAAACACTAAAATTTGAAATAAGGTGAATATATTTTTAAAAGAAGAAATAACCAGAACCATAAACTGTAGTTATAAGTAATGTTACATGATAAAAAAGTATAAATAACTGATTAACACAATCACTAAGAGACTATTCATTATATCGATCAACTTTTCAAAAATCAAGATGATGTTATGCAGTATTTTTATTTATTTATTTATTTTTAATTGTGTGAAATACTTTGCAAAGATGCAATCTTTTGTAAGTTTGCTCAAAACGCATTGTAATATATATATATATATACATATTAAAACTCGAATAAACGACTACGTCAGAAACGCCAAAGAAAAATTTTGGAAATGCATACAGCTGTTTCGTCAGATTTAAGCATGCCGTCTTCAGTGCAAAAAGGAAGCTTAAAGCAAAAGGAAGCTTTTTGCACTGAAGACGGCATGCTTAAAGCTGCCGAAACAGCTGTATGCATTTCCAAAATTTTTCTTTGGCGTTTCTGACGTAGTCGTTTATTCGAGTTTTAATATCCCATCGCCAAGTCTCCTGTTATTATTATATATACATATATATATTTTTTAAGGGGACTAATGTGCAAGTTGTACCTGTCGGGACTAATGTGAAAGTTGTACCTCAAGGGACTAATGTGAAAGTTGTACCTCACGGGACTAATGTGCAAATTGCACCGAACGAACAAACTATTTCTTTCAACGAAAATGCCTACTAACCCTGGACGATAGGTCTAATATATCGTATCATATTATCTATCGTATTTATCGTAATATAACTCAATACTTATTTCGCTTCCTTCTTCGACTCGTTTTAATACGCATTTTTTATATGCATGAGCAGCCCCCGAAGAACAAAAACATTAAATCATTAAATTCATTATTTTTCTTATTTTTATTTCATATTATTTCACGCGCACTTTTTATTTCCTAATTCAAAATTATTTAAAAAAAAACTTTTTCGATATCGTTTGTAACGATACTGATTATTATTAATTTTCTTTTCTTTTTCTTTCAATAATAATAATAATAATAATAATAATAATAATAATAAAAGATTTTGATGAAATTCTGGCAAAAGCAGAATTTAGTTTAGTACGGAGGACTATTTTTTTTTTTTTTTTTTTTTCTTTCCTTTTTTCAAATTATAACATCGCTTTCAAATTATTAAATTATATTTTCGATAAATTTTAGATTTCGACAAATGTCCAACTATCGAAATCGACAACGCAAAAATCCCAGATTGAGACTAATAGGCCCTCAGTCCTAATAAAATTTGAGATTTGAGAAATTTGAGAAAAAATGTGTTTCTTTACAATTGCTGGGATATTCAAGGACTACGAAGAAAAAAAAATCATTCAATTGTTATAATCACGACCTTAATAATATAATATAGGGCAATTTTTTATTTTCTAAAAGCTGAAAGATCTCTTCAATACCTTTAAAACGAATGGTTCAATTTTAGATCTGTGATAATTTAAAACAAAGTTATCGTTTTTTTCACTTTTAACGAAAAAAAATCGCATTTCTACTAATAATTGAAAAAAAAAAAAAATAATAATAATAATAATAAATAAATAATAATAATAATAACTTTCTTTCGGCATTTAGTGATATAATTCTGTCAGATAAAAATCGTCTGCATTTATAATCTATATATATAATAAAATAAGATGTTTGTGTGTGTGTGTGTGTGTGTGTGTGTCATTGTGTATGTATGTTCAGAGCTTTTTAGGAAAACGGCTAATGGCTGAGCTACACAAATTTGCATAGAGGTTCGTAATGACCTCTCCTGATGCACCTCGAAGCCCAATTTTCGAATTTTTGATTAGTTTTCTTTTAATTAATTAAAATGTGAAAATAATAACCTTCTAATTTCTGATAAATTAGCCATTTTAATTTTATCCATAATTTCATTGTTGCCAATTTTTTTTTTTTTTTTTTTTTTTTTCGACAGAATAAAAAAAAAAGTACGTTTACTTAAAACGAGGAAAATAAATTAGAAAAATTAGAAAATCTTTATTTTTATATAAGGCAGTGTTTGTGTGTGTGTGGACAGCGTAGCGAAAAGACGGTAGCTCGGACAGTCACGTGTTTCGACATAAGGTGCCCTCCGAGGGGTCCTTGTGCACCTCAAAGCCCGATTTTCGAATTTTTGATTAGTTTTCTTTTAATTAATTAAAATATGAAAATATTAACTTCATAATAGCTGCAAAAACCGTCATTAAAAATTTATCCTTAATTTAATTGTTGCCAAAAAAAACTTACGAGTTCGTTTTTTTTTTTTTTTTTTTTTTTCCGTCAGGACAAAAAATACGTTTACATTCAGTATCACTTTGAAACTTTTATACACAATGATAAAGTGTTAATATAGTTTATGGTACTATTATATGTTGTTCTATTTTTTTTTTTTTTTTTTTTTTTTTTCTTTAACTATTGTAGATTTTTACTGTCAAGTTGTTTTTAAAAAGGAAAGAAAAACTGCCTATGACGTCATATTTGACTGCGTAGCGTTTCTTTACTACAATAAACTCTATGAACTATAAATTTATTTTATCAGTTTTATTTATAGATCATACTGGGCGATTTTTAAATTTTGGCGTCGAAATAAACTGGATGTTTTTCGCCAAGACGTTTAATTTAGAAATAGCCATTTAAAGAAATTAAACCGAAATAGTAGTCACATAAATGATCCATTTTTCTCTGAATAGATAATTTTATGAAGGGGAAAAAATGTAGTTTTAAAAATAGAAAATTTATTTCAAGCACTATTTTCAGCCTAAAAACCGTTAAAAATATGAACAGAATATGAAGCATTCATACAAATTAGCGAAAAGATATCCGATAAAAGTATCACCAAAATACGATTCCCCCTTTTATACAAGAAATTATATTAAAGAAAAAAATCATCACTAATATGGTGACAAAAATTCAAAAGCCGCCAAGGGAGAGATTCAATAAAGTTGTATACACGGAGGTTGTATAGCACGGTAATGTTTATTTATTTTTTTATATACCAATCACTACCCTAATTTATAATACAAATATACGAGCTGCTGTGTGTGACTGTACCGGCACGCTGTCCGGCAGAAATATTTGTTTAATTTAAATTAATACCTAAATAAATAAATAAAAATAAGAATAAGGATACGTTTAATGGGAAATATATATAACCATAAAAATATTAGTTGTCTAAATTGCGGCAGAAATAGTGCTCACAGCATATTGTTATTAGGGATTAGTTATTTGCCCCGCACCATTAGCACTGTTGCAATGAAAGCAGTTTTACAAGCGAAGTGAAAATAAAAGGGCGGTTCATTCATTCACTTTCAGTTGTGTCAGCCTTGGCGACAAACTTGGTGAGTGATTGACCAAATTTGGTGAGAGGGCAACCAAATTTGATGAAAAATGGTACTTAAGAATTCCTCAAGTTTCGAAGATCTCCGACATACGGGAGCACAGATCTCGAGCTTTCCTACTCGATGGAATCATCGCAAAAACTTATAAATAGGATTGAATTGATTTATACGAGAGAGTATGTACTCACTGCGAATCTGAGTTATTCAGGGACCTATTCTGATTGATTGCACTTTAAGGATTGAGCTCTAAGCGAATGAACATTTTTCTTGAGATTCCAAAGATTTATGTTCCGGAGTATTTGATGTTATTTGCTTTACTCCTGTGGAACAAGTGACTGTTTTTCAGGGTATCCCAGAACATTCATAGAATAGTGAATTTTGCTATATGAGTAACAGCTTCAACTGTTTCCAGAATAGTGGAAGAATAAGCTTTACTATTGGACTGTTTTCGAGAATATTCGTTTTAATAATAGTTTTGTTGTATAGATTCGAGAAGCTAAAAAAATATTTAATATCACTGAGGAGATCCCATACTAAAGCTGTGGCAAAAATTGTCGCCAATCGAAATATATTTACTTAAACGTTTCAATTATTCAATTAAAAAGAAATCATTTTAATATAGTGGGCAAAGCCTGCTAGTGGAAAATAATTTGATAATTTAATAAATAATTTGTATTGAATAAATTTTGTGTAGAACTATATAGAAGAAAGTCATGTGGTGGCCATATCATACTAGTTTTTATTTTTTCTTTGTTAAATATAAAACTAAAAATTTTTATTTTTTGAATTCATACTGGTAAACACTTCTGAATAATTCTGTGTTACATAATTCAAATTAATTTTTTAATTAGTTTTGAAAAAATGTTTTATCTTAAATTTTTATTATCAAAATAAAACAGAAAAATTTTGCAATGCACCTTTTTTTTTTTTTTTTTTTTCAATTAAAATTACATTACCATGACATCTACTCCTCTTTCTCTCTCTCTCTCATCACTGGAGTCATCTAGGAACTATTTTTCAAATTTCGTGATAAAAGTTATGATTCCCTTACAATTCTGAACAATTTTGCCGTTGATCATAACTATTTTATCAAACAAATGACATACTTGGAAATAATTTTATATCAAATAATGTATGTACTTTATTCTTTTCAAAAAAATTACTCGAAAATCGTGTAGTTCGAAACCGTATAATTCGAGGGAAGGTATCCGTGTTCTACAAGTACCGTGTTCTTCGGGGGTTACCTGTAGTCATGGACGATCACAAATTTAAGTGTGTGATTGTCGTGACGTCTAATTATACACTTCCAACTTTGATCTCTCTTTTTAGAGAGCTTATATGAGCTCTCTTTTTAGAGATATCTACGATTTTACACGACCCTTCGTGACGAATGTGTGTATATTTCGCTTAACTCAAAAACGATTGGATGTAGAACGTTGAAAATTCGTATATATGTTTATTATAATATCTGGTTGTACACCTTCCTTTTTGGTCTTTCTGTGAATTTCCGTTTTGAGATAACTAAGAAAAATATATTCATAATAACCAAAAATGCTAAATTTTTGCCCATCTATATATCTTACCATCATAGAAATTTTAATAGAAGCCAGTGATAGAGCCCATAATGGTACTGTTATTAAAGTTGCCGAGAAAGTTTCTTGGAAGTATTAAAAGAATAAAGAATCACTATTTTTACTTTCTCTTACCCATAAGGTAGAGAAAGTACTGTTTTTGGGTCAAATTATCGAACGCGAGATTTCGTTATATTTACACGTTCTGGGGTCCCCTGAGTACGAAAATCATGTTTTTAGCAAATGGTCTGTGTGTATGTCTGTGTGTCTGTGAGTCTGTGTGTCTGTGTGTGTGTGTGTCTGTCTGTTATCAGCATATCTCAAAAACAAATTATGGCAGAAAGTTCAAACTTGGTATTCTAAATGTGTATCATATAGGAATGCTACAGTAAGCTTTTCGTTAAGATCAAGCAAATGGTTCGTGTACAAAGACAATCAAGAGAATTCTAATACATTACGTCTATGGGGGCAATTACAGGAAAGTACAGTTTAACGTCTATAGACTGCACTAAACCAAATGAAACGAATATATATATTTTGTAATAGAGATAGTCAACTGGGAAAAAAAAATTGTGTATGTAGGAGCCTCGCCTAACCCCCTGGGGGGAGTAAATTTTCATGATGGGTATCTTTCAAAAGAGCTCGCCAATACCTTTAAAACGAATCGATCTGCGGTAATTTAAAACAAAGTTATCGATTTTTTTTTTTTACTTTTAACCAAAAAAAAAAAAAAAAAACTTAGAAAAAAAATCGTTTTTTTTTTTTTTTTTTTTTTTTTTTTTTTTTTTTAATATTGAGGTTAAAATGGACTTTTTTCGGATATTTAGTGTTATACTACTTCTCTAAGACGGAAATCGTCTGCATTATCATAAAACATCATCTTTTTAAATAATAATTTTAATAAATTATTTTTTAAAAACAGAATTATTTTTTAATAACCGAATTAAATTTTCTATAAATTTAGGTGCATTAATGAAACGGGGGGTTGAGGAGGGTGGTAGCCCCCCTCACACAGAATTAATTTTCATATAAAACTCTTCCGAAGCCTAATTTGAATTGTTTAACATAGGTTTACATAACATCGTTATCTTACCTCTTAATCTCCAACCTGTATTTATAATATTAAATTTCAGGTTAAGAGAAAGTCGTGTGAGTGACACACCAGATTATTTACTTTCTCTTACCCATAAGGTAGACAAAGTATTGTTTTTGGGTCAAATTTTCGAACGCGAGATTTTGTTATATTTACACGTTTTGATGTTCCTTAAAAAGAATATCATGTTTTTAGCAAATGGTCTGTGTGTCTGTGTGTGTGTCTGTGTGTGTGTATGTGTGTGTGTGTGTCAGTGTGTGTGTGTCTGTCTGTTATCAGCATATCTCAAAAACAAATTATGGCAGAAAGTTCAAACTTGGTATTCTAAATGTGTATCATATACGGATGCTACAGTAATCTTTTCGTTAAGATCAAGCAAATGGTTCGTGTACAGGGACAATCAAGAGAATTCTAATACATTACGTCTATGGGGGAAAATGCAGGTAAGTACAGTTTAACGTCTATACACTGCACTAAACCAAATGAAACGAATATATATTTTTTGTAATAGAGATGGTTAACAGGGAAAAAAAAATTTGTGTATGTAGGAGCCTCGCTTCCCCCCCCCCCCCTGGGGGGAAGTCCCCCCTCGAGGGGAGTAAATTTTCATGATGGGTATCGTTCAAAAAAGCTCGCTAATACCTTTAAAACGAATGGTTGAACCATCGATCTGCGATAATTTAAAACAAAGTTATCGATTTTTTTTACTTTTAACGAAAAAAAAACTTAATTTTTTTTTTGTTGTTGTTGTTGTTTTATATATATATATATATATATTGAGAATAAAATGGACTTTTTTTGGATATTTGGTGTTATACTACTTCTCTAAGATTGAAATCGTCTGCATTATCATAAAATATAATTTTTTTAAATAATAATTTTAATAAATTATTTTTTAAAAACAGACTTATTTTTTAATAACCGAATTAAATTCTATATAAATGTAGGTGCATTAATGAAACGGGGGCACACAAAACTAACTATAATATAAAACTCTTCAGAAGCCTAATATGAATTGTTTAACACAGGTTTACATAACAGTACTCGTTATCTTACCTTTTAATCTGCAACCTGTATTTATAGTAATAAATTTCAGGGTAAGAGAAAGTCGTGTGAGTGACATACCAGATTATTACTTTCTCTTACCCATAAGGTAGAGAAAGTATTATATTTACACGTTTTGAGGTCCCCTGAATACTAAAATCATGTTTTTAGCAAATGGTCTGTGTGTATATCTGTGTGTCTGTGTGTGTGTCTGTGTGTCTGTCTGTATGTCTGTCTGTGTGTCTGCCTGTTATCAGCATATCTCAAAAACAAATTATGGCAGAAAGTTCAAACTTGGTATTCTAAATGTGTATCATATAGGAATGCTACAGTAAACTTTTCGTTAAGATCAAGCAAATAGTTCGTGTACAGGGGCAATCAAGAGAATTCTAATACATTACGTCTATGGGGGAAATTGCAGGTAAGTAGAGTTTAATGTCTATAGACTGCACTAAACCAAATGAAACGAAAATATATTTTTTGTAACAGATATAGTTAACTGGGAAAAAATTTTTGTTTATGTAGGAGCCTCGCCTCCCCCCCTGGGGGGGAAGTCCCCCCTCGAGGGGAGTAAAATTTCATGATGGGTATCTTTCAAAAGAGCTCGCAAATACCTTTAAAACGAATGTTTGAACCATCGATCTGCGATAATTTAAAACAAAGTTATCGATTTTTTTAACTTTTAACGAAAACAAAAACAAAAATAATTGTTTTTTTTTTTTTTTTTTTTTTTTTTTTTTAAATATTGATTTTTTTTTTTTTTTTTTTTTTATATATATATTTTTGGATATTTGGTGTTATACTACTTCTCTATTATGGAAATCGTCTGCATTATCATAAAAGATAATTTTTTTTAAATAATAATTGTAATAAATTATTTTTACCGAGTGAATTTGTATGGGAAAATATAGAAGAAAGTCATGTGGTGGCCACAACATACTAGTTTTCTTTTTTTTTTTTTTTAAGCGTGTAGTTATAACACGTTATAATTATTTTTTAAAAACAGAATTATTTTTTAATAGCCGAATTAAATTCTATATAAATGTAGGTGCATTAATGAAACGGGGGGTTGAGGGGGGCGATAGCCCCCCTCACACAGAACTAACTATCATATAAAACTCTTCCGAAGCCTAATTTGTATTGTTTAACACAGGTTTAGATAACAGTACTCGTTATCTTACCTATTAATCTGCAACCTGTATTTATAGTATTAAATTTCAGGGTAAGAGAAAGTCGTGTAAGTGACACACCAGATTATTTATATCACTTTATGAATAAAAACTAAAAAGAAAATCCTTTGGAGTTATTGAAAACACAAACAAAACGGCAAAAATGTTAAACGAGTTCTGAGTCTCCTTAAGAACATCCTTAAAATTGATCAAGACTTGAACAAATTTCAATTCGTATATACTATTCATTAATAAGTTATACAATTTCAAATGTATTATCTTATTAACAATCAAATGTATTATCAAATGTATTATCTACGCCCGCTTCGCTGGCCACTATATCTAAATGAATTTTCAAATGAATTGGATCAGTATTTATTTTTTACATCACATTACAAATAAAAACTTAAAAAAAAAAAAAAAAAAAAAAAAAACACTGAAATCGCTTTAGATCTCGCTTCTCAACCCCCAGTTTCATTAATGCACCTACATTTATATAGAATTTAATTCGGTTATTAAAAAATCATTCTGTTTTTAAAAAATAATTTATTAAAATTATTATTTAAAAAAATTATCTTTTATGATAATGCAGACGATTTCCATAATAGAGAAGTAGTATAACACCAAATATCCAAAAAAAAGTTCATTTTATTCTCAATATTTAAAAAAGAAAATACGATTTTTTTTCTAAGTTTTTTTTCGTTAAAAGTAAAAAAAAATCGATAACTTTGTTTTAAATTATCGCAGATCGATGGTTCAACCATTCGTTTTAAAGGTATTAGCGAGCTCTTTTGAACAATACCCATCATGAAAATTTACTCCCCTCGAGGGGGGACTTCCCCCCCCAGGGGGGAAGCGAGGCTCCTGCATACACAAAAAAAAAATTCCCAGTTAACTATCTCTATTACAAAAAATATATATTCGTTTCATTTGGTTTAGTGCAGTCTATAGACGTTAAACTCTACTTACCTGCAATTTCCCCCATAGACGTAATGTATTAGAATTCTCTTGATTGTCCCTGTTCACGAACTATTTGCTTGATCTTAACGAAAAGCTTACTGTAGCATCCGTATATGATACACATTTAGAATACCAAGTTTGAACTTTCTGCGATAATTTGTTTTTGAGATATGCTGATAACAGACAGACACGCACACAGACACACAGACACACACACAGACACACACACAGACATACAGACACACAGACATACACACAGACATACACACAGACCATTTGCTAAAAACATGATTTTCGTATTCAGGGGACCTCAAAACGTGTAAATATAACAAAATCTCGCGTTCGAAAATTTGACCCAAAAACAATACTTTCTCTACCTTATGGGTAAGAGAAAGTAAAAAATGAAAAATAAAAAGTTGTTATAGTATAAAATTTATACATAAACGTAACAATTTATTTCTATTCGCGTTTGTAATGATCGATAGATGGCGCTTTTTCAGCTTTTGTTGTTAGTAAACATAATATCTTCGTGTATTTATTTTTGTTCTTTTTGTTATTCTACTTAATATTCTACTATAATTTCTCCGCCATTACATCATGAAAAATTGATTGCTTTTGGAAAGAAATATTTCAGTTTATTCAAAGTTCGATCGGAAGTAGATTTTTAACTGAAGTTGAACAAATATTAGTTTTAAATTATCTGATTAATTCTTTACTTCCATTAGCCGAAGCAACTGAAATTTTAAATTTGTCATTTGGAAATAAATGGAAGCTTAATTCTGGATTTTTTGATCCTTTGGAGTTACACTGTAGCACACAACAGTATGTGTTATCTTTTTTACCGGATTTATTCATTTTTATTCAATGAATATATGTGAAACTAAACATCGGCAAACAATGGAGGCTTGATGAAATCCGAATTAAAGCATGTTAATTGTAATTTCACCTTAGTCCACCAGGGGGCGAGCATTTCATTACAATCGCGAATTGCATTACCATTTGATTTTCAATAAATATAATAATAATAATAAGAAGAAGAAAAAAAATCGCCTTGAAATAAGTGTATTAAATAAAAAATGAATTGCATAATAGCCGTTGCTAAGATACGCAGACGATTACAATCGAAGAATAAATTCATGAAAAATGAAACATTAAAGCCAATATTTAAAATCGAAAAAACATTAATTTAAAAAATTCAAATTCGAAATTCGAAAAAAATCTCGATGAGGTACACACCTGCAGGGTCCCAGGTACCTATATGCCAAATTTGGAAGCTCTGCGATAGTGTGAGATCCAGAGCGCAGACAGACACACACACAGACACTTCCCTTTATTTATATAGATAACAACAATATTTAAAAATCTTTACTTTTTAAATCTAATAAACAAATTATAAGATAAAACACTTTTTATAAACCATGTTTTTAATTTTTCTATTGAATCATAGTTATAGAACTAACTACATTAGCACTTTATCAGTGCGTATTGTTACGTAATTGTAAATAATTGTTTTTTTTTTTTTTTTTTTTTTTTTTTTGTATAAATTCTTTCAAAGAGGCTTAGTAAGTTGATAAAATGTCAATTTTCTGCATTTCCAGCTCTTTTTCGCATTAAAATAGCTTAATTTTCCCTTAAAAACTGATTTAAAGCTCCAATAGGCAGGTAATTGATTTGGTACTAAATTTGGCGAGTTTTTGCCCTTGGCGACTTTTTTGGCGAGAAAATCCTTATTATCGATATTCCAAAGATGGACGTTCTAATGTGATTGGTTAAAGGGTTACGGGAAATTTGAATTTTTTTTAAAAAATGTTGGTTTTTAAAAATAAAATATTAATCCTTTTAGAACAACATATATTTGCATCATGAACTACACTAGCACTTTATCAATGTGTAGAAAATCTTTCAAGTGATAATGACGTCAATTTTTGCCAGATGCATAATTTAACTTTTACAATTTTTTAACGCTCACGTTTAATTAAATGTATTTAATGTTATGTCGAAAGAAAATGAACTCGTAATTTTTTTGAGGGGGCAACAATTAAATTATAGCTAATATTTTAATGGATATTTTAACGGCATTAGGATGTTATTATTTTCATATTTTAATTAATTATAAGAAAACTAATCAAAAATTCGAAAATCGGACTTCGAAGTATTGTGTTGTAACCGGGTTCTGAGCTACTATGAAAGTTTCAAATCTCTAGCTAGTAGGGAAGTTAGTTAAAAATAGATTGCAAGATTTGTACCGGACAAAGAAACAAACAAACAGGAATAGAAGTTAATAAAAACATGGTAAAAAGGCAATATTTGAACCGTATACAAAGATACATGTTTTACATAATTTACTTACTTTCGAAGGCATCCTTTAACTATTAACCTGAACTGAAAATAAAACTGAAAAATGTTTTTAATTTGAAAAGGGAAAAAATTTCCATCAGAACATAGTACGTTTTATGTTTATTAATGTCACAGATAAACCCTTCTGCACAAAACAATTCATCAATTTTAGATTACATTTAATACTGAAGAAATGATAAGAAATATTGATATAAAACCAAATGAATCTCTATTGAATTTCTTTTGTGGTTAAGTTTTGATAATAGACAACCTCAATGCTTTCTTACGCATTTTTTACAGATAAATCGATTAAATAAAAGATTAAAATATCTGAAATTTGAAATATTGCGTTTCACTTGTTAAATAAAGGAAAATGGAGGGAGGGGAATAAACAAAGAAAAAATAATGTGTCGTTAAATCAAAAGATATTTCATTGTAATGTCAATTCAGTTTTCTCATTTTTTTTATGAATGTTGTATATACACTTAGTAAAATTATTTCAGTAGTTTTGTTGCTTTTTTTTTAATCTATACTGTTAATTATAGAAATTTCATGCAAAAAATAATTCTGGGTAATATATATGCCATCAATGTATAATTGAATAGACCTCGAGAAAAAATGAATGAATTATTCTAGTAAAATATGTAACAACTAGCAAACCCGTGCGAAATATTCGCACTTTCTTTCTTTTCTTATTTACCTTTAAAATTTGAAACTCATAAATGTTACACCAATTTCACCACCTAATTAAAATTTTAATTTACCAGAAGCCAAATTATTATTAAAACCAAATTAACATTGTACAATAGTGAAACCAAAATCGCTCAAAGAAAAGTTTCCAAATAAAATTCATGGTTAACGACCCAATTTTCATACTTCCACAGGCAGTACAGGTTTAATATAGGACTCCCACAACACCTTTTAAATTTTTGTCGTCATGTTGGCGATGACTTTTTATTCATTTTGGTATATATATATTTTTTTAATAAATAAATAAAACAAAATAAACCTAATTCCTACTTTGATTATATTTTTTATCATTGTGTTCTTTAGTCAATTCATGACACAAAAGTTCCTATTCTGTGTATATCTTTAAAATATTGCTAGGTTTAAAATGACGCTTGCAAAGATTCTGAAGAAACAACTGTTAAAAATACATTTTTTCGTAAAATAATCTCATCAGACAAATGTCGTCATTTTTTCTTGTTATTCCATTGAGTTAAGTCTGCGTGCTTAAATATTGTCCATATATAAATATTATTTTTTTATCCTTGCGTATCGTATTGTTTCGACAAAAAATAATTGAAATTGGTCCACGTTAGAGAAATATTATATAGATCATGTTCATTTTGATTTTGATACTTTGTAAATTAAAAGATTTTATATAAATATGTGTGGGCATATGGGGACTTCTTTCAGCCCTCATTTTCTGATAAATTTTCAATATAAATCATACTATATTCATCATAAAAACATCATATTATCACCGTATTATTAATATTATAAAATAAATATTACTTATTATAATCATTTTATCATTTCACTCCCCCTAATTTAGTTAAATGCTTTGATCATAATTTTGCGCTTTATAGCGGGGACCGAAAAATAAAACGGCTAAATCGCATATAGTGCTCATTTAAATTTTCTTTTTTTTTTTTTTTTTTTTTTTACTTTCACTTACTCATAAGTTAGAGAAGGTATTGTTTGGGGTCAAATTTTCGAAAGTGAGTTTTTGTTATATTAACACGTTTTTAGGTGCCCTGAATTCAAATATCATGTTTTTAGCGGTTGGTCTGTGTGTCTGCGTGTCTATGTGTGTGTCTGTTATCAGCATATCTCAAGAACAAATAATAGCAGAAAATCCAAACTTGGTATTCTAAATGTGTATGATATAATTTAGGTATGCTACACTAAACTTTTCGTCGAGATCAAGAAAATGGTTCGTGTACAGTGATACCCAAGAGAATTCAAATATATTACGTCTATGGGGAAAATTGCAGGTAAGTAGCGTTTAACATCTATAGACTGCACTAAACCAAATGAAATGAATATATATATATATATATATATATATATATTATATACGTAAAAACATGTTTCGTGTAGAATATGGTATAGAAATCATTCACTGTTCATTTATAGGGCGACACAAAAGAACTAGATTATAGTACGACAATACTTGAAAATTGATGGAAGTGTACTTCAGGTTATGCCGTGTGTTATTAATATAGGATTATATTTATGTCCTGCACGTGATGTGTACAAAACTTTTAGAAAATATACAGAGCTGCCAATATTTAAGGTATAACGTTCTTTTTTATTGTTAGTGGAAGTGCTTTACTGTGATATTTTACCATGTCCAGGAAAGCTGCTCGGGAATTGAAATTAATTCCTCATATAGTAATATCTATAATTAATTCCTCATTCCTCATATTAATTCCTCATAATATATTTTTTTTTATGTACGTAAAAACATGTCTCAGGCAGAATATGGTAGGGATATCCTTCACTGTTCGTTTACAGGGCTACACAAAAGGGAGCACCATATGGTTTGTACATAATCTTCAAAAGATATACAAGGCTGCAATATGTAAGCGATGAGATTCTTTTTTATTGTTAGTCGAAGTGCTTTACTATAATATTTCACCATGACCAGGAAAGCTGCTCAAATTGAAATGAATTCCTCATAGACATATTATAAATAATGTATGTTTTTAAGCTAAATATTCATCGCTTGTTTTTTGCATAGTTACACGTTTTGAGGCTTCCTGTCAAGTCTTCTTAACGTTTGATCTTTGTTTGTGTGTTTTAGAGTAACTTAAAAACGAATAATTTCAGGAGATGCAAAAGTTGTATTTTCAAATTAATATAAGTTTGTTGCTGGAAAAGTTTGATCAAGACTAATAAGTTCCAAGAAATGTTGCGTGCGAAAGTTGTCTGAATAATTTTAAGTTAACTTTTAAATTTAATAAGAGATTTAAATTCTTTTTAAATGTAGATGCAGTGTACACTAATGAAATGGGAGGTTGAGGGGGACGGCAGCCCTCTTCACACAGAACTAAGTATTACTCAAAACTGTTCTGAAGCCTAATTTAAATTGTTTTAACACAGGTTTAAATAACAGAACTCGTTATTTTACCCCTTAATCTCTAACCTGCATTTATAGTATTAAATTTCAGGGTAAGAGAAAGTCGTGTGAGTGACACACCAGGTTTTTTTTTTTTTTTTTTTTTTTTTTTTTTGTATTTTTTCTTACCCATAATTTAGAGAAAGTATTGTTTTGGGGTCAAATTTTCGAAAGTGAGTTTTTGTTATATTTACACGTTTTGAGGTCCCCTGGATCCGAAAATCATGTTTTTAGCAGATGGTCTGTCTGTGTGTGTGTGTTTGTTATCAGCATATCTAAAGAAAAAATAACATAAGAAAGTCCAAACTTGGTATTCTAAATGTGTATCATATAGGGATGCTACACTGAGCTTTTCGTTGAGATGAAGCAAATGGTTCGTTTACAGAGACACCCAAGAGAATTCATATACATTACTTCTATGTGGGAAATTGCAGGTAAGTAGAGTTTAAAATCTATGGACTGCACTAAACCAAATGAAATTAATATATGTTTTATATATGCTAAAAACATGTCTCAAGCAGAATATGGTAGGGATTAGGACTGGGCGATACATTGATACATCGCGAAACATCGATTTAAAGCCATGCAATTTGAAACCGATAACGAAATCTTTCAGTTGGCGATATATCGCAAGCGCCACGATTATCAGGAACTCAGCTTAGAACGTACTGCGAGCGACCATATCAGTTTCCGTGAGCCCAACGTTTCATCCCGTGAAAGCCGGTAATCGCTGATATGAAGGAGAGTGGATGATACACGTATAACGCATGCGTGATACTAGACATTGGTTTCATCTGAAATCGCTACTCACAGATACGATCTGAATATTCGTTATCGCATTTTCTGATCATGATCTTGTTTTATTGGGATTCGATTATCAGCTAAGCAATAACGCATGCGTGATATGAGACTCTGATATGACTGAGACACTGAGGTATTGTCATCCCATATCTTTATTCGCTACTACGATATGAATATTCATTGTCGCCATTACAATATTGATACAAAACTATTATTGCCTATAAATACAATTAACATTAGTTGATGTAATTAATTTTATTAAGAAATAGCTGAATAATTTCGTCATTTATTTACGTCCATATTTGTTTAAAAAAAAGTTTTAATATTCTTTTTTTTTCTTTCTTTCTTTCTTTCTTTCTTTCTTTCTTTTTTCTTTAAGATTTTAACTGTTTTGATTTAAATAAATTTTTAAAAGCTATGTCATCAATTTATACTGAATTTGGTTTTAATGTTTTAACAATTATTTAATTTTTTTCAAATATTTTATTATGTCTGATCAATATAGCGAAAATTTGGTGTTATTTATTTTTATATTTTTATTTTATTAAACAAACCAAAGCAAATTCTTTACTCAGGATACTGATTGTTTTCACTGTGAATCTAATTTCAGAGACGGCAGGAAGGAAGCGCCTTTACTTTAGAAATCTTAATATTTTATAGTATAATCTATATATAAAAAAGAGTAAACTCACAGATTCACTGATCACTGACTCAACATAGCCGTGGCGATTCTATGGGAGATAAAGATAAAAAATTTTGTGAGCATGTTGGTTTTAGGACCCTGACGGGACTAAGACGGTATTTTGTGAAATACCTCCCCCCCCCCCGTTTCTCCCGGGGCGGGGCAGAAGGCAAATCACCTTTATAAGTATAACTCGGCTCCAAATTGCTTCACGGTGAAGAAATTGCAGAGGGAGGTTACCGAAAGAGAATCATATAATAATGTACACACGCACACACAATATATGCTAATATGGCAGAAATTGCATTATGACACCATTTTTTTCATTTTTTGTCGTAAGAGGCAAAATGGTAATTTCAAAGCCAGTTTTATGGCCTTCGGCTACTCAGGTCACATGACCCGCATGCCTCTTGTTAATCGGCTCTTGCACGCAAAAGTTTCTTCTATATTTTTCTATACAAATTCACTCAAAACAAATAACTTTATTAAAACTTAAAAAAAAAAAAAAAAAAAAAAAAAAAAACTTTTATTTAAATTATCACAGATCAACAGTTCAATTATTCGTTTTAAAGATACTGACGAAAATTTTTAAAAGTTGCCCATATCGAAAATTTGACCTCTCGGAAGGGACCTATCCCCAGGAAGAAAACGTCACTCCTGTATGTCCAATTTCTTCTTTTTTTTTTTTTTTTTTCCCTACTTGATTATTACTATTATAAACAAATCTTTTTAATTTCATAATGATTCGTTAAAAATAATTTTCATTGTGTACGTTTACAAGAAATTTCGGTCTATACCACCAAGTTAAGAACTTAGAAAAATCCGGATTGCAACGCCACCTGATGAACGATTATCACCAAAAAGCAATAAGAACTATTTTATGTCATAGTGCAATTGAATATAAGTTTACATGTAATTCTGTGCAGTGTAATAGTTCCTGAGATACAATTGGAACAAAATTTTGCTCACACACAGATAGACATTTTCTAAAATTTTCTAAAAATGGTCAATCGTGTTCTAGATATCGCAAAACATGTAAATCCATCGAAAACTGGAAGTTGAAATTTTTTATGAATCCAATGCTTTCTTCTGTTGAGTACGGAAGAAAGTAAAAAGATTGAATTCATGACGCAGGATAATATATTATAGCTATAGTACGAAGGTGGATGAAATTAAGCGAAAAAATTTAGCAAGATTAAGGGAGAATGGGTTTTAAGACGCTCTAGAGTTTAAATATAGAAAAAAAAGAACATAATGGGAAAATCCCTTAAACTGAATTAGTGAGTTTAAAAAAATTATTTCTATGTGGGTTAGTATTTTTTAAACCTCTTTTTAGGCAGCAATGTTTGCTTTATACTTGAGACTACACGAAAACAACCATTCATCATTTATATCTGTGGGAGGGGGAGTGCACCGTCCCTTTGCCTACGTCCTTGCACATAATATCACATTAATACAAATCATTCCCATTTTTTTATGAAACTGAGTGACTACAAATAATTATTTTCTTAATTTGTTTATCGTTGATTCCCTAAATTCTCTTGTGGTTAAAGTTTTAATGGATAAAATGGTACTTCTATCTTGTTTGTTTACACTGCCGACTTTGAACGAAGATTAATCTAATAATTCTTAGAAAATTAGAAAATAAATCCTACATTAAAAGTATTCCCTGATATTAAACTGTAATACGATTTTGTTATTTCTTACAGGTATTAATTTTATAGACTTTGGTTGATATAACATATTTTAAAGTTTTGAACTTTTTTGACGTGAGCAATTCAGCTTAAGAATATGCTCAAAAAATAAATTTTGATGTACTTTTATCTGAATAAATGATATTTTTTCTATGTAAAAATGTAATGTGTCAGTTTAATTTTACCTTAAAATTAATAATATCGAGTTTCAAGTAGGTTATAAATATACGAAAAATGGAAATTTCCGAAATTTGTAATTTAAATAGCGGATATTCATTATAGAAAAAACTGGGTATAGGTTATAACAATAATCATAACACACACGCATATGCGCAAACAAAACCTTATAATAACAACTTTATCTAAATTAAATGCGCATGGCTGTTAGCGTTACCCGAGAAACACCACGTGGAGGTCGCCATGCATCGTTTCTCATGGGGAGTTTTGATAAGGCAGGTCCCATAGCCTACTGCCAGCAAGCATCCAGAGGTAATTTATTCTTTTACACTTCGAATGCAACAACAACATATTTTCAGAATATTCCTCAATTTCCGGAATTTCTTTTTTTTATGATGTTGTGGAGAAACAGAAACTGGTTGATTTTCAATAACCGTTTCCACTGTCTGAGAAAAAACTGATTCCACTTCGATAAACGGAGGTTCGTCAGTAGAATTATCAGGCAGTGCAGTAGAAACTGTTTCTTTTTCATCGAGTGCGTTCACTACCTGAGACTGAACTGAGTCCACTTCGGTTTGGAACGGAGGTTCATCAGTAACAGTATCAGGCAGTGAAATAATATTACCAACTTTTGGCAGTTTTTTTTATATCCAACTTTGGATGCTTGCGAACACGAGCTTTATATAAAGCTGGGTTATAAAATTTTTGACTATCATTATTCATTGACAAATAACGTCCAGCAAAGATAGAAGTCACTGGACACGTATACCTTTCCCGAGCATCCTCCATAGGACGATGCTCGAAAAGTTTAAAAATAAACCACATGAGGAACTTTTTTAAAAAGTAACTCACGAAGAAAACACCTAAGAACGAAAGATACATCATTCTCAGATAAGGGTCAGTAATTAGACTGAAGAAAATTGTTGAAAAAGAAGCTTTTCATTGTTGTAAATATATATATATAAACATTGTTGTTTATCAAACAATTATTTTTTATTAAATAGTTGTTGCAATTGTTCATTCAATTGTTGAACTAAAATATTGGATACATTGTTTAAAAAGCAAATGATGGCAAATATTCGTATAACATGAAAATTAATTTTGTATTCTATGTCATGTGAAAATTTCGATCAAATTAAAATATGTCATTAATATAACGATAAAGTTAACATAAAATGATAGCATATCAAATAGAGAAATTATTCTATAAACTGGATTGCAGCCGTAGGTATAGTAATAAGACATAGATTGATCATTGTGGGGGGGGGGGGGGAGGAACTGATTCCTTTTTACTCGGAGAAAAGTCCACAATATGGCCGTCTTTCGCCGAGTGAATACACACAGATAATTTAGAAAATGAAATTTATGAATAATTTATGTACTAAAGATGAATGAAAAACTGCAGATACAATTAAAAATTCATTTTTCTTTTTTCTTTCTATCTTTCTTTTTTTCTTTTATATATTTATTAATTTAGTTAATATTTAAACTCTTTTTATATGCTAAAACTAAACTACGCCGCTGCTAACTATATTTAAAAGAATTTTGAAAAGTCTATATTACTTACTAATGTAAAATCTTAAAAAATATCTGACTTTTAAAAACGTATTCCATTAAAAATCAAACCAGTTTTTATTTCATAATTATATCAAGGCAACTGATTATAAAATTTATATTTTTCATAATTTAGTCAAATATATTTTACTTTTACAGTAACTTATCCATTTCTTTTCATAAATTTATTTGAAGAATTAAAAGACGCAATATTTCAACATTTTGAAAATTCATCAACATTCTATTCTATTCTATTACAATTGCCGAATTTCAATGGTTTCAATGTCACTATATGGGCTGATGCCATAAAAATTTTTCGATATCAAAAATTTTTGCATGATAACAATGGGATGATAGATCTATATAAATTACTATATCTATGGTTGCAGCAAGTATTAAAACTCCTGATATTTTTCATTATATGCTGCCAGATATTATGCAATTTTGAAACTTCATCAGTTGCAACTATATCAAGATGAAAAATTTCACCATAACAAAATTTCAGGACGCCCATAATGCACGAAAATGTGTCAAAGTATTTAACAGTCTTATGGCAGTGTCTACTATCATCTCTAAATTTATGTGCTGCGCTGCGTTGTGTTGTACATTTTAAAGCCGACTACAACGCGATTGGCTTCAGTCCTAGTGAAGTACCCTTCGTGTAGATCTTTCTAAGCAGTTTTATCTATATACCTTGGGAGTGAGGGGGGGGGGGACAATAAACCCGTGTCCAAGAATAACTTCGCTTCAAATTATCTCAGCAAGATTTATTTTTATGTGTAGGTTGTTTGTGCCTTCCCAAGACGCACTGTAAAATGATTTTACGAAATTTCTCCCTGGCCCCCTTTGAGGGCGGGGTGGGGTGGGGGGGAGGCAAAAACACGCTCATAAGTGCAACTCTGCTCCGATAGTGATTTTTTTAATATGTCGATTGGTACTCAAGACACATACTACAACGGGATATTGCAAGATTTCGTCCTATCCTCCCCTTGGGGGGTGGGGGGTGGGCATAAAACTTGTTTCCAAGCATATATAATTTTGCTTCAAATTATCTCAGTAAGAATAATTTTTACGTGTTGGTTATTTATGAGTTCCGAACACGCGTTATAAAGGGGTTTTGGGAAATTTTCCCTTTTTACCATTTTGTGGGCAAGAGGGGGTGGCAAAAACACGTTTTAAAGAGTAACTCTGCTCCAAATTATCTCAGGAAAGCATTTTTTTGCTATGTTGATTGGTTATGCGTACTCAACACACGCACAAGCTACAAAGTGATTATTTTAAATTCTGTTATTTTCCGTCCTTGGGGGGGGGACGTTTCCATGCGTAACTCTGTTCCAAATTATCTTAGAATGGCAATTTTTGATGAGTGGACTGCTTATGCGTATTCAACACACACTACAAAGTGATTTTGTGAAATTCCACCCTACCGCCCCTTAGAAGGCGGAGGAGGGGGGTAAATATGTATTTATGCGTAACTCTGCAGTAAATTATCTTAGGAAAGAGATTTTCGATGTGTGTCAGTTATATGTATCTAACTCATAATATGAAGATATTTAGCAAAATTCCCTCCTCCTTCTTACCTTTAAGTGCGGGGCGGGGGGGTGTCTAAAAAGCGCGTTTTAAAACATCACTCTGCTTCAAATAAACTGAGGATCCCGATTTCCTAATGTATCGGATAGGTATGTGTATGCAACATGCGCAATAAAGGGATTTTGTGAAGTGTGGCGAGTAGGAAAACCGCTACCGAATGTAGCGAAAAATTTAAGTTAGATTTTGTCTGATTTCAATGATTTTTTTTATTATTATTAATAATATGGTATTTTAAAAATTCATTTCAATATAATGACCAGCGAAGCGGGCAAAGCCTGCTAGTGAATAATAAAAGAACTTATATCGTTATTTTTATATGATCATTCACTTATTTACTTATTTTGCGTGTGTTTGAATTTAGGTTTCATGTTTTTATTAATGTCTTCTGTTTACAAAAGACGAAAATGTTGGAGTTCATGAGAATTTTTAAATACCAGTTTTCAATGAATATTTATTTATTTTCAGGTATCTTAACACAGGATTCGGCCATTTTTAGAAAACATCTGTCGTGCGATAGCACAATTTTGTAGAAACTGTATCTCATTAACAAAAGAACAAAATTCAACAAAACTTTATACTTGGTTCAACCTTTACTTAAATTGGTGCTGATTAGATTTTGAAATATACCGCCTAAATACAATTTCCGCCATGGAAGATAAGGCTATATCGCAGTTTCTATAGCGTATCAATGCACGAAACTTGATAGGAATGAGAGTCGTGACGAAAAGCTATGCTTATTCAATTAGTGTGCATATTTGCTGAGAAATAATGCTGTTATGATGCAATGTAACCCTGTTTACGGGAATGCAATATTAACTTCTATTATATATAAATGCAGCAAACTTAGAATGCAAAATGGATATTTTGAAAAACTATGCTATGTCAATTTGGCAATTTATAATGGTGGCCGAGAAAGGAAATCGGTATATCATTAATTGTTGGTCCTTACATATAATTACATCTATTCATTTAAATTGTCTTTTATTCTAGATTTATGTGTTTCATACCGCAGGTAAAATTTATTTTTCTCAATACATTGTTGCAATTGTGACGTCAGTTGTTTCCTGTTGAATCATCCTTCTTCAGTTATTTTATTCACTCTCCAAACTACGGAAAAAAAAATTCTTTATTTTTGTAGCTATGACATTAGTTTCAGCATTATCTCAGGCAAACTTGGGGTTTTTTTTATTAAGAAGATTTTGCAAAAGTTTATTGCCTTAATTATGCATTTTAGAAACATTTTAAAGTGAAATTCTGAGACTATTGAATGTGTTTAAATGACATAATACTGCTACATGACAACACAGTAATGTATGAATTAAATTTGTGCATAAATGTATTTCCATTATTTGTTTTTCTATATTGATGTTCATTTGGTGTTGCATGAATAGGAAGTTGTACATATAAAAGAAGTTAGTGTATTCTATATATTTTATGATATAATGAGCTTGTCACATTCAATTCGAGCTTTATATATATATATATATATATATATCTAAAATTGACATTAAAATTAGCATTATGAAAGGGATTAAAAAATATTGGAGTCCAATATCGTGATACATCGTGATATCGCGATTTTGAATTGACAATATATCGTGATATTGAAATAGTGACATCGCCCACTCTTAGTAGGGATATCATTCACTGTTCGTTTACAAGGCTACACAAAAGAACTAGATTATAGTGCGACAATAGCTGAAAATTAGTGGAAGTGTATTCCAGGTTTTGCCGTGTAATATTACTATAGGATTATGTTTAGAAGCACCATGTGGTTTGTACATAATCTTCAAAATATATACAGGGCTGCAAATATTTAAGCGATAACATTCTTTTTTATTGCTAGGGGAAGTGCTTTACTGTAATATTTTGCCCTGTCCAGGAAAGCTGCTCAGGAATTGAAATGAATTCTTCATAGACATATTATAAATAATGTATATTTTTAAGCTAAATATTCATCGCTTGGTTTTTTTACTTTCTCTTACCCATAAGGTAGAGAAAGTATTGTTTTTGGGTCAAATTTTCGAACGCGAGATTTTGTTATATTTACACGTTTTGAGGTTCCCTGAATACGAAAATCATGTTTTTAGCAAATGGTCTGTGTGTATGTCTGTGTGTGTGTGTGTGTGTGTGTGTGTCTGTTATCAGCATATCTCAAAAACAAATTATGGCAGAAAGTTCAAACTTGGTATTCTAAATGTGTATCATATAGGGATGCTACAGTAAGCTTTTCGTTAAGATCAAGCAAATGGTTCGTGTACAGGGACAATCAAGAGAATTCTAATACATTACGTCTATGGGGGAAATTGCAGGAAAATAGAGTTTAACGTCTATAGACTGAACTAAACCAAATGAAACAAATATATATTTTTGTAATAGAGACAGTTAACTGGGAAAAAAAATTGTGTATGTAGGAGCCTCGCCTCCCCCCCTGGGGGGGAAGTCCCCCCTCGAGAGGAATAAATTTTCATGATGGGTATCTTTCAAAAGAGCTCGCCAATACCTTTAAAACGGATGATTGAACCAACGATCTGCGATAATTTAAAACACAAAGTTATCGATTTTTTTTACTTTTAACGAAAAAAAAACTTTGAAAAAAAATCGTACTTTTTTTTTTTTTTAATATTGAGAATAAAATGGACTTTTTTTTTTATATTTGGTGTTATACTACTTCTCTAATATGGAAATCGTCTGCCTTATCATAAAAGAAAATTTTTTTAAATAATAATTTTAATAAATTATTTTTTTTTAAAAGAGAAATATTTTTTAATAACCGAATTAAATTCTGTATAAATGTAAGTGTATTAATGAAACGGGGGGTGCCCCCCTCACACAGAACTAATTATCATATAAAACTCTTCAGAAGCCTAATATGAATTGTTTAACATATGCTTACATAACAGTACTCGTTATCTTACCTATTAATCTACAACCTGTATTTATAGTATTAAATTTCAGGGTAAGAGAAAGTCGTGTGAGTGACACACCAGATTATTATTATTTATTTTTATTTTTTTCATATTTACACGCTTTGAGGCTTCCTGATTACCGAAGTCAAGTTTTTTAACGTTTGATCGTTGTCTATGTGTGGTCTTAGAGTAACTTAAAAACGAATAATTTCAGGAGGTCCAAAAGTTCTACTTTCAAATTAATATAAGTTTGTTGATGGAAAAGTTTGATCAAGACTAATAAGTTTCAAGGAATGTTGCATGCAAAAGTTGTCTGAATAATTTTAAGTTAACTTTTAATTTTAATAACAGATTTAAATTCTATTTAAATGTAGGTGCAGTAATGAAACAGGGAGGTCTGTGCGGGGTGGTAGCCCCCTCACACAGGGCTACACAATTATCATATAAAACTCTTCCGAAATCTAATTTGAATTGTTTTAACATAGGTTTACATAACAGAACTCGTTATCTTGCCCTTAATCTCTAACCTGTATTTATAGTATTAGTTCAGGAAAATTGATAGGAGCCCTGTATAAATAGCTCAATTTCAGGTCTCGCAAGTGCGTTTATTTATTTATTTATTTTAAATAGCTGAACGGATTTTTTTCAAGCTTGTCATATTAATTTTCTTTTAAATATACTTTTGTGTGTAATTATTATCTTCCGGTCAATAATTGAATATGCCAATTTTGGTAAAAGTTGGTATCTCAAAAACGACTCTAACGATTTTCTTGAAACTTGTTACATAAACTCATTTTAAATACCGTTTCTCATGTATTACGTGGTTATTATGGGAAAATGAGCAGTCATCCTGCTTAGGTAGTACAGTTTTAGATTTCAGAAATTGGTATTTCAAAAAATAATTTTACCAATTTTTTTTCTTATTTTTTAACTCGCTATGTAAACTCTAATTTATACGGCATTACATGTGTATGAAGTTTGTCTCATGGAAAATTGTTTTGATGTCTACTTCGTAAGTCAGTTTATGTCTTCTGATTACATTATCTCCAAGAATCGCATGTAATACGTGTAATAGTGGGTAATGGAAGTCGTGTAGTTGTTTCACACAAGATTTTTTTTTCTTTATCACGACGGGGATTTTTTTTTTTTTTTTTTTTTTTTTTTTTTTAACAAAACTAATATTGAAACATTTAGAGTACATTCGTTGTGTCTGGAATAGAAAAAAGCATTAGATAACGTTATTATCACTTAAATCAACAAAAGAAAAGAAAAATAGGATATCGAACGAACTTTTTTTTATCTAGATTATGAACTGTAATCACGTAGATTTCATATTGCATTGTTTTTCCAACAGTGGCCGAGAGGATGTGCTGGAGCTAGTAGACGGAAAATATCGGGTTCGAACCCAGTTCGGCCTGTCCAGTCGAAGTTTTCCATCCATGGAGTGCAGGGTATACCACGCTGTCCTAGGTTTCAAGTACAAACAATCAGCCTTAGATCCCACTACCAGTGTTGCATTAATCCAATTGCTACAGTAATGTGATAATGTACTTTTATTCTTCATAACCCTTAAATGCCTGGTTATTTTAAATCAATTAAAATGTTTTATTCTTACCTCTATTAAATAAATCACAGGAAAAATACTTTAAATAATCTGGTGTGTCATTCACACGACTTTCTCTTACGCTGAAATTTAATACTATAAATACAGGTTGGAGATTAAGAGGTAAGATAACGAGTACTGTTATGTAAACCTGTGTTAAACAATTCAAATTAGGCTTCAGAAGAGTTTTATATGATAATTAGCTCTGCGTGAGGGGGGCTACCGCCCCCTTCAACCCACTGTTTCATTAATGCACCTACATTTATATAGAATTTAATTTGGTTATTAAAAAATAATTCTGTTTTTAAAAAATAATTTTTTTAAATTATTATTTAAAAAAATTATATTCCATGATAATGCAGACGATTTCTATAATAGAGAAGTAGTATAACACTAAATATTAAAAAAAAAAAGTTTTCTCAATATTACATTGTTTCTTTTTTTTTTTTTTTTTTTTTTTTTGGTTAAAAATGAAAAAAATTGATAACTTTATTTTAAATTATTGCAGATCGATGGTCAACTATTCGTTTTAAAGGTATTGGCGAGCTCTTTTGAAAAATACCCATCATGAAAATTTACTCCCCTCAAGGGGGGACTTCATCCCCCCAGGGCGGAGGGGGGAGGCGAGGCTCCTACATACACAAATTTTTTTTCCTAGTTGAATATCTCTATTAAAAAAATATATATATTCGTTTCATTTGGTTTAGTGCAGTCTATAAATATTAAACTCAACTTACCTGAAATTTCCCCCATAGACGTAATGTATTTGGATATTTTTGAGTGTCCCTGTACACGAACCATTTGCTTCATCTCAACGAAAAGCTTACTGTAGCATTCCTATATGATACGCATTTAGAATATCGAGTTTGGAATTTTTGCTACTATTTGTTCTTGAGATATGATGATAACAGACACACAGACAGAACATTTGCTAAAAACATGATTTTTGTATTCAGGGACCTCAGAACATGTAAATGTAACAAAAACTCACGTTCGAAAATTTGACCCTAAAACAATACTTTCTCGACCCTATGGGTAAGAGAAAATAAAAATCATACTTTATTTTAACTATGGTTTACAGCTAAAAAGCAATTTGTTGTCAATCGGCAAACATGAGGCATTATAGCTTTAATATTATTCTGATAATACTTTAGAAGATAAAATAGGGTACGTTGCCGAATGGCAACACAACATGGCGTTTAAGGGTTAAATCATGAAGGTATCTTTTTAGAACATTTTTATACAGACAATTGAATATTATTTTTGATAGCAAAAAAATTATGCGGCGTAATAAATATATAAATTAATAAAATTTCAGAATGTTTCTTAAATCAGTTAACAATTTTAGGGATACATGTTCAAGAATAACAAAATTTGAAATTGTTATATAGCGCCATGTAAATATAGATATGTATATAATTTGCCCTGTACCGTTACTAGGTGGTATGCAAAATTTCAGTATTATTATAAAGTGGCTTCAGAGACAAAACAGACAGCTAAACTACTTTTCTTTCTTAAAACCCTGTCGCAGGTTCTATAGAGTAAAAATGCACTGAACTTGACATGAGAGAGGTACGTTAAAAAAGATTATGCTATTCACTTGGGAGTATATTAATCGAAAGGTGAAATTGATATTAGTCCCTTCTAATAATTTTCTATTTAGTTATAACTCAGCATCTGTTGATTAAATTTGCGTCAAACTGCATATGCAAAACTTATATTGTTAGAAGGGATGTTGATTAAATTTTTGTGCACGTTAACCGGAAGGTGTCGCTGTTATACAGAATGACATAGGGAAAAATTTTGCGATGGCCACAGCATACTAGTTTTACTTAAAGAAATGTATTCTAATAAAATTAAACATAATTTATACGTCTCAATAATATATTAAAACCAATGTAACATTTAAAATGAGATTAAATTTTTTTTTAATTAAAATGTATTTTTAAAGTTTTAAATTTTTGTATTTTTTATCTCATTTTAAATGAAATGTATTCTATTATATATGTGTCGAAAATAACTACTACAATACACGAGTAAAGTTTAAAAAAAAAAAAAAATCCTTCCGTTTTATATTCGAAAGGGTAGGTTGTTCTTTTTTCTTGTCAAGTAGCCGCCATTTTGAACCAATATGGCAGTTACAAATTATTAATGGACGGTAAAAATATTGATATGGGCTATGTACATATGGAATTTTAAGAAAATCGGTTCATAAATACCTTTTTATATGAATTTGAAATTTTCAAGTGACCGGCACTTGGAAACAAGATGGCGGGCCAAGTTGGCAAACAAATATATTAAATTCATTTTTGTGAGGATAAGCCTACTCTACATATTTATTTCGAATTAGTTCAGAATTTCAAAGTTATCGTGTTGACAAATTACGCCGCCACCACTTGGATTAAAATGGCGGAGCAAGTTGCTCAGCGAACTAATCCAAGATATTTGTAAGATACGTCCACTGTCCAGCTTCGGTTTGAATAAAATCAATATTTCAAAAGTTGTCGCGATAACAAATTCTCAAATGGCCGCAACGTCGAAACAAAATTGCGAAGAAACTTGTCCATCGAAATCATAGATATTTGAATGATAAATTCATTTTTCAATTTTGGTTCGAATTAATTAAATATTTAAAAATTTATCGCGATAGTAAATTTTCAAGTGGCTGCCACTTGGAAACAATATGACAGAGCAAGTTGCCCAGCAAACTTCTCCAAGATAATTGAAGCATAAATTCACTGTCCAACTTTGGTTCGAATCAGTGCAGTATTTCAAAAGTTATTGTTATGATAAATTTTCAAGTGGCGGTCTAATGGCCTTATTCACAATTAACTTTAACTCACGGTTTAACACAAAAATTGAAAAGCGTCTAAAGGCAGAATGCAGTTTTCCAAGAAAATTTGGTACGCTGTTTATGCCATTTAGCGTCAAAGTTTTCATATAATTTTTGATTGGTTATTTTCAGCTAAAAAATCTGAAAATAACAATGCCGCTAGATGGCAGATGTATCGCGTCACACTTTGCTAAAAAGTTCAACGCTTCATGCGCTTTTCAAGTTTTCGTGTTCAAGCGGGAGTTGGAGTTATTGGTAAATAGCTGTAAAAAGCTGCGACGTAGAAACAAAATGGCTGAGCAACTTGCCCAGCCAAGATAGTTGTATGAGAAGTTCACTGTCTAACTTCGGATCAAACTAATTCAGTATTTCAAAAGTTATCGTGATAAAAATTTTCAAGCGCGACCACTTGGAAACAAAATAGCAAAGTCAGATGCCAAGCGAACTTATTTGAGATATTTGAATGATAAATACATTACCCAATTTTGTTATCAATTGATTTAGTGTTACAAAAGTTATCATTGTGACAAATATTCAAGTAGCCACCACTTGGAAATAAAATAGAAGAGCAAGTTACCATGGAAACTCATCCAGGATATTTGAACCGTAAGTTCACTATCGAACTTTGCTTTGAATTAATTTAGTATTTTATAAAAGTTATCGTGATGGCACATTTCCTAGTGGCAGCCTGATTTAAAGTGGCCGCAACTTGGAAAGAAAATGTCGGAACAAGTTGCGCAGTGAACTCTTCCAAGATATTTATATGATAAGTTCTCTGTCCAACTTTGGTTCGAATAGAATCGGAATTTAAAAAAATTATCATGATTATAAATTTTCAAGTGGTAGCTTGATTTCAAGTTGTCCCGCTTAGTATATCCACACTTTCTTAAAAATGGATGATGAAGTTCATCAATAATCTTGGTTGAGACCCTTATATGGTCTATGTATATATCAAAATTCAAGCAAATCCGGTCTCCACTTGAAAACAAAATGGCGGAGCGACTTTGTTAACAAACTCATTCAAGATATTTATAAGCTAAGTTCGCTGTCCGAATTTAGTTCGATTTGAAGTATTATTTCGGGAGACAAAATATCGTGATGACAAAATTTTCATTGTATATATTTATGTAGATAGATCGATAGATACATAAACGAAGTGATTGCAATAGGTCGATTTCTAAAGAAATCAAAATAAAATGTGTCTTTTAGTTAAGGTTTTCATGAAAGAAGTATAATTTATCCCCATTTCTATCGAATATGTGCCAGATGTATCGGTAAAGTCCGTTTTTGTGTCGGATTTCTGGTACCAAATCGACATTTACGTATCATCGCTCATTCGCCTATCACCAGAGGTACCTTTTACGGATAGTTTGGGCATGGTAATGGAATATATCCTGTATCTCCATAGATTTAAGCCCCAAATGCTACGATTCTCGGGCATCAAAATGATACTTTTGCTACCTGATGAAAGGTATATTTTTTGTACCAACACGTCAGTTGTGTATTTGCTGAGTTCTACTCACTTTGGAATAAATTATATTATATATATAGATAGATAGATCTGTCACGTGAAAATTACTAGCATGTTGTATCCACGGTCTGTCTGTAAATAAAGTGTGCAATTGATTAGCAATGTCGGAAAAGTTTCCCTTTCATATCGCAAAAGTCAGTATACTGCACAACTTTCAGAGTAAAATTAGCTGAGTTTACGGAATTCTCCTTTTCTTACGGTAAAATAATGCATATTAATTAACCTTAGATTTCTGGATCTGAGCTAAACTGTCAATCGTAAAGTTAATAACCGATGAAAAAATGTAGGAAGAGATTAGATTCTGGCCAAAATGAGGACTACTAAAGCGGCTGCATGTGAAAATTGGCCCCATTTAGCGTGTTGTTCTTATATAAATAAACTCAAGCCAAGTATCACCCCGGCACCGGACTCCAGACCAGAGCCAGCTTTAAGATTGTAAATTGTATTAATACTATTCGGCCCGCATTCGAATATTCAGAATGATTTATCTACCTGATATCATGGAATAAACTGTAGCCTGTTTTCAAAGAGCATTCAATAAATGATTTCGTAAATCAACTTTACTCTTTATTTGAAAGAGAGAACCTGTGGATACAGCGTGTCAGTAATTTTCAGGGGCCATAGTGTATATGTATGCATGTGTGTAGTATTACATCATTACAATGACCAAACACCAGTAAAGAAGACATGAACAATTACATATGGCAGTGAAGCATTATACAAATGAAATATATTGAAAAACTTAATATATGAGTTGTTTCTGAGATAATGATAGATGAGATCATACATAACAAATATAACCAAAATATAACAGAGAAAAAATAACTAGAAGAAGGAACAGAGAGCCTTAACTTTCCTCAAATTCACTACAAGACCATATGATAACAAAAAAAAAAAAAAAAAAAAAATTAAAATGAAGATAGTGATTACTACAAATAAAAAAAATAAAAGTTAGTAAACAAAAATTAAAAGTTAAGGAGATCTTTGAAAAATGTAACCCGTTAACGCCCGAATTAATTTTGCAAAATATTATTAGACGATTATTTCACTTCTAAATTAATATATGACAACTGACGGTAAAATGTATTAACTTAAACAATTCTTCTAGCGAGAAAACTTCGAGATAGAAAAACTTTGAGATGACAGATTAATTTCCTATTATATGCTGACAAAGATCTCGAAAGTAAAGTATAATCTATATATATAAAATCGTTCTTCCTGACTGAGTGGGTGATTCATCATCGCCCAGACCAAACCCTTAGACCTAGAAGCATGAAATTTTGTGACAATGTTCTTTCTATGACGTAGGCATCCACTAAGAAGCGATTTTACAAAATCCACCCCATAAGGGGAGGGGGGGAGGGGGGCAAAACGTGATTTCACAAAATCCTTCATATCTCAAACAAAAAAACAGATATCCGTAAAATTTTTACTTTAAAATACAGCTAACACAAATGTCTAAAAACCAATTTCTAGAATTTTCAAAATTAGGTCCCCAAGGGGGGCGGGGAGGCAAAACGTGATTTCACATGCGTAAAACGTGATTTCGCATAATCCTATATATCTCAAACAAAAAAATAGATATACGTGAAATTTTTGCTCTAAAATATAGCTAATGCAACTATCTAAAAACCAATTTCTGGAATTATAGAAATTCAGCCCCCCAGGTGGGGCAGCAAGGGGGGGGGGGGTCTATGGAGAAAAAACAAACAGAAATACAGTTAGGCCGTTCAAAATTGGTACAGATAAGTTTTAGAGGCCTGCAAGTCGAATGGGGATATTTTCGAAAGTGTAAAGTTATTAGGAGGGCCGGGAAGGTGGGGGGGCGGAGGGGCAAAAAAACAAAAACAAAATAGAGTTAGATCATTCAAAATTGGTACATAGTGGTTTTCGATACCTACAAATCGATTGCGGATATTTTCGAATTTTTAAAATTATTGGAAGGGGCGAGAAGGGGGGAGCGGAGGGGCAAATAATAAAAATAGAGGTAGATCGTTCAAAACTGGTGCATAGTGGTTTTTGATACTTACAAATCTATTGCGGATATTTTCGAATTTGTAAAATTATTAGGATAGGCGGGAGGGGGGGGGCGAAGGGGGAAAATAATAGAAATAAGAGTTAGAGCATTTTGGGAATTTTTTTCCGAAAGCAGTGAGAACCCGGTGCGACATTTTTCCGAATCAGATTTTTTTTTTTTTTTTTTTTTTTCACGTGATAAAAATTAATGCAATTTTGAGAATTCAGTAATTATAGTGATTGATTTAAAAATAGGGACCAGCGAAGCGGGCGTTGCCTGCTAGTAATATATATTATTATTCAACTTGTTACTGAAAAGCAGAAATCATTCCAAGAAACCACAAAAAATATACGTGCCATTTTATTAGCTGTCCTCAAAGGAGGACACTGGACGCTAACGGGTTAATTAATAAAAGTAGTTATAAAACCAAAATGTAGAAAACATGGCTTTTTTTATTTAAAACTAGCAGGTTTTGCCCGCTTCGCTGGTCACTATATTAAAATGATTTCTTTTGAATTGAATAATTGAAACGTTTAAGTAAATATATTTCGATTGGCGACAATTTTCGCCGCAACTTTAGTATGGGATCTCCTCAGTGATATTAAATATTTTTGCAGCTATTATAAAGTTAATATTTTCATATTTTAATTAATTAAAAGAAAACAAATCAAAACCTCGAAAATCGGTGCACAAGGCTTTAAGGTGCACAAGGCTTTAAGGTGCACAAGGATCCATCGGAGTACACCTTCATGCCGAAACACGTGACTACCGTCTTTGCGCTACGCTGTCCACACACACAAACATTGCCTTATATATATATAAAGATTTTCTAATTTTTCTAATTTATTTTCCTCGTTTTAAGTAAACGTACTTTTTTCTTTTTTTTTATTCTGTCGAAAAAAAAATTGGCAACAATTAAACTATGGATAAAATTAAAATGGCTAATTTATCAGAAATTAGAAGGTTATTATTTTCACATTTTAATTAATTAAAAGAAAACTAATCAAAAATTCGAAAATCGGGCTTCGAGGTGCATCAGGAGAGGTCATTACGAACCTCCATGCAAATTTGTGTAGCTCAGCCTTCAACCGTTTTCCTAAAAAACTCTGGAAATACATACACAATGACACACACACACACAAACATCTTATTTTATTATATGTATAGAAGATAGATACTACCTGATATCGATACCGAATTCAAATATCGCCATATATTTATTATTTGACGAAATTTCAATGCAGAAAACTCTAATAGATTGTCGATGCAGGTGAACACTGAAGAAAAGATACAGTTTTAGTATAAGACCCTCTTAGCATCTTTTTATTTCATTTTATTTTATTTTTGCCATTTTGGCAATGAATTACAATGGCTATAGCAGAGTGGGATATAAAGAAGTAGGCGCGAAATGTCCTAGGTACTTTTAAGCCAAATTTCAAATTTACTTGGGGATCTGATACTAAAGCTGTTCCGAAGAAAAAAACAAAAAGAAAAATAATAGACTTTAAAAAAATAAAATGTAAATTAAGCAACGCTGCCACGCTATTTGACGTATTTCGCAATGAATGCACACGGTGTTAAGAAAAGATTGTCTATGGGAGGATTAATCCATTTCAGATTTTCTTCTCTCGGACTACTCATAAACAAGATGTTTGTAACAAATTATAAATTTAAAAAATAATTACATATATAAGGTAAATATAAATAGGGTTTCAATTTATTATTATCTATATTAATAAAATCAGACTTTTGTCTGTAAATTTGTCAGAATCAAAAAACTTCGCGATATCTTCACGTTTCACATACCATGGAAGCCAAAAATGACTTTAGAAAAATTTGCCTGTGTTTGTGTTGTCGTGTGTGCATGCCTGTAACGCTCTTTTTGTCCGGGTATCACGTGAGAACGGCTGAACGGAATTCATCGGCGCTTGGCAGAAACTTAGGTCCTTACCCAACTTAAAATTATATCTATCAACTTTTCCGAAATTCCCCCCCCCCGTTCCCCTTCCGATGGGGGCAAAATTCAAAAACACGTTTATAAGCATAACTCGGCTCCAAATTACTTTACAGTAAAGATATTACACATGGGGAGACTAGGCATAAGTAAAAATAAAACATTATCTGCAATTTGGGATTTTTCCATTTTTAAGGGGAGAAAGGGGGAAATATCGCAAATTCTGGATTTTTGAGCAGAACTTTACCAAAAGTGAAACAAAAATGTTGAAAAATGAAGCTATGCGACTTCCTTAGGTATTTCCAAAAACACATTTCTTTTTTTTTTTTTTTTTTTGGGGGGGGGGTTACAAGGGGGCAAAATCGAGGCACACCTTTTAGCGCTAAAATTGTTCTGGGAAATCTATGGGAGCTGCGGTCATGAATTTTGGTGCTTGGATAGTTTATATGTACCCAACACCTAAACTAACGCGATTTATCAAAATTCCCCCCCCCCAGGGGGAACAGAAGACAAAAACATCTTTGTAAGCATAACTCTGCTCCAAATTATTTCACAGTGAAGAAATTGGACATGGGGAGACTACGAGTACAAATAGAACATCATCTGCGATTTAGGAAATTTTTGATTTTTTAAGAGGAGGGAGGAGGAAAATTTATTTATGGCGGGAAATTTTGCAAATTTCGTATTTTTGAGTAGAACTCTCCCAAAAATGGAACAAAGATGTTAGAAACAGCCATGCGTCTTCTTTAGGATATTTCTAAAACACGTTTTTGATTTTTTAAGTGATCTGCCACTTTTTTTTTTTTTTTTTTGGTGGGGTGCGGGGAGTATGTGTTACGAAGGGTCAAATTCGAGACAGATTGCCCAAGAGACAGATTTAGCGCTAAAAGGATGGTCTCGAATTTGTTACTTTTAAGCACTAAATTTGTCCTGGGAAATTTATAAGAGCTGCGGTCACGAAGTTTGGTGCTTGAATTGTTTATATGCATCCAACACCTAAAGTAACGGGATTTATCGAATTTCCCCTGGGGGGGACAGACAGGAGGCAAAAAATTATTCTAAGCATAACTCGGCCCCTAATTACTTCACGGTGAAAAAGTTGCACAACAGGAGACTAGACTTGGAATAAATAAAACATCATGTACGATTTTGGAATTCTTGATTTTTAAAGGAGAGAAGGGAAAAAATCATTTTTCGGGGGGGAAATTCTGGATTTTTGAGTAGAGCTCTACTACAAATGTTATAAAGGTATTCAAAACAGCCATGTGACTTCTTTAGGATATTTTCAGAAACATATTTTCATTTCTTTTCCTTTCTTTTTTTTTGGAGGAGGGGAGGGGGGGGGGTAGGAAGTTGCAAATTCGATATTCCTCTTTTAGCGCTAAATTTGTCTTGGAAAATCTATGGGATCTGCGTTCACGAAATTTGGTGTGTAAATTCTTTATATGTATCTGACACTTATTGCAACGAGATTTTACGAAATCCCCCCCCCTCCAAAAAAAAAAAAATCCGCTTGGAGTCAGGGGGCAATAAACACGTGTAAAAACACGTTTTCCTCTTTTAATTCGCCTTAAATTATCTTAGAATGACGAATTTTGCTGGGCGGATGTTTAAAAAGTGCACGCATTATGTTCTTTGGAACAAATTTTCGGACATATACCCTGCGGAAGGGGAAGTAAGAAGCAGGTAAGTTCTGCCGAAGGCAGTGGAAACCCGGACTGCTCACGTTGCGAGCAGGAAAAACCTGTACCGAACACAGTGGGAACCTTAACTTTAGGTTATTAATAATATGTGATTTTGACAACTCATTAAAGAATAGTGTCCAGCGAAGCGAGTAAAGCCAGCTAGTTAATAGTAAAATTTTTATACTATACTTAAACTCAAACAAGTGTGCAGAATAAAATACATACGATCCAAAATTAAAAATAACTGAAAACCTGTACTGAATTTTTTTTTTTTAATGTTAAATTCATCAACCTACCCAACCAACCAGCCAAAAGCAGCACCAAATGCACGAGGGTTTGAGAGGGGTGGTAGCCCTCTTACAGGAATGTATCGCTTTATGAAACAGGTTAATCATGCATACAATTGCATACATACACTAAGGGACCAAAAAAAAAAAAAAAAAAAAAGCCGCACTGCAGAAAAAGTGACTTATACCTTTTTTATTTGTAATAACTTCAAAACTAACGGTTGAAACAAGTAAAACTGTCATGTTTGCATAATACCGAAGGGATGAAATGATTACATAAGAACATTTTCAACTTAGTCATTCGCTTTATTACACTCTATTAAGTACTTAATAAAAATCTACATAAAACTTTTTTTTTAAACGTAACATAACAAACATATAATTTGTATTCTATCATGATTTATCTCATGAAATTAACAAATTATATTTTAATGTACGAAATAAAACTGCTTATTTGTTAGATCTAAACAGTTTTTTAATAAAAATGTGTATTCTGCATCGGGTTAATTCCACCTTAATATGGAATTACTGCTTTAATGCGCAATGGCATAATATTATACAACGTTTTAATATAAATCTCAGAAATTTCACTGAGTCAAATATCATGAATAATTTTTTCTAGCTCTTGCAGAGTTGTAGGCTGCAAATTTCGAATTCTCCCCCCCCCCTTTCCCCCGCCTTTTTATAGACTAAACCTTTTCGAGCGGATTGAGATTAGGACTATTTGCAGGTCTGACAAAGAAAAAATTCTACAATATTCATTCTGGAATTTAACTTAAAGTGAAAAAGGTATATGATTACTTACAGAATTATAGGTGCTCATGGGAACAGATAGGTAATTTTAACAATTTGAATCAAATGAACGTACCATAGCCGTCCTGTAACAAGGTGCATTATCATCTTGAAATGCTGTTTGCGGAAAAGTCTGAGACATCTTCAAAATAGTCGGTCAGGCACCACTTTTATAATGGCCGTGTTTTATTTTCAGTTAACTGATCGCTTGAACATGAAAATTTGCCGCACTCTTTGAAAAGTTATGCATGCGCCTCCGTACTATAATGTACGGAGAATGTGTCACTGTTTTAAGAGAGCAATTTTCACAAAATCGGTCACATTTTCGCCGTCCTATTTCACTCATCAGAAAAAAACAGTTCAGATCAATAATTAACTGACATATATTTTAATTTTTTGGTTATATGAGGACTTGTTTTTTTTTTTTATATTCTTTTCCTTAATAATGGCTTTTTCTGCAGATCTTCTGGTTTTTTAACTTTCTTTGATTAATTGTTGCTGTACTGGTTTTGTAGAAATTATTTTGCTAAATACTTTTTTTGAATCTTTTCTAAGTTATGAACATGATACAGATCGATTTTTTAAACAGTCGTTTTTTTACTTGTGGTCATCTCGCTTTTATGAGCAACGTGGTTGCCTAAAGCCAAATTTCCAGTTTAAACAGCCAAAAAAATTTATATCTCGCTAAAAACCATCTTATCAATATTTCGTTACTTTGGTATCTCACGTATTAAAATAATTTTTTTATTTTCACTCTAAAATTAATACTTTTTGCGGCATAGTTAATTGCCTTATCCTTGCCATTTTTGAAATACTTTCTAAAATTACAATTCTCCTGACAATTTCATTTTATTTTTAACACTGGGCTCAATCCTAAGATGTACGTGGAGGACAACGTAATAAAATCTGTTCCAAATTTTGCTTTACCTTTATATATATATAAGGCAAAGTTTGTGTGTTTGTGTGTGGACAGCGTAGCGCAAAGACGGTAGCTCGGACAGTCACGTGTTTCAGCACGAAGATGCCCCCCGAGAGGTCCTTGTGCACCTCGAAGCCCGATTTTCGATTAGTTTTCTTTTAATTAATTAAAATGTGAATATAACCAATTCACAACAGCTTTTAAAAAATCCATTAAAATATTAGCTATAATTTAATTGTTGCCAAGAAAAAAAAAATGCGAGTTCATTTTTCTTTAATATAAAAATACATTTAATTAAACGTGAAGAATAAAAAAATAATAACAACATATATATACACAAGTATTAAATTATGCATCTCACAAAAACTGACGTCATTATAACTTTAAAAATTTGATACATATTGATAAAATGTTAATATAGTTCATGATGTATACGTTGTTCTAAAAGGATTATTATTATTATTATTATTATTATTATTTTAACTACTACTTTCTTACATATATATATAAGACCACTTGGCGGTTTTTATATTTTTGTTGTCATTTCTGCGATAAGTTAAAATGGGCATCGTGATTGCGCAAGTAAACTTGGCGAGAAACGTCCAAGTTACTTCGGTGCCAAATTTCAAATTCCGCCAAGAGGTCCAAGCTGTTCCATTGCTTTAACATGATTTTTCTGAATTTTATTTTAAATAATTTTATTTCCATTATCCGACTACCGTAAATAATGGAAATATTATATTTAACTTAATGCGAGAGGGCAAAAAAGGAAAAAAAAAATTAACTGGTCTAACGATACAAAGTGTCTCTAGGTAAAATATTGTGCGTTTTCCGTTCTGTTTATTATTAGAAAGAAAATGACTAACGAATAATCCCCTATTTTATTGACATCTTTATAAATTAAATTATCCAATACCGAGATGCTGCGGTGAGAAAGTCTCAGCCGAAGGCAGCGAGAGCCAGAAACGAAGTTTATAAGCAATTCCAATGCACTTTCCTTTTAAACTTTTACTAGCTGGAACCCGTCGAATTCGACGATCACTTTATTGACCGTAATGTTTCAAAAACCGTCGCATCATTATTTAAAAATTTCATGTTAAAACATCTAATATAATTTACGACATTTCACTTAAAAAAAGAAAGTCGGAAAAATGCTTATAAATCGAAATACTATGTTTGACATCACTTTCTACAAAGTACTCTCAATGTGACGTCAAACTGACTTCAAATAAACAGATGCTATCTTTTATTTTCTATTTCGTTTAATACTAAGACTATATATGTTAGCTGACCCGACCGGCGTTGCCCGGGCCCATGATACCTTAAATGAATCTTAAATTTGTATTATTTTATACCTTTAACTCGATTTTGTTTGAATTTCAGTTTTTAAATGAAAGCATCACGAAAAAAAATAATCATCTGTAACAAAACAATTACCTCGATCCGAACGAAACTCTGCCTTGTGACCTCGGTGCTTGCAGCAGCGCATACACGGCGCTAACAACATAAAAAAATTCCCATAAATTAACCTGGAACCGAACGAACCTGCCCGGCAATGCCTGGGCCCGTGATAATAACCTTAAATGAACCTCAAATTTGTTAGATTTTATATCTTTAACTCGAATTTGTTTGAAATTCTATCTTTAAATAAAAGCATTGCGAAAAAAAATAATCAGCTGTAACAAAAAATAATAACCTCGAACCGAACGAAATTCTGCCTTGTGACCCCGGTGCCTGCGGCAGTGCATACGCGGGCCGCTAACAACATAAAAAAAATTCCCAAAAATTAACCTGGAACCGAACGAACCCGCCCGGCAATGCCCGGGCCCTCTTTTACTCGATTTTCTTTGAATTTCTATTTTTAAATGAAAACATCACAAAATAAATAATCATCAGTAACAAAAAAAAAAAAAAAAAAAAAATACCTCAAACAGAACGGAACTCGGGTTCGTGACCCAGTGCCTGCGGCACGTATATGCAGGCCGCTAATAACATGGAAAAATTCTCAAAAATTAACCTTGAACCGAACAAACCTCTGACTCGTGTTACCGCTGCCTGCGGCAGCGGCACCGTATAGCAGGCATGCTACGCACGCGCTGCAAAATCCCCTTTCCTCCACCAGGGAGCGCAGTATGTTGTACACGAACATCACCAATCGCCTTGAATTTCCAAGACCTTTCATATAAGGTGTCACATGGTGGTGTCAACTGCAAAATCCTTTAGTTACACTTTCCACCGCCAGGGGCGCAGCGTATTCAACACATAAGCACCAACGGTCAGGAAATATCAAGACCTTTAAAATAAGTTGTAACATGATAGGGTCTACTGCAAAATCACCTAGTTCCATTTTTAACCACCAGGGGGCGCGCTATATTGTATAAACATCCCCAATCAACATGAAATTTCAAGACCTCTATCAACAATCGCCTTGAATTTCCAAGACCTTTCAAATAACGTGTCACATGGTGGTGTCAACTGCAAAATCCTTTAGTTGCACTTTCCACCACCAGGGGGCACAGTGTGTTCTGCACGAAGATCACCAACCGTCAGGAAATACCAAGACCTTTAAAATAAGGTGCAACATGATAGGGTCTACAGCAAAATCACTTAGTTCCATTTTTCACCACCAGGGGTCGCACTATGCTGTATACAAACTTTCCCAATCGACATGAAATTTCAAGACCTTTAAAATGAGGTGCTACATGTGTGCGTCTAGAATGGATTTCCCGCTCAAACTAATTCCCCCCCCCCTCCAAATCTACTTTCCCCCCTTTTCCCCCCCTTTAAAATCGAAAATTCCAAATTCGCAGATATTGATTTTTTAGTATTCGACTCTAGTCCCCATATGTACAATTTCTTCACCGTGAAGTAATTTGAAGCTTAGTTAAGCTCGTAAACGTGTTTTTAACCCAAACGGGTGGGTTCCCCCCCCGGGGTGAAACCGTTCGACTAAGTTTTTTTTTTCTCTTTTCATAGCACATCTACAGACCAAGACCTTTTTTTTAGACACCTCAACCGAAATTTTTACTCCTATCCGTTCTCTTAATATAGTGGAGACAGATAAAAACATGTTTCAAATTAATATATAGATTTGTAAAGCGGTATAAAAAATAGAGATTCTTTTTTTTACTTCCATTACCAGACTACTACAGGTAATGTAAGTATTGTATTTGATCCGAAAATTTGATGTCGAGTTTTCACCTGATTTACACGTCTCGAGTTAAAGAATAAAAAATAGTTTTTGGCAATTGATCAGTGTGTGTGTATGTGTGTGGGGAACCTTCTGACTACCATATCTCCGAAACTGATAAAGATAGAACTACGAAACTTCAGAATTGAGGTAGGTCTGGTGTACAGATGACCTTTTCAAATTTTGGGGGAAATTGAAAAAACGTAAGTGGGGCATCGGGAAACAGAAGTAGAACTGTAAGTCCGTATCTCAAAAACGGCCCTAACGATGTTTTCAGAGTTGCTATATAAACACACTATAAGATGTTCTTTCGTATGAAATAGTTAGTTAGTTCAGGAAAGTTGACGAGCGACCTGTATAAATTTCGGGTATTGCAAGTACGTTCCTTTAAAAATGGCTGTACAGATTTTTTTTTCAAACTTGCCATCTTAACCCTTTTTAGACATCCTTTTGTATGCAATTGTTGTTTTTCAGTCAACAGCTGAATAGTCCAAATTTGATAAAAGTCGGTATCGCAAAAACGGTTCTAACGATTTTCTTGAAAATTGTTACATAAAACCATTTTAGATATCCTTTCTCATGTACTACATGGTTATTACAGGAAAATTAAGAGGCATCATGATTAGGCAGGTTAGTTTTAGATCTGAGAATTTGGTATTTTAAAAAATAGCGCAATCGATTTTTTTTTCTTATTTTTAAACTCGCTATTTAAATCTGATTTTATGCCGTTAAACGTGTATCAGCTTTTTCTCATAGTTAAATTTTTAGGTGTCTACTTTGCAAATTTATGTCTTCTGATTACATTATCTCCAAAAAGTGCATATAATACGTGTAATGCTAGGCAATTGAAGTCATGTGGTTGTTTTGTTTCACACCAGATTTTTTTTTTTTTTTTTTTTTTTTTTTTTTTTAATTCATTAAAATATAGTGACCAGCGGAGCGAGCAAAGCCTGCTAGTGAACTAAAATTTGGCGGTTGCAGAAAGAGAAAAAGAAAATACACAAAGTGCGGCTTTTTTTTTTTTTGTCTTTAGTGTATGCGTCGAAATGTAACAGTTGCAATAACATAGTTATTTCTCAAAAACTATTTTTTTTTTTTTTTTTTTTTAATGCTTCACGGACTTTTTAAACACTTTCCAACAAGATTGAAAAGTGTTAATGACTTCGGTTTGTCTGTCTGTCCGCCCTCTAACTCCTGTAAATATTCATAGAATTTCTTGAAACTGATATATGTTATTCAAGTTCACAATCGGATGTTCCCTATTGAAAATGCAGGGAATACCTCTACTGGTTTGTGTAGAGGGACGCCCGAAAGTATTCCAAAGCATTGTGTTCTAAGAGAGGAATTTCTATAAACCATATTTTCATACCTTTACTTCACACAAATCTTAATGAAATTGAAATATATTATTTAAGTTTACTATCGAATGCTTTCTATGGGAAATGCAGTAAATGCCACCACTGGTTTGTGTACAGGGACACCCGAAAGTATTCCACAACATTGCGTTCAATAAGAGGTATTTCTACAAACCAAATTTTAATTACTTTATACAAATCTTAATAAATTTAAAACATCTTATTCTTATGCACAAAAGGATGTTTTCCATTGAATATAGTATGATTAGTATTAATATTTACAGGGCCATACAAAAATATTCAGTTACATTAAGGGGTATTTATTTTAAATTTGCTGGAATTGCACTTCCTTTTACAATAAGCGTTTTTAACGCTTTCTAACAATTTTTAAATGTGAATAAGATTTGAATTTGTGTATCTGTCTGTCCGACTGTCCATCTGCTTGCCTCTAGCGTTCGTAAATATTTTCAGAATTAAAAAAAAAAAGAATATATGTTATTCAAGTTCACAATGGAATGTTCCCTATTTAAAATGGCATTAAAAGGTCCTGTATGACTGGAATGTGTACAGAAACACTTAAAAAGGGGGGTTAGGAGGCCAATGCATTGTGTTTCATGACAGACATTTAAATAAATCTCATTTAAGTAACTTTCTACGGCAAAAATCATTAAAAAATTGACATTTATTGTTAATATGCTAAAATAACATTTTGTATAGCATAAGATATGGTTAATCATGAAGTTTACTGGGTTACGTTACATTAAAATATTCAGATATATTAAGAGCTGCAATTAGCTCCGTAGTACGTTTCTCTTTTAGAAAGCTTGAAATCTGATACAAAACGATATCCAGAAGGAAAAAAAAAACCTCCCACTCCAAAATTTTCATTGATATTCATAAGATATATATATTTTTTTCAGAAACATGGTTAATGATATAATCCTATTATAAAATACTACAATTAATTGCTTTTAATTTTAGCATCTAAAAAAGAAAAGGGGGCAGATTTTAAAATATATACCCAAGACTAAACTTTAACATAAAACATGTAATTTTTTTAAAAATGTGAACACACACACACACACACACACACAAAAAAAAAAAAAAAAAAAAAAAAAAAAAAGTGGCTGTAAAACAAGCTACTTGAATTACATATTACTGTTTGTTACCGTGCACTTACATCTCATTTTCTATATAAGAACAACTACATTTATTTATTTTTCGAACATTTACGTATTATTGTGAATGAATTCAGTAGATGGCAGCACTACACACTTGTTTAAAAATTCTTATGCAAGCTCTAAAAATCAAAAAGCAGCAAGGTCGTAACAGGAAAATTTTTGGGAGGGTTGTTTGTTGTAGGGCCAATTAACAACACTACGGTCCTAGGCTTATAAGTGGGAGTCTTTCTAAGGGGTTCTAGCCCGTATTTACGTGAGTTTCGGAGAAAACCGCGGAAAAATCCGAACGGTTATGTCGAAGAGCGCGACCTGGGATCGAACCTGGCACTTCCCATCTACCAGCTTTGAGTGCAGAACAGCTCGGCCGCTGGCGGGTCTTGGAAAGAAGTGTTCTTTCTAGAGTACAGTATATTGCAAATCTTGGAAATGGAAAATACGAACTGATTTTTCCGTTGTGATGAGTACCGGTCGCGTCGACTAAATTATTCTCTTCTAGATTGGGTCGGATCGTTCATTATTTTTTTTCCCCTTACATGGCTTGTTTACTGAAATTCTGAGTCGGGTGGAATTGCAAGCGTGTTTTTCAAATATGTATAATAAGCAGAAATTCATTTGATAAAAATATAGCTGCGTAATTCATATAAGCTTATAAAATGCGTCTATAATTATACGCATATTCAAATTATTATAGTAGTAAGCAAATTCCAATATCGGATACCTTAAATGTTGAAGAGAAGGTCTGTATTTAATGGACAAATTTTTAATCTCTATTTAACTCCCCCAGATTCTTCCGAATTATTATTTATTTATTTACTTTTTCCTGTTTCACGTGGGTTACAGGACGACGGGTTCAGATGGATGAAAATTGTTTGTTGGGATTCAGATTAACTAAGTTATTCTGATCGATACTTTAATTTTGCAGTCTCAGACCTCGGCACGTAGTTAACTTGAGGTTTAGTTGGACGTTGTTTCCGAAACTTTGCCGTGACTTCGTCTCAGGGCCGGGGCCTGCGCAGTGATGCCAGATGGTCGAAAATTATTTCCCCAAACAGGTCTTCAAATTTCCCCAAAACAAGATTTTTCTTCGAAAAAATCCCCAACCTGATTTCTACTAAAAAGGGAAAATAAAAAATTTTCAAAAAAAAAATATCAAGCAGATTTTTCTATGATTTAAGCTCAGATTTTTCCCCAAATGAAGGCAATTTTTGAAAAAAATCCCCAAATAACAATAAAGCTATTGAAAGTCTCTAGTCGTAGGGATAAATCATTACGTTGCAAACATTGACAGAAAGTTGAAGAACTCCCCAGATTTGTCCCCAAAAATTTTAGAATTCCCCAAAAAAGTCCCCACAAACATTTGGTCCCCAAAATTGTCCCAGAAGCCTCAAAAATCCCCAAAATGGGGACAAAATCCCCAATCTGGCATCAGTGGGCCTGCGATGGCCCGACGTGAATTCGGTAGTTTATTCTAGCAGATGACAGCTCGAGAATCTTGCGAGTTTTCTGCTTTATACCCGTAATTTTTGGTGTAATTTGGCGTACTTCTAACTTCCTCCCATTTTCTTTAATTGGTAATACCACGCCTCCTCTTTGTTCCTTATTGGTTATACTTTCGTTTTTCCCAGACCGTCTGGAACCTTAACCCGCGAAGTCATTAATACAATTGTTTATTGCTTTACATCTGACATAAGTAATCAAACCCTAATTTATAATCATAAATCTTCTATTTCTTTTAACCTCGCTAATTAAATTATTTCATTGAATCTTTCCGGCGTCAGATACTTTTTTATTACTCATTAAACTTATTTATAGAATATTTTCAGATATCAAAATGCTTGAATGATTAACTTGTTTATTTCTTTCCAAATGATCGCGATTGCAATTTCCTTTACCTCTTTTTATATTATTATTATATATATAAACTTTTGAACGGAGGGAGATTTTGGGTTCTAGGGGTCATGATCGGTGAAGATATGAAGAAATTTTCCAGAAGTCGTGTCTTGAGAACCATTGCAATAGGCAGATTTCCTATGAGGAATCTACCTAAAAGCGCGAAAATTTCGCACGGGTTTGCTAGTTACTTAATAAAAATATGTTTTCTGCACTGGATAATTCCGCCTTTATATGGAATTACTGCTTTAATGCGCAATGGCGTAGTATTGTACAGTTTTTTAACATGAAATTCAGAAATTTCACTGCGCCAAATATCATAAATCATTTTTTCTAGTTCTTGCAAAATTGTAGGCTACAAATTTCTCTTTTATGGACTAAACATTTTCGAGTAGATTGAGATTAAGACTATTTTCAGGTCTAGTATAGAAGAGATTCTGCGATATTATTTTTGGGATTTAACTTTAAGTAAAAAAAAGTTATGATAACTTACAAAATTATAGATGCTCATGGGAATAGATAAGTAATTTTAACAACTTGAATCAAATTAATATACCACAGGCGCCATGTAACGAGGTGCATTATCATCTTGAAATGCTGGTTTTACTGATTTTGCTGTTTTACACATAAAAAAAAAAAAAAAAAAAAAAAAAAAAATGAGGTTGCATTGCAATGAAAACTGCAGCTAATAACAAGTTATACTGATTGTCACAGTCAGAGGGTTAAATAAAATAAAGTGAAACTATTATACTTCCTTTTTTTTTTTTTTTTCGTTCTTCAGGAAGTTACTGTTATTTTTAATTAAAAATAACATATAAAAAGGCTTAAAAAGTTAACACTATATACTTAAAACAAAGAAAATTTTAAAAGGCGGTGTTATTGAGCTGGTAAGAGTTTCAAAAGAAGAATACTTAAATGTTTCTAGAAGAAAAATATTCAAACTTAAAACTGTAAAAAATAAATAAATAAAATGCAATTACTATAACATTATTTACATGTTAGTGACATTTACATATTGAATAAACATTTTAATGATAAAAGTGTCAGTTGCAAGTTGCAATGCTGAGAGTTTCCATCGGAGCTTGAAATAACCATCCTTTTCTTTCAAGATACTTTCACAGATGAGAATCTGTCTTTTTTAAAACCACTATTTTTATACAATAATCTAGATCTTATTTAATAAGATCTAGATTTTTTTTTAATAGTTCTGTACGAAAATAATGGTAGAAAAAAAGATGAAAATTTCTCATCCCTAAAAATGTCCTTTTGGAAAAAAAAAAAAAAACAGGCGGAGACTTCAAGCTCTGTTCTATGCTTAAAATTTAAGTAAAAATACAGCACATATTCATTTACATTTCAAATACGTTTTATCACTATATGAATATTCAAGATAAATTATTTTTAATACAAACAAATTGGCAATTATTCAACTTTTTTTTTTCCCCCTTAAGCTCTAAAATTTGTTAAAGCCGATATTTAACTTGGAAATTTCAGGACTCCCCCCCCCCAACCTACCTAATAAAAAAGACTTAATGACATCTCTGTTTTTAATACATCACTGAACCCAGGGGAAAACCTGACTTTTTATTATTATTAACCAGTTTCGCCCAGATCGTTTAAAATATTTTCATTATTTTGCGATTTTCTTGCATATTTGTCTCATTTTGTTATTCTCACTTATGGATTTTACCAGTGCGAGTATCGGAACAGTAAAAAACCTTTCATTTAGCAGTCCCCAATATCTCATGTATATCAGTTACGGTGACAAATAACTGTCATCGCTTTTTTTTTTTTTTTTTTTCAATTTCTCATTCTTGTTGTAAAGAAGAAAATATCTGTGAAATAAAAGACGAATAAATATATTGACTATGTAGAACATTTATTTTTCTTTATAATACAGTTAAAACGTTCTTTCCTTTATTATTTTTGCATTCTGGTGCAGTTTTATGCATTGCCCATACAGCACACTAGGTTCCAGAAACGTCTCAAGCACATCGCCATGTCTCATTTTCATCACATCTCAGTGCGTCTCTGAGATATCATGGTTGATTGTCTATGAGATGTACTATTTGAGACATTTGAAAGCCCAAACTGCTAATCTCGTGTACACGCAGATATTGTATGCCATGTACTGGAGATGTAGTATGCGATGTCACAAAGCTGAGACATTTCCAACATCCCTAGAACGTACCTGAGATGTTCCAGAGATGTAAAAGAACACTATGGAATATCGCATCGCAATGTCACAGTGCGATGTTTTTGCGACGTTCCAGAGATGTAAGTGTGTTGTATGGGTGTATTAGTATCATAGTCCAGACGTTTGTTTGAAACAACTTGAAATTAAGCTCCCCTGCAATACAAGTTTTCTCGTGCACTGTGTGATCCACGAAGTTTCGTTCCGTAATTTAAAGCTGTTCTGTGTGAGAGACTAAACTTTTTGAGAACACAATTCATCCGAATCCTCATATATGCATATATGTAAAGAAAAAAGAAATGTAAAATATGCGAGTCTTCGCCACATATTCTCATATACTGTAAACTGTTGGATAAGAACGTTTTAATTTTTTGGCTTCAGTGAGATTCAAAATGGTATTATAATTCAAATAAGGGACTGAAAACTTTATTGAGTAATCCCTATAGTTTAATATGTAATACATCATGTTCAGATCTAGTGAATATAGGAGGCATCCAGTAGAAATCAGTAGAGTAAAAGAGACATTAGGCTGCTAAGAAATTTTTACAAATATGATTTGCACCATTTTTTAATGATTTAATCAAGAATAAAAACAATTATTCTGACACAATTTGAAAATTTATTTAAATATTTTAACTTCTTCTCTTCTACAATTTCTAGCCTTTTGCAGTATTTTTGTTATAAAGTGTCCTCTATGACTTTAATAATCGAATTTCTGAAAAGTTAATTAGTTTTGAAAAATAAAGTATTGAAACATTCAACAAAAGACTGGATTTTTCGTGCATATCTCTTTAGTTAGGATTTTATTGTAAACCATATCCTTAGTGTAATAAAATGAATTATAAAAATAATAATAATAACGTCAATTACGAAATAGGATATTCACGTTTTAGAACTTGGAATATGTTCATATATCGAAATAATACAATCTGAGAAAAGGAATTTCTAATGAAAGTATTTTAAAATATTAAAAAGGAACACGATTGCAGTCAAAAGCATGTTTGATATGTAATTTTCAGATCTTAACAAAACTTTGTCGTTCGGAAGTACTAGGGATATCATAGTATACAGTCATTTGCAAAAGCTAAGACCACCCACAGAAAAATCCGACTTAATGGAATTCTGCAAAAATAACATACATATTTTACATATAAAAAAACAAAATAGACTGCACATGGTCATTTACTGTAATTAAATTCAGTATTTTGTAGGACCTCCTTTGTTTTTAATAACTTGTGCAATCCTCTATCTCCATGCTTTACTGCAAGCATGCTATAAAGCATGCTTGCAGTAAAGCTTTAGAAATGTCTGTGCACCAGACATGCTTTATGCTTCAACAAGTACCATATCAGTAGATGGTTGCTTTTCGGCGACTTTATTTTTCACAATACACCACAGATTTCTCTATTCGATTCAAATGTGCGCTGTTACCTGGCCAGTCAAGCACTTTGATTTTCTGTGTCCTCAGATATTTCTTGACAATCCTCGCCCTGTGACACGGAACGCTATCATGCATGAAAATTGAACATTTACGAACACGCATGTGAAGCTTCAACTTCTCACGTAACAAATTAAGGTACTGCTTTCTGTTCATAGTGGTTTTAGGTGGCACAAAATACCGACTAGCAGTACCAGACACAGACATTGCACTCCATATCATTTGGCTGGGAGGGTGTTTCACAGTTTAAATCGTATATCTCTCATCATATATTTTCCCCCTTGGACGGCGAACACTTATAGCAAGTGCATAAAATTGCTGCATACTTGACTCATCCAAAAATAAGACCCTACTCTACTGCTGTACTGTCCAATTCTGATATTGTCTGGTGAAAGTCAGTCGTTTCTTTTTCATACTTGGATAGCTCGAGGTTTCCTTGCAGGTTTATGGGATGATAAACCAAAATCATTGCCCAAACTTCTTGAAATAATTCTCAAACTGACATTGGTGCCTTTTGCAGCCAGAGAATGTCTAATCGTACTGCACTTGGTTCTTTGATTTCGTATGACCATCCTTCTTATCACATGATTTCACGTGCACTCGTTTTTCTAGGGCGACCGCTTCTCTTAAGGTCCACAAATTTTCCAGAAATTTTAAATTTACTAATAGCTTGATGTACAGCGCTCTTGCTAACATTTACCGTCAAACTTATTTGATGTTCAGAAAATCCAATTTTATGCAGGGTCAATATTTCTGACCTTTTTGTAACAGTAAGTGAAGGTGTTTTACCCATTACAATAATTACACAACAGCACTGTCTAAGACAAAATCCAATAAACAACTGGCGATAAACGTGCCAGCCACCTTTATTTATAGCTGTAGAATGCGTCTGATTCAATCAGCACATGAGATAACGTAATAATCTGAGCAAATGATGCAATGTGTTAAAATACTGAAAATCGGCTACTGGTCTTAAACTTTTGCAAATGATATTTTAAGCAAAATATTCGAAAATCTGTATTTTCGTCATTTACCGCCAAATGAAGAACACTAAGTCTCTCTTTAAGAGAATCCAGTTTTCTATTTGAAAATGTTAATAGAACAGAGAGCTAAAACAGCTTAAAAAATACCTATTGCAAATTTAGCCATCTATTGGGTTTTATCATTTATGAATAACAGTTGGTGTGTCTGGATAATCTGTCAAGCATATACATTCAATATATCGATGTATACCTCAACTGTGAAAAATTTTCTTCGTGTAAGAAATTTTTATTTTCATTGATCATGAATTGCTTGCTTCATTCTACATCTTAAAAAGAAAATCATTCTCTCTAATTTTTATATATTCTTTCACCTTGTACAGTTTATCAAGTTCTTATTTTGTTTTTTCGTGTGCATTACTTTTTAAAGTGTATTAATTTCCCTGTTAATTTCTTCATTGAAAATCTGGGACAATGATTATCTTTATGATCGCTTTAGGATTCTTAGAATATTTGTTTATATTTTCTTTTTAATTTCCGAACATACATATGTAAGGAAAGTACTGTAATCATGTCAAAAATCCGAATTTAAGATTTTGATGTTTCTATACGTTTCGAGGTCCCCTGAGTCCGTTTTCACTATTTTTACGATGATGTATGTATGCGTGTGTGTGTGTGTGTGAGCGAACACGCTAGCATCTAAACGCTTTGTTCGAATCAGCTGAAAGTTGGTACGTATATTGTAAATCACCATAGCACGAACCCTGTTGATTTTGGTGAATCTAGCACTTATAGTTTTTTTTTTTTTTTTTTTTTTTTTTACAGGGACACCAGGAAAAATTCTTTATCATTATCGCCTATGGGGCCAAATTTTTAAAAGTGTGATAGCGTCTAAATGCCTTACTAATCTGAGCAAAAATATTGCACACAGGTTATAGGTCACAGTTGCATCAACTGTATAGATTTTGGCGAATTTAGCACCTACAGTTTTTTTACAGGGACACAAAGAAAAATTCTTTATCCTTATGGCCTATGGGACCAAATTTTTAAAAATGCGATAGCGTCTGAACGCCTCCTTCAATTGAGCTAAAAATTTACATGAATATTATAAATCACTGTTGCACTAACTATAAGCATTTTGGTGAATCTAGCATTTATAGGTTTTTACAGGGACACAACGAAACATTCTTTATCATTATTATCTATGGGCTCAAAGTTCAGTAGCGTTAAATAAAACGTCGTGTACTATATGGAGAAAAATACTTAAACACTGTATTATGATTTTTTCTCTTTTGTTTATTTAGCAACTCCTCTTTCTTTATTTTATCTACAAAACTGTTAATTACTTAATGTTCGGAAAGTCGAGTGGAGTTATTCCAGATTTATTTTCATTATTGTTAGTGGTTAGTCTTTTGTAACTACTTTAAAGCATACGATATAAATCGTTTTAAACTTATAGTACTCGAACCAAAGCGACTACAAGCGAACAAAGCGACAACATAATTCTAAAATAAAATCGAAGCTTATTTTTGCTTTCTATGTAATAGATATAAAATTCTGTACAAAATAGAATTTAACCTAGTTCGACAGGACCACTTTTCGTCTATTCCTCCGTATAATGGACGCGGCAAGTGTGTGGCGTCTGTTGGCAACTGTTACTATATTCATTTCCGAAATAGCTTTAGTATAGACCGAACATTTTTTGCTATTTTGCGATGAATTAAAATGGCTATGGCAAATGCGTAATTGAAGACCTTAACGCGAAGCGTCCAAGTTACTTCGGTGCCAAATTTTGCCGAAGGGATCTTATACCAAAGCTGTTCTATTTCTTTGACACAATTTTTTTTTTTTCAATTTAATTTAATTTTTTTTCTTTTTTTTTTAATTTGATGCGAAAGGGGGAAATGAAAACTTTTCTAATTGGTTTAAATATATTAAAAGCATAAAAAATAAATGCATAAAATAAATAACTGATTTTTTTATCTTTAAAATATGAAGTTGTGTCCCTTAGCAACGGTTACTGTATTTCTTAAAATTTCTCGTGTACTAAATTTTAATTTAATATACTTTTTAAATTGTTGACAAAGAGAAAAACATCCCGACATATTCAAGGTGAAACACTGCAAATGATGACGGTGCAAAATGTCTGATTAAAAGAAATAGTCCTGTCGTACTAAAAATGTCCGCTTAGAGCAGCGCCAATTTCTGGCAGCTGTCGTGAAGAAAAACGACAAGAAACAAAGGATTAAGAAATCTTTAAATACTCAAATAATATGGAATCTTCCAATCCGGAAAAACAACTAATTGTGTACTTATTGTTTCAAAAACATTTCTTGTAAAAGATAAATATTATACGCGATGCTTTTTTGTGGTTTGCGTCCCAAATGGCGGACACTCGGGAAAACATTTTTCATAGACGTTGCTTTGCTGTACGTGCTTTGAATTGAACGATACCTCGCCTCATAAGCACATGAAACGAAATTAATTGAAAACTCATCAACGAAGCATGTAACAAAGAATGTCTATAATAAATGTTAATTTACAGCGGGAAGTGTTCTACATAATATTTAATACCGGAAATATTTTACAAAAAGTAAATGATTATCATTTTGTCTGATCCATATCATTTACATGTCATTTTACACTTTGGGGTTTCTCTATCCTATCCCACAGTGTAAAAGTTGTAGTATTTTTATTTTTATTATTTATTTATTTTTGTTTGCTAGTAATTCTTTGCCGTCAAAACTTCTTCAGGTAGTTGACATTGCTTAGGCGGACATTTTTTTAACATTACGTTGGGCCAGTTGCTGTCACAAAAGTTTAAATAAATTACTTCAAGAAATTCAACATATATTTCATGCAACAAATATTTTATTTACAGATATTTATTATTATCATTTCAATATGAATTTAGTATATAACATATTAGAATAACATATTTTTTGGTGGGAGAAAAAGAACTTTTATTTACCTCGCAAATGAAATTATAATTAAGATCCACTTCTGTTAATAAATGGTCACGTACACGTCGTTTTCTTTAAATGTCTATGTTATGAACATTTTGTTTAAAAAACTTTTTTTTTTTTTTTTTTTTTTTTTTTAAATTCCAAGTAACTAGTGGATATAGTTTTGATTAGTGCACGTAAAATATTTTTTTAAAAACAGACGAAATTCTTTACAAATATCATGAAAAATCTCATTTTTGCTTAACTTATCCCCATATTCCATATTATTAGATCCAATCAGAGGAAGTATTTTTCTCCACTATGATTTATGGAACTGAAGATTTAAGTTTTGACAATAATCGATTTAATTTATTTTTAAAACTTCAACATGATACTGAATTTCTTTACTGTTCTAAAATAAAAATAGAATTAATCTATTTTGGGCACAGCCCTCTATGAATTTAACTATAGTTAGATATGATATGTGATGTTAAAACAATAAAAAGCGATAATAAAATATCAGAAAAATCCAACCATGTTTAAAAGTATAATTATATAAGCGCGAATTTGTTAATTTTTTTTATAATTGGATAAAGCATATATGTGACTAAAAAAAAAGTTAGAACATAAATTTAGCTTTAAAAATACCTGATTAGCATTATTCTGTTTGAAAATCACACGGATACTTCCATCTGATAACGTGAATTTGTATATATTGTTTTTGAAACTAATCACTTCTGAATTCGCCTGGATTTTAAAGAAGTTTATTTTCATTCAGATATCAAAGTCAACAAAATATGATAATTTGAAGGATAAAATTGTGAATGATAGAGTACATTCATTATAAAAACTTTATCACAGATGCAAAATGTTTTCAAAACATTTTGTTAAAAACTTTTGTTAAAACGGAAAAATACGAATACGTAGTCCAGTATTAAAATCAGTAACAAAGTTATGATACATTAAATATTGATGAAAATTAGGCATGATAATATGTTTTCTATTTACAAATCACAAAATGATACATTCAAAACACATCTTCTTTAAAAGTTTGGTTGACGTATCCCAACGTCACTGTGGATTCTATATCCACGGGCACATTTTTTCCTTTCTCCGAATTTTTTACTGTTTTCCAGTCTGCAAACAGTACAGGATCACTCGGTCCCCAGTTTTCAGAGGGTCTTAATGAATTTATTACTTTCTAGAAATACAAAAAGAGACACAAATTAATTGAAATTTGGAATACTATTCTAACAATTCATTATAAAATTATTACTTACATATATATATTAAGGGATAAAATAAAAGAAAAAAACCGCCAATTTTATTCGCTTAAAAATCGGGATGAAACGATAGTGATTTTGCCAGACATCAGATATTCGCATGCTACAGACGAAAGAACTAAAATTATATTATACCAGTAAAATCATTATTCGTTTTGTCCTTTTTTTTTTTTTTAAATAATAAAATTGGTGGTTTTTGAAAAAAAAAAAAAACATCCAAGACTTTTTTTTTTCGGGGGTGGGGGGGTGGGGGGGTGGGGGAGTGTGTGTAATTTATAGTATATACGAAGCATGTCAGTAATTAAGTTAGAAATCGATATTAAAGCTCAATATTTAGCAGTAAATTGCTTTAAAATGTGTTAGTAGCGAAAGGTAGTCATATATAGGGACCCTGAATAGAGCGTAATTGTATCGCCTATTACAGGCTGAACAAACAGGGCGGATCGTCTGGCAGGTCAATCCAGTCTCTTATGTTTTATAGTCATATAATATTCTTTTGGAATTTTTCAGTTACCAGTTATAGACACGCGCAATTGAGTTTGTAAATGATGACTGTGCTTGAGGAGTGTACGGTACCACTCAAGGGTGCAAGAGTTTTCGTCTGAAGAGGAACACTGACTCCAGTCAGTGGCGGATTTAAGGGGAGGGGGGGGGGCTAGGGGGCTCAAGCCTCCCCCCAAACCACTGGCATTCACAATTGAATATCACAATGGTAAATTTTTCATTGATCTGGAGTAGCATCTTGAAAAATCTTAGCCCTCCCCCCCCCCCAAAAAAAAAAAAAGTTAAGTTCTGGATCCACCACTAACTCCAGTACTCTTTATCAATAATTTCTATCATATTCAATCGCAATAAATTACTGCACAAAAATGATAGAAATTATTTATAAAAAATACTGGTGTAAGATTTCAGTCTTCAGACTGAAACTCTTGCACCTATGGGTACACTATAATTTAACAGAAATGGTAGCATAAGAAGCAGTTCGGGGAAAAAAAAAAGTCCAGGTCTACATCCACCTTACAGTCCAGACTTCGTTCCAAACAGTTATTGTGTTTTATCCGTTAATATTGCTCATGAGCGGTAAGTGTTCCGCGACTGATGCAGACGCTGAGTGAGGTACGTATATGGCTGAAACAAAAGTCCAAATAACTTTCATTCAGCAGATATTAAAACACTAAAATAGTTAGGATAAATATATCGATGAAAGTGTTAATTATATACAGAAATAGCCATGCTGATTTAAAGAAATATATTAATTCATAAACCATTTCTTATAGGCTTTTGAAACCTAGTACGTACTGACTATATAGCCTTTGTATACGAGTAGACCTGAAAATTGAAATTTTCAGTTATTCACAAATGGCCGATAGATCCTTTAAGCTTATTCACATTTTATTATTATTATTATTATCATCATCATCAATAATTAGCTAAAAAATTGCAATTTTTTTTTTCCAAAATAAATTATTAGGATGTGATAAATTTTGTCGAATATTAAATTTTTACTTTTTTTATATTCTACTGCAGAAAAATAAGATTTCCAAAATGAGGGGCGCTTTCACTTCTGTTTTAATTAATTTATGTTTAATTACAGCTAATCGCAGAAATATGCAATTATTTTTCACCAATTGTAAAACTACGCAATTACTGCGCGGTTAATAGACATAATTTGGATTTGATTCAAAACTGATTTCCTAAATGCCTGATTATTTCATCGTAAATCAACAACATTGCTGCCAACCCTCTCAATTTTCTGACACCACAATTTTAACATATATATTTTTTGCTGTATTGAAAATTCTACACTCAAATAGGATAAAAAATGACAAAAAAAAAAAAAAAAAAATCTTAAAAGGCGGAGTTAGAAAGTAAGAAAATTCGGCAGCTAGGTTGTCTGATTTCCGAAATAAGCCATACTTTGGTAACTGATTTCCAAAATGTTGGATCATTTTACTGCTAGTTTAAGTTTACGTTTAACTATAAGAGGGAAAAAATGCATTTTCATGTGGTTGATCAAATAGTTCATGCTTATGCAGCTCTCAAAAGAGAAAAAACATTGGCTTTTCTTTTTTTATTTTTAATTGTCACTCAATCTTATTTTGTCGACATATTATAGTCATCATTAGATATTTTCTGGTTTACATATGCCTCTTAATGTGTATAATAATTTAATTTTATTATACACACACTTATTTTAATTAATATGTTTCAATAAAAAAGTACTTATCAGTAAGTGTCTTTCTTTATTCCTTGTTTATCCAGATACTCAGTGCAGTGCAACCATTGTGCATCGTGTCAGTCTCCTTGTACGGTAATTCATGATATCACCTCTTTAATATATAATTTGTGACGTTAATACTGGCGAACCTTGTTAACGTGAAGATGTTTAACGTGAATTACTTTTAGCATGAACTGTTTTCACAATCCCCGCCAAAATGAAGATTAGTTTCTGAGTTACTGATAGCATGAACTCTTAATAACATGAACAAATTTCCTTGAGATTCACGTTAACGAGGTTCGACTGTATTTACCTTTTTCTTCTCTTCAAAAGCAAGAGTTATAAAACAAAAAAGAGATGTAAAAGTTGTTTTTTTTTTTTTTTTTTTTTTTTTTTTTTGAGAAACAGAAATAAGAATCATCCAAATTATTAGTACTAATTTTAAAACATCCTTTTTGGTCCCCACCCCCGTCTTTTCCAAGCGATGCCACAGACTTAATGACCCACGGGCCTAGTACTAAAAAAATAAAGTAGAAATTTTAAACAATTTCTCGAAGTTTCACCATCACTGATCAAAACAATGATACTAATATATTTTGGAATGTTTCATAGTTATTTGCATATAACCAATTTAAAAACATGTAAAATAAATCTTACTTTCCAAATGGTTTCATGGGGATCTTTATAGACAGTCAAAACAAACCATAATGGAACCTGTATAAGAGCTATTGCTGCTAGAATCCAACCTACAAAATTGGACCACTCAGGAACGGAAGAGTCACTTTTTGATTCGGCATCAATAATACCGAAAATAAATATAACCTAAAAAATTTAAATAAAAAAAATATTTGTACATGTAATTATAAAATGCTTATAATTTTTTTTTTTTTTTAGGAAATACTTTTATATTATATATTGATTAAAAAAACTATTATATATATATATATATATAGAGAGAGAGAGAGAGAGAGACAGAGAGAGAGAGAGAGAGAGAAAGATAGATAGAAGATTTTATCTATAGTTATAAATTTAAGCTCATTTTTCCTGTATTTTTAATAAAATTGATACCATTGAAAATTTACAATATTATATTCTGCATAAGTGAATTTTATTACCAAAATGTTATAACTTCATACTTGCCAACCAATTTTAATAAAAAAAGGGAAGATTTTTGTTGAAAAACCAGAAGATTTCATAAAAAAAAGGGAAGATTTTTTTTTCTCTTTCACGTAATAAACAATACAGTTTTACAATTTTAATATTTAGAAGCAAAGAAGGGGGGGGGGATACAAAAATAATTACAGAGTAAGAAATATTAAACTCTTTCAGTTCTACTTCTAGAATCTAATGAAAGAAGTTTAAAATTAATATTATCATTTATATTGCAGATGGATAAAGATTAGAAAACAAAAGACTTCTGCAGAACATTTGATTGCTGATCCCTAGTTGGAGATAAATGAAAGGGAGGGGGGGGGGCAAAAAATAATTAGGTCAGCAAGAAATATTTAACAATTCTATCTCTTTAGATGTTCTAGAATCTCATAAAGCAAGTTTGAAATGAATATTGACATTTATGTTATGGATGGAGAAAGATTAGGAATCAGGAATTTTCGTAGAACATTTGGGTTTTCTTTTTAAAACGAACGATATCCGCGACTTTTTTAAAAACGGAAGATTTCATCATCTGTCCGGAAGACCGGAATATACGTTAAAAAACCGGAAGTCTTCCGGGAAAACCGGAAAAGTTGGCAAGTATGTAACTTGTACAGCACAAATACATATTGCATACGTGAGTACACACAGGGTGACACGTGAATACATACATCATTTTAATCATTTAACTTATCAAGGTACAGGGTGATTATAATTAAAGCTATGATTTCAAAACGCTCAAATTTTATTTGACTATGAAATTTGGTGTACTTACACTTTTGGAATCTCCTGAATTTCGTATTGCTATTTTGATGATGATGTATGAATTTACCTGAGTGAACATAATGTCTAAACGCTTCATTGAACTGAGCTCAAAATTGGTATTTTTTTTTTTTTTTTTTAATTATTAGGTCAAGTTTGCTCAAATAGATGTTGATGTGTGTTGTGAACTTGCAGCTCTTTTGCATGGACACACAGAAAAACTCTTTATCATTACGGCCTATGAACTCAAATTATTTAAAATGTAATTGCGTATAAACTCTACATTCGATTGATAAAAATTATATAGGCATGTTATAGGTCATCGTTATAAGAACCATGTAAACTTTTATGAGTATAAAACTTAGTTTTTATTGAAGGATATGAAATAAAATCATATATTGTGGTCTATGGACTCTAATTAATTGAATTAAGTTTGAATAATGCTAAATTCTTTAAAACAAAGAAAAACTGATATATGTTACATTGTCTGCCTAGTGTACGACCATTAGAGAAGTGATATTTTTTCTTTTACAGGAAAGTAAAAAATAATTTGCATATATCATATCCTATTCAGGCTATTATATGAAGTCCATTAAATTATTTAAAAGAAACCAAAACTGATATATGATTTAGAATTTTGCCCAAAAAAATTATCATTATTTGAAACTGCTTGCGTAAAATTTGTACTATTTTACAAGAAATCATGAAATAATTTATACATGCCACGTCCTGTTGGGGCTAATTACAGGAGATTCATTAAATTGTTTAAAATATACTAAAAGTAATGCCTGTTTTAGAATACTAAGTAATGATCGTTACTGGGAATTGCTTACTTAAAAATGTATACTATTTTACAGAGACGCACAAAAGAATTTCTATACATTTCTATTACATACCATTTTACAAATATTCGAGCTGGAGGGGAAATATTCAAATACCCTATTGTAATTTTCTCTTATGATTATTTACTGAATTATTCGATGATTAAAAGTTGTTTAAGTGCAATTGAATAAACACTAAATGTTCAGAAATTCAAGTGCACTAGCTCCATATTTTATTTATTTACTTATTTTGTTATTATAGATTGTGACAGCGGAATTTAAACAATATAATTTACATTTAACTTTCATTCACCTCAATTCTACAGTGCAGTTATCGTAAAGTTTAGCAACTTTCGCCCAAAATTCCAGAGTTCACACAGAAACAGAGGGAAACAGAGTTCAAGCTCACAAAAATGCGGACACGCCCTTTTTAAGGTCATCAATGTGCGTATAAACTTTTTTTTTTTCCCTCTCTTCTCAAATATTACTTCTGAGGAAAAAAGATAACTGAGTCTATCAGTTATTTCTTGAATAAAAAATATTCAAAATCCATAAATTTATATTTAAACTATATAGATTCACTATGGATATGTTTATTACAAAGCAATGAATTTTTCTGAAATAGTCCTTTTAGTTTTGCGTTAATTGCCTCAGTCATTTTCTGAAAATTATTCAAAATCTTCGGTAATAATGTATTGCTGCAAAAATAAAAGAATCGGCTGAAATTTTAAGATAATTTTATATTGAATAATTATAAAGATAAAAAAAAAAAAAAGAAATCGATTTTTCTTAGTATAATAATGCGTCATCCTCTTCTTACACACACGCGTACTTACATATATGTGAGACTGTTTGATATTATAGTTCTGCCCAATATCTTTGTCCCTATTATTTTTTATTATTATCTCCTTATATTATTAAAATCTGTACGCGTGTGTGTTTTTGTCTGTGTGTGTGTGTCTGTGAGAAACGGCTTGAAACGGAAAAGGCTCCGCCGCTAACGGTCGCACGGACTTCGAACAGGTACCGTCGGACAGAGAATTTATCGCAGATGTACGATATGTAATTTGCGAAACGATGCGACCCTAAATAGCGGAGATATTAATTAAAATGTCGACCATTGTCTAACGAAAAATGACCCAGAATTCATGATTAAATGCTTAAAAAGCGACATTTTTACGAAAAAAGTGGAAAATAAATTAGAAATATCAGTCGTATCGTTACAAACAAGATACCATTGGAAAGGGCTTTTTTTTTCTCAATCCGATGGTTTAAACGGCTTATCGATCGGACAATTAGATTTTTTAAAATTAACTAAACTATAAAAAAATGTTGGCAACGAATCACAAGAATCTTAGCTTTGCAGACTTTTCGTCTACAGCAGTCTTCAACGGAAACACATCTGGAATTTAACGGAGTCACGTGTTTCGTAGTGCGATTAAAAATTACAATTTTCTATTTTCTTCAATTTTTCAAATTTTACGCATTTTATTTAGTATATAATATTTACACCACAAAACAAACTTGCATTTCAAATTTCATCGATTTTCGTCAATAAACAAAAGATTTACATTTTAATTGCAAATTAAATTTTATCTTTACACGCCGGACATTTTCGCAATATTCTAATACGCGTATTTCAATTTCTAATTACGATTGATTTATTTTTTGTACATCATACGAAAGATATTTTAAAGTTCTTTTACATAATTCAAAGTTTTCAACAGATTTACACGTTTTGAGGTCTCCTGAATCAGTGTTCTTTCATGGCGCTGTAATATTTTCAAATTTCAATATTTCAATTTCTAATTATGATTAAATTATTTTTAATACATCATTCGAAAGATATTTTAAAGTTCTTTTATATTATCGAAAGTTTTCACCAGATTTACACGTTTTGAGGTCTCCCGAATTCGTTTTCTTTTGTATCTCAGATACTAATTATAATAATTTCATAAGTAATACATCATTAGAAAGCTTTTTTGATTTGGAATCGAACAGTGGAATACAGAAATTTCTACAGCCAGATGGCGCTGTAATTTTTTCAAATTTCAATATTTCAATTTCTAATTATAATTAAATTATTTTTAATGCATCACTCGAAAGATATTTTAAAGTTCTTTTAAATTATCGAAAGTTTTCACGAGATTTACACGTTTTGAGGTCTCCTGAATCAGTTTTCTCTTGTGGTGCTGTATTATTTTCAAATTTCAATATTTCAATTTCTAATTATGATTAAATTTTTTTTTAATGCATCATTCGAAAGATATTTTAAAGTTCTTTTATATTATCGAAAGTTTTCACCAGATTTACACGTTTTGAGGTTTCCTGAATTAGTTTTCTTTGTATCACAGCTACTAATTAAAATAATTTCATAAGTAATACATCATTAGAAAGCGTTTTTGAATTGGAATGGAACAGTGGAATACAGAAATTTCTACCGACAGATGGCGCTGTAATATTTTCAAATTTCAATATATCAATTTCTAATTATGATTCAATTATTTTTAATACATTATTCGAAAGATATTTTAAAGTTCTTTTAAATTATCGAAAGTTTTCACCAGATTTACGCGTTTTGAGGTGTCCTGATTATGTTTTCTTTTGCATCTCAGCCAAATGAGTTAGATCGTTCAAAATGGTACACGTAGGTTAATTAAGAGGGCCTGAAAGGGTGGAGAAGAAATAGGCGTGCACCGCGCGCGTATCCCTTAACTTGTGCGCGCGCAGCGCGCACGCGACTGCGCTGCCGAAGGCAGTGGGGACCCGGTGCAAGTTTTTTCCCGATCAGAAATGATTTTTTTTTTAGGGGGCACGAAGGCTCAGGGAAGGAATACGCGCGCACAGCGCGTGTATCCCTGAAGTTGTGCGCGCGCAGCGCGCACGGGACTGCGCTGCCGAAGGCATTGGGGACCCGGTGCGAGTTTTTACCCGATCAGAAATGATTTTTTTTTCTAGGGGGCACGAAGGGTCAGGGAAGGAATACGCGCGCGCAGAGCGTGTATCAATTCAGTTGTGCGCGCGCAGCGCACGCGGTACTGCGCTGCCGAAGGCAGTGGGGACCCGGTGCGAGTTTTTACCCGATCAGAAATGATTTTTTTTTAGGGGGCACGCAGGGTCAGGGAAGGAATACGAACGCGCAGCGCGTGGGGACCCGGCCCGACTTTTTACCCAATCAGAAATGATTTTTTTTTAAATTTCTTTTCTTAACACTAAAAGTTTCTGTTAGTGATTCATTATTTTTAGTGATTCATTTGAAAATACTGACCCGCTAGCGGGCGAAGCCAGCTAGTCTCCTTATATTATTAAAATCTGTACGCGTGTGTGTGTGTTTGTGTGTCTGTCTGTGAGAAACGGCTTGACGCAGCAAAAGCTCGGCCGCTAACGGTCGCACGGACTTCGAACAGGTACCGATGGACAGAGAATTTATCGCAAATCTGGGTTATCTAATTTGCTAAACGATGCGACATTAATTAGCGGAGATATTAATTAAAATGGTGACCCATGTCAAATCAAAAAACGATTCGAAATCGGAGGTGACCGCTGTAGTGTCGCATCGATTAATCGTATCGGACTTCAAGTTTCAGTTTAAGTTTGTCAGAACTGTATGGCAACGATAGAACTTTTCGAACAATGACAACAAAGTCGCTATTTTGTTTGTGATCCGAAAAATGTACAAAATATTGTATTTTATCGTCGTTAATTGATTGTAAATAGTAAATTATCAATTCTTAAGGAGTCAGAGAAGCGTTATTTTCATTTATTGTAACCAGACATCGCTTCATCTGGTGACCCGTGTTGAAAATGCCAGACGACGAGAAGAACAAAGAAAACGAAACTGCAACACAGGCTGCGGTCGCTAGAGTTAGCGTCAAAGTTCCTACTTTCTGGAAACCGGATCCGAAGATATGGTTCCTCCAATTGGAAGCTCAGTTTCGAAATGCGAACATAACTGCTGATCAAACTAAGTATGATTATGTTATTAGTTCCATTGAACCGGATATTTTGTCGCAAGTGTCCGATATATTGCTTGCCCCACCTCAACAGGATAAATACCAGGCTATTAAGGACAGGCTAATATCTTTATATGCTGACTCGGAGACTCAGAAAACTCAGAAGTTACTGAGTGAACTTGAATTAGGAGATAAAAAGCCGTCACAGTTGCTTTGCGAAATGCGCAATTTGGCCGGTGACAAAGTGACTGACACTTTTCTGAAAACATTGTGGTTACAACGCTTACCAGTTAATATGCGTGGAATTATAACTGTCAGTGGCGATGATTTACCAAAATTGGCTACTATGGCCGACAAGATTTGGGAACTAAACCCCATTACTCCTCAGATAGCCGCAACTGCGTCCATAACCGTGAGCAGTGGACTGATCGAGAGCTTACAAAAACAGGTTAGCGAACTCAGTTTGCAAGTTTCCGCTCTATCCAAACAACGGCGTAGCAATTTTCGGTACCGCTCTAAATCAAGAGGCAGGAGTCCCAGCGATAGTAGGCATGCTATTTGCTACTACCATAGGAAATTTGGTGATAAATCCTTCAAATGCAAACAACCATGCAACTTCCAATCAGCATCACAGACAGGTAGCTCGGAAAACTGACACCCCGTCTCTCACTGACGACGGAGGGACGTGGGGTTGAGCTGAGTCGTCTTTTCGTAAGCGACAAGGAAACAGCCACCCAATTTTTAATTGACACCGGGGCAGAACTGTCGGTTATCCCACCATTACCTGCTGATAGAAAAAATATCTCGAAGTTAGAACTGTTCGCCGCAAATGGCACCAGGATCAAAACATATGGCCAAAAGTTACTGAAGCTCGATTTTGGACTCCGAAGATCATTTAGTTGGCCTTTTGTAATCGCTGAAGTAAATAGACCCATCATAGGTATGGATTTTCTCGCTAATTTTAACCTTTTGGTAGATACTAAGAACCGTAAGTTAATAGATGGCATTACATTTTTAACTATTAATGGAATCCCTTGCTTTCAAAACAATAATAATATCCCAATTTTAAATGCTGTTAACGACCCATACAAAAATATTCTCAATGATTTTCCGGATTTGCTCAAACTGAGTGGAATTAATACTAAAATTAAAAATCATAACACTGAACACTTCATCGAAACCAGAGGCCCTCCCGTTACCGCCAAAGTCAGAAGGTTGTCGGTCGACAAACTTAAGGCTGCTAAAAAGGAGTTCGAATTCATGCTCCAAATGGGTTTATGCAGACCTTCTACGAGTAACTGGTCCAGTCCACTCCATCTCGCTATGAAGAAAACGGGGGACTGGCGACCTTGCGGTGACTACAGAGCGTTAAACAACGTCACAATCCCCGATAGATATCCTCTTCCATTTTTAACAGACTGTAGTTCTATTTTAGCAGGAACAACAGTTTTCTCTTCCATTGATCTCATTAGAGCGTATCAGCAAATTCCAGTTCGTAAGGAAGATATACCGAAAACCGCAATTCTCACGCCTTTCGGCTTATTCGAATTTCCATACATGACATTTGGTCTTCGTAACGCAGCTCAAACTTTCCAACGTTTTATGAACACTGTTCTGAATGGGCTAGAGTTCGTATTTTGTTATTTGGATGATATCCTGATAGCCTCTGCTGACGAGGAAACACATCGGCAACACATACGAGTAGTACTTTCGAGGTTAAATGAATATGGACTGTGCATTAATACGGCAAAATGTGAATTTGGTCAAACTAAACTTGCATTCTTGGGATACGAAGTATCGGCTGAAGGTCTTAAACCACTTCCAACGAAAGTCGATGCAATTAATAATTTCCCAGAACCAAAGTCATTTACCAGTTTAAGACGATTTTTAGGTATGGTAAATTTTTATCACAGATTCATACCGAATTGTGCCAAATTACAACAACCATTAACAACACTGCTGTCAGGTGTCAAAAAGAACTGCAGAAAGCCAATACTTTGGACGGAAGAAGCAAGAAATGCCGTCCAAGCTTTAAAGGATGCACTCAGTCATGCTTCCATTTTGGCTCATCCATCAGAAAAGGCTGAAATAACATTGACGACTGATGCTTCAGACACTGCTATTGGAGCGGTCGTACACCAAGTGGTGAACAATGCAAAACAACCTTTGAGTTTCTTTTCACGCTCTTTGACACCAACCCAAAGAAAGTATAGTGCCTATGATAGAGAGCTATTAGCCATCTATACAGCAGTGAAGCATTTTAAATACATCTTAGAAGGACGACATTTTACAATATATACAGACCACAAGCCAATCACATTTGCCTTCCAACAAGATTTGGAAAAAGCCTCACCTCGGCAAGCCAGACAACTGTCATACATTGGCCAGTTCACAACCGATATCCGATACATCCAGGGAGATGAAAATACCGTTGCTGATGCACTCTCTCGTATTGAAACCATTTCCGTACCACCTGTAATAGACTTACAAACTATCGCAAACTCTCAAGAAGATGAAGAGTTGGAAATACTGAAAAGTAATCCAAACTTGAAAATTTTACAAATCCCTATACCGGACAGCGACAAGAAAATCTATTGTGATACTTCTACGAACTATAATCGTCCATACATACCTGCAGAATTTCGACGAAAAATATTTTTATCCATCCATAATTTGTCTCATCCTGGAATAAGAGCCACAACCAAATTGATCACAAAACGTTTCATATGGCCCAATATGAATAAAGACTGCCAACTATGGACTAGAGCATGTTTACCATGCCAACGATCCAAAGTTCATAGGCACACTCAGTCAGCTTTGGGAGAATTCAAAGTACCTCCCCACAGATTTCAGCATTTAAATATAGATTTGGTTGGTCCGTTACCGATTTGCAAAGGATTCAGATACCTTCTCACCATCGTCGATCGTTACACTCGATGGATTGAAGCAGTGCCTTTAGAAGATCAGTCAGCTGAATCAATCGCTAAAGCTTTGATTTCCACCTGGTTTTCTCGCTTCGGAATCCCGAATCGAATAACATCTGACCAAGGCAGGCAATTTGATAGCCAACTCTTTCAGGCCTTAGGAAAATATCTCGGTTTTCAGACGAATACCACAACTGCGTATCACCCACAAGCTAATGGCTTGATTGAGCGCCAACACAGGACTTTAAAAGCTAGCCTAAAATGCCACCTGCTAGAAGCAAAATCATGGCTGGAAGCATTGCCTTTTGTTCTCTTAGGTATAAGATCTGCTATCAAGGAAGACTTAGGATGCTCATCCGCAGAACTTGTTTACGGAACCACCTTGGCGTTACCAGGAGAATTCTTTTCAACGCTACCTCCTATGAAACAATCGGAATTTTCCCAAAACCTCCAGAAAATAATACAAGATATGAAGCCACGACCTACAACAACCCATGGAAACAGAACAGTCTTTGTTTCTAAACAACTGTGCAACTGTTCTCATGTATTTCTATACAACAACGTCAATAGTTCTTCACTACAACCTGTCTATCTTGGACCATACCCTGTAAAGGCGAGAAAGGATAAATATTTCGACATCGAAATCCAGGGAAAAGTCAAACGAGTTTCTGTCGACAGAGTGAAACCGTGTTTTCTGTTAAAAGAAACAGATATCCCTTTTCGAGAGCTACATCCCACGAAAAATGAGCATAATGAAACGCCTGTACTCAAGACTACGGAAGAAAGTCCAGCGACTCCACAGGAAAGCAAGACAACCAGAACCGGCAGACATGTAAAGTTTCCCAGTCACTTAAAAGACTATCTTGTGTAATCGTTTTCACTGGGAAGGGGGTGTGTAGTGTCGCATCGATTAATCGTATCGGACTTCAAGTTTCAGTTTAAGTTTCTCAGAACTGTATGGCAACGATAGAACTTTTCGAACAATGACAACAAAGTCGCTATTTTGTTTGTGATCCGAAAAATGTACAAAATATTGTATTTTATCGTCGTTAATTGATTGTAAATAGTAAATTATCAATTCTTAAGGAGTCAGAGAAGCGTTATTTTCATTTATTGTAACCAGACATCGCTTCAACCGCCATTTTGTTACGGAACAGCCTACCTCGAAAGAAAAAGCAAAGAGAAAAAATTTCGGGGGTTTTTGTAAAGCAATCCTGTTTGAACGGTTCGACGTATCGAAAATACACTTGTACCAAAAGAAAGAGCATTTATTACCGATTCTTACGGTACAATTTTTTTTTTTAAATACGGTTTTTTTATATTTTTAAAAAAAGTTTTAAAAAGGGTCGAAAATTTCTCTTTTTCGCGGTCGTTTTTTTTAAACGACCTGTACGACCCAGTATTCCTTCCATTTCTTAACAGCTGGTATATAAAGAAAGGCCATTTAATCCTCTTTCGAACCATATAAACATTTTTACAAAATACGGATTAGCGATCCATATTTTTAGATTTTACGAAACATCGATTTTTTCGTAAAACATTTTATAACTCAAAAGCGTTTAGAGATAAATCATTTCTTTTTTTTTTTTTTTTTTTGTACATAGATCTCGCATTCATAATTTAATTCCTAAAAGATTGAGAGAAAATTTCAAAAACTGAATGAGTTATAAATTTTTTAATTTCACGCTTTAAACCCATTGAAACAGAATACCGACCTTCCTTCCGTCAAATGAAGCATTGCAAAAGGAAATAATGCAGACGTCCATTGCGTCACCATAGCAACCCGTTCAATTTCTCGACGAAAGCGAAAATAATAATAATAATAAAAATAACAGCTGGCACTGATTGAGAATCGGAGGTATTTTGAGTAAGATAAAAAGTACATTTTAATTGCAAATTAAAATGTCGCTTTAATATTTTAAAATTTCAATATTTCAGTTTCTAATTAAGATTAAATTATTTTTAATACATCATTTGAAAGATATTTTAATGTTCTTTCATATTATCGAAAGTTTTCACCTGGTTTACACGTTTTGAGGTGTGCACCGCGCGAGATTTTACCCGATTTACACGTTTTGAGGTGTCTTGATTAGGTTTTCTTTTGTATTTCAGCTACTAATTAAAATAATTTCATAAGTAATACATCATTAGAACGCTTTTTGGATTTGGAATCGAACAGTGGAATACAGAAATTCGAACCGCCAGATGGCGCTGTAATATTTTCAAATTTCAATTTCTAATTATGATTAAATTATTTTTAAAACATCATTCGAAAAATATTTTAAAGTTCTTTTAAATTATCGAAAGTTTTCACCAGATTTACACGTTTTGAGGTGCCCTGAATTAATTTTCTTTTGCATCTCAGCTACTAATTAAAATAATTTCATAAGTAAGACATCATTAGAAAGCTTTTTTGAATTGGAATCAAACAGTGGAATACAGAAATTTGTACCGCCAGATGGCGCTGTAATATTTTCAATATTTCAATTTCTAATTATGATTCAATTATTTTTAATACATCATTCGAAATATATTTTAAAGTTCTTTTAAATTATCGAAAGTTTTCACCAGATTTACACGTTTTGAGGTGTCCTGATTACGTTTTCTTTTGTATCTAAGCCAAACGAGTTAGATCGCTCAAAATTGGTATACGTAGGTTAATTAAGAGGGCCTGAAAGGGTGGAGAAGAAATAGGCATGCACCGCGCGTATCCCTTAACTTGTGCGCGCGCAGAAGGCACGGGACTGCGATGCCGAAGGCAGTGGGGACCCGGTGCGAGTATTTACCCGATCAGAAATGATTTTTTTTAGGGGGTACGAAGGGTCAGTGAAGGAATACGCGCGCGCAGCGCGTGTATTTTTGAAGTTGTGCGCGCGCAGCGCGCACGCGATTGCGCCGCCGAAGGCAGTTGGGACCCGGTGCGAGTTTTTACCCGATGAGAAAGGATTTTTTTTTGTGGGGCACGAAGGGTCAGGGAAGAGATACGCGCGCGCAGCGCGTGTACTCTGAAATTGTGCGCGCGCAGCGCGCACGGGACTGCGCTGCCGAAGGCAGTGGGGACCCGGTGCGAGTTTTTACCCGATCAGAAATGATTTTTTTTAGGGGGCACAAAGGGTCAGGGAAGGAATACGCGCGCGCAGCGCGTGTATCCCTTAAGTTGTGCACGCGCAGCGCGCACGGGACTGCGCTGCCGAAGGCAGTGGGGACCCGGGCCGACATTTTACCCAATCACAAATGATTTTTTTAAAATTTATTTTCTTAACACTAAAAGTTACTGTTACTGATTCATTAATTATAGTGATTCATTTGAAAATACTGACCCGCTAGCGGGCGAAGCCCGCTAGTATGATAATAAAATGCGGATGGCTTGTTTCTTATTAAACCATTTATTGAATTTTATGTACTGTTAAAAAAAGGAATAATTTTTAAACTGATATTAATTCACCCATTTGCTTGGAAAAAAGAAAGAAAGAAAAGAAAAGAAAAGAAAAGAAAAAGCAATTAAAAATTCTATCAGAGTTTATTTACCTGCAATTCACTTATAATGAGTGATACAAATTCCTTAATTTCTCTCTCTCTCTCTCTCGGGATTCCAGTCACATTTACTAATTTCAACAATTATATAATTCTCTAAGGATTTGTTTTAAACCTCATCATGCAATTTTATTTCTCAAAATTCAGTTTTAAATATTGTAAAAATATATTTTGAATACTGAAAAGAAATTCTAGAAATTTTGTGCGTTAACTGTTATTATTTGTAGATAATTTATAAATTGGAATAAAAATAATAGATAAATTTGGATAAGTTAGATTAAAATAATAAAATAAATAATATATTTAAGATACTTGCAACATTACAGGGACACATCTGTCCACTTAGCTACACATCAGTTGAGAAATTCTGGAATAAATTCTAATTAATTCCCTTAAAAAAATCAAATATACTTATATTGTATACATTATGAAATTTAATGTGTTGAAGTTGGCCATAATACTTCTGCCGTTAAAAGTAGCATAATATCACATAACATATTTTTTTTTTTTTAATTCTTCAAAACGCAAAGATATACACTAGACGTAATTTAGACGTTTTGTCAAATATCTAGAAAAGTTCTTTAGGAAACATCTTGAAACTTTGGTTGTGTAAAGAACATTTTACACCTCATATATTTAAGGAAAAGGGAACCAATAAAAAATTAAGCAAAAATCAAAATAAATAACTAGACTTGACACAGAACAGAAATATCAATATTTACACAACGTTAAAGACGATAAAACGTGAAAAATGTTACGTGCAGTAAATTTGACTCGCATCTGACCCGCACTCTGCAAAAATGTATTATTCAATTTACATTATATAAGAAACCGAATTAAAATTTTCTTTCACGAAATACAGCTATATTATTGAATATACATTTCAGAGTAATCTTATATATATTAATAAGATAATTAATCTTATATATATTTTAAATGTGAATGTCTGTGAATTTATTTGACTGAGTTTCACGCCAAAACTGCTCGACGGATTTCGATGAAATTTGTAATGGAGATAGCTTATACCCTAACTTACAAAGTTGGCTGCCTTTTATTCCGAAAAAAAACTTAGTTTTTGTGATTTTTATGCATAAAATAGCAATTTTGTAAGCTAATAATAGCAAAAAATTAGCCATTTAAATTTTATCCATAATTTAATTGTTGCAAAAAAAAAAAAAAAAAAAAAAAAAAAAAAATACGAGGTTTTTTTTTTTTTTTTTTCCAACAGGAAAATGTTAACATTTATCTAAACGGGAACAATAAAAAAATTAAAAAAATAAATTAAAATAAATTATGCATCTCACAAAAATTGACGTCATTTTTAATTTAAAATTTCTTTTACACATTGATAAAGTGCTAATATAGTTTACGATGCTAATATATGTTGTACTAAAATCAGTTTTATTTATAGATCCTCCTGGGTGATTTTTTAAATTGTTGCGATGAAGTACACCGAACATTTTTCGCCAAGAGGTTTAATTTAGCAACAGCGATTTTAATCTAAATACTTCAAGAAAAATATAAAATTTATAAAATATTACAAAACGAAAAAAAAAAATAATAAACTGAAATAGTAGTCACATAAATGATCTATTTTTATCTGAGTAGATAATTTTATAGAAAAAAAAAAGAACAGTTTTAAAAATAGAAAATTTATTTTATCAAGCACTATTTTAAACCTAAAAATCATTAATAAAATAAACAGAATATGAAGGGTTCTTATATGTTAACGAAAAGGTGTCCGATAAAACGCTTTCTATTTTTATGCAAGAAATTATACAAAAAAAAAAAAAAAAAAAAAAAAAATCGCTAATATGGCGACAAAAATTCAAAAGCCGCCAAGGGAGAGATATAATAAAGTTGTGTAGCACGATAATGATTATTTATTTATTTTTTTTTTTTTATATACCAATCACTACGCTAATTTAACATACAAATAAATGAGCTGCTGTGTGTCACTGCACTTGCACGCTGTCGGGCAGAAATATTTGATTAATTCAAATTAATATTTAAATAACTAAATAAAGATATGTTTAATAGAAAGCATAGTCTTGGCGACAAACTTGGCGAGTGGGTGACCAAATTTGGTGAAAAATGGTAGTTTAAGGTTCCCGATGTTTCGAAGCTCTCCGACACACGGGAACATAAGACCGTGAGCTTACCAAGGGATTCTCGGTGAAGTCATCTCTAAGCCCCATCGCCAAAAATTATAAGTAGGTGTGAGTTGATTTTTGCGAAAGAGTATGTAGTCACTGCGATCTAAAATTATTCAGAGACCTATTCTGAGTCATTGCACTTTGGGGATTGAGCTCTAAGCGACTGGACATTTTTCGTGAGTGAGCGAAAATTTTTGCGCTGGTGTAGTTGATGTTATTTGCTTTACTCCTGTGGAACAAGTGACTATTTTTGGACTGTCCCAGAACATTCATCGAATAATGACTTATACTGTACGAGTAACAGCTTCAACTGTTTCCAGAATATTCGAAGAATTAACACCAGCTATAGGACTGTTTTCGAAAATATTTGTTTTAATAATAGTTTTGTTGTACAGATTCGAGAAGTTCAAAAAATGTTTGATATTGCCAAGGAGGTCCCATACTAAAGCTGTGACGAAAATAGTCGCCAATCGAAATACATTCAGTTACAAAGAAATCATTTAAATATAGTGCCCAGCGAAGCGGGCAAAGCCTGCTAGTCTCCTTATATTATTAAAATCTGTACGCGTGTGTGTTTTTGTCTGTGTGTGTGTGTGTGTGTGTGTCTGTGAGAAACGGCTTGAGACGGAAAAGGCTCCGCCGCTAACGGTCGCACGGACTTCGAACAGGTACCGTCGGAAAGAGAATTTATCGCAGATGTACGATATGTAATTTGCGAAACGATGCGACCCTAATTAGCGGAGATATTAATTAAAATGTCGACCATTGTCTAACGAAAAATGACCCAGAATTCATGATTAAATGCTTAAAAAGCGACATTTTTACGAAAAAAGTGGAAAATAAATTAGAAATATCAGTCGTATCGTTACAAACAAGATACCATTGGAAAGGGCTTTTTTTTTCTTAAACCGATGGTTTAAACGGCTTATCGATCGGACAATTAGATTTTTTAAAATTAACTAAACTATAAAAAAAATATTGGCAACAAATCACAAGAATCTTAGCTTTGCAGACTTTTCGTCTACAGCAGTCTTCAACGGAAACACATCTGGTATTCAATGAAGTCACGTGTTTCGTAGTGCGATTAAAAATTGCAATTTTCTATTTTCTTCAATTTTTCAAATTTTACACATTTTATTTAGTATATAATATTTACACCACAAAACAAACTTGCATTTCAAATTTCATCGATTTTCGTCAATAAACAAAAGATTTACATTTTAATTGCAAATTAAATTTTATCTTTACACGCCGGACATTTTTGAAATATTCTAATACGCGTATTTCAATTTCTAATTACGATTAATTTATTTTTTATACATCACACGAAAGATATTTTAAAGTTCTTTTACATAAATCAAAGTTTTCAACAGATTTACACGTTTTGAGGTCTCCTGAATCAGTGTTCTTTTATGGACTGTAATATTTTCAAATTTCAATATCTCAATTTCTAATTATGATTAAATTATTTTTAATACATCATTCGAAAGATATTTTAAAATTCTTTTAAATTATCGAAAGTTTTCACCAGAATTACACGTTTTGAGGTCTCCTGAATCAGTTTTCTTTTATGGCGTTGTAATATTTTCAAATTCCAATATTACAATTTCTAATTATGATTAAATTATTTTTAATTCCTAATTCGAAAGATATTTTAAAGTTCTTTTATATTATCGAAAGTTTTCACCAGATTTACACGTTTTGAGGTGTCCTGAATCAGTTTTCTTTGTATCTCAGCTACTAATTAAAATAATTTCATAAGTAATACATCATTAGAAAGCGTTTTTGAATTGGAATGGAACAGTGGAATACAGAAATTTCTACCGACAGATGGCGCTGTAATATTTTCAAATTTCAATATTTCAATTTCTAATTATGATTAAATTATTTTTAATACATCATTCGAAAGATATTTTAAAGTTCTTTTAAATTATCGAAAGTTTTCACCAGATTTACACGTTTTGATGTGTCCTGAATTAGTTTTCTTTTGTATCTCAGCTACTAATTAAAATAATTTCATAAGTAAGACATAATTAGAAAGCTTTTTTGAATTGGAATGGAACAGTGGAATACAGATATTTGTACCGCCAGATGGCGCTGTAATATTTTCAAATTTCAATATTTCAATTTCTAATTATGATTCAATTATTTTTAATACATCATTCGAAAGATATTTTAAAGTTCTTTTAAATTATCGAAAGTTTTCACCAGATTTACACGTTTTGAGGTGTCCTGATTACGTTTTCTTTTGCATCTCAGCCAAATGAGTTAGATCGTTCAAAATTGGTATACGTAGTTAACTATATACGTAATTAAGAGGGCCTGAAAGGGTGGAGAAGAAATAGGCGTGCACCGCGCGCGTATCCCTTAACTTGTGCGCGCGCAGCGCGCACGCGACTGCACTGCCGAAGGCAGTGGGGACCCGGTGCGAGTTTTTTCCCGATCAGAAATGATTTTTTTTTTTAGGGGGCACGAAGGCTCAGGGAAGGAATACGCGCGCGCAGCGCGTGTATCCCTGAAGTTGTGCGCGCGCAGCGCGCACGGGACTGCGCTGCCGAAGGCAGTGGGGACCCGGTGCGAGTTTTTACCCGATCAGAAATGATTTTTTTTTAGGGGGCACGAAGGGTCAGGGAAGGAATACGCGCGCGCAGCGCGTGTATTGTTGTGAAAAAAACAATTTCCACATATATTAAGTTAGCAGAGTTAGCAGTGCAGTGAAATGATAGTTGCTCAGCTCTAAAAAGCTATAAAAAAGATAAATATATGTGGCATTCATTGAAGACAAAAGTTCAATTAAAACAGTTTATTAAAGTTGAAACAAAATGATGAATAACATTAAATCAGCTGAAACAATTGTAGAATCTTGCTGACGAAAGGTTAAATACCCTTAAAATACTGCCATACTGAGTTCAAATAGAAAGCTACTTTTCATTGTGAAATAACTAGATACACTAAACGAACAAGTCACAAAAAACGTAATTTACAATCATAATAAAACTAAACAGTTTATAATTATATCGAAATACCAGCTCATGACTTTGAGCTAAACTGAAAAAACATAAAAGCTTAAAAGATTAAGGGCTTCAGAGCTTAAGAGACTGATTACATATTTCCTACCTCCTTTTATAGTCACGAAACGGATTCAAAGTAACAGCTACTAGATGCTGTAGAATAGGAACGCCTCCCATAACTATAGCAACACGACGCTGCGAGTCGGCCGCCATCTGTGGGCTAAGCAAAAAGACTCTGCAGTTGAAAAAATATTACATCTCCTCGTTAAGTAGCGAAAAGAACAATCCGTAAAAGGATTTAAACATATTTTTCTTTAAGTTAATTTTAATAAAATATGCTTTTAAATATGAGGTAAGTAATTAAAGTTATTTCAAAAGACTTAAACATAAATAAACTGATAAGGAATATGAATTTTAACTAAAAGTAATTATCATTAAGTTTTTTAATTTTAATATATCTTTAACTCAAATGGCAGTATCACAAAAGAAAATAGCACTAAACGCTATAATTCATTTAATTAATAACTTAAACTTTAAAGGTTATAAAGTGAATTTAAATTATATTTAAGTAGTAAATGAATTTAAATTTAAATTTGAGAATCAACACGGAAAGGGTACAAATTTTACAACATGTATCCCTTCAGTTGTGCGCGCGCAGCGCACATGGTACTGCGCTGCCGAAGGCAGTGGGGACCCGGTGCGAGTTTTTACCCGATCAGAAATGATTTTTTTTAGGGGGCACGAAGGGTCAGGGAAGGAATACGCGCGCGCAGCGCGTGTATCCCTTCAGTTGTGCGCGCGCAGCGCACATGGTACTGTGCTGCCGAAGGCAGTGGGGACCCGGTGCGAGTTTTTACCCGATCAGAAATGATTTTTTTTAGGGGGCACGTAGGGTCAGGGAAGGAATACGCGCGCGCAGCGCGTGGGGACCCGGCCCGACTTTTTACCCAATCAGAATTTTTTTTTTTTTTTTTTCTTTTCTTAACACTAAAATTTTCTGTTAGTGATTCATTATTTTTAGTGATTCATTTGAAAATACTGACCCGCTAGCGGGCGAAGCCAGCTAGTTTCATATTAAAATTACTCATAATTTTATTTAAAAATTTACCATAAGAGCAAGAGGAGCTGTTACAGCCCAGGTGAATTTCCAAAATATTCCAGGAGGCTTGTTCAACATGTATTCCACATCTTGACAAAAGTTTTTGAGACCTGTAAATATGTAAATACTGAAAAGTACTGCGTTTTATAGTGTATATATAGAAACATAGAACAACCATTATAATGATTTTAAAAAAATAATCTACGACAGTAAATAGATTTCTGAAAGAAATAAAAACATATAGTTATTTTAATTTAAAAAAAAAAAAATCCCCTCTCTCGCTCTCCCCTCGAAAACAATTTTGTGTATCGAAAAAAAAAATGTTTTCGATTTCAATCGGTTAACTTAAAATTATTTTATTAAATCAAATTTTAAATAGTAGTAGAAAAAATATGTAAAAATGAGGAAATTAATGGCCTATTTGGCTCATTATGTCCCATTATTTTTCTCTTTTGAACTTAAAGTTCGACGGCGTTGACTCTAAGAGACCGTGCTTTGTTAGACGAACTGATTTATGAGCGAACCGAAATTGTCACTAGAATTCTCACCTTCGTGAATTTTAGATATTAAAAAAATTTACGATGAGAATAATTAACTTACAGAAAATTATTTAATGATTTCAATCGACAGTAACTATAGGAATACAACGTTAGATATCAGACGGACAAATGTCAATATGCTGCATGCAGTTATTGGAATAACAGAACAGTGGTCATATTCAGCAACAATAAACATTGTTTATTATTAATACGAAAACTTGTTTCTCGTTGCAATGGACTATTATTAAATACTCGTTTAACACATATATTACGCTTGCAATGCCAAAGTTTTACCTAGCGGCAATTTTTTGCACTAACTTTTCTTTTTCTTTTTAGAAATAAAAAATGCATACTCTACCGAGCATGCAAGCAAAATTTTATTACATTCTGCCAATTATAGTAAGACCTATAAAGCCCTGAACACCTCACGTTTTTGAGCACTTGGTATTTCACGAAAATTTATAAAACAGTATTAATCAGAAAGAGAGGGAAAATAGAATTTGACACGAATTAATTTTTAACGGTACGCATCTACAAACTCTAATATTTCCTTATATATATATATATATATATACATCAGTTTCTGTTCTTCTAACTCACAGTGTCATAATACGTATATTGATTTTGAAATCTAATTTTTTCTGCCTGCATAATTATGCAATGTAAGTTCATAGGTCACGTTTGAAAGTTAATTTTGATATAAGATAGAGTTATTTAAATTCTGTAATATTTGAAGTCGAGTAAGTAGATACAGAATAAGAAAGATTCAAAGTTTGCTAAAATTTGAAACTGATTTAAGATTTGCTAAGATTTAAAGTTGATTCTTAAATAATCTAACATTAAGAGTTTAAAAAAAAAATATTCTTAAAGGATGAATTTTCAAATTGTTATTTTCAAATTATTGTGTATTTAAGAATTACTTAAAATATTTTACTTATTATTTAATCTTATCGTCACTTACTTACTCCTTTGTTGTGACATTCTCATTTTTCAAAGTTACAAGTGTGAAGTCAAAATATCAGGGAAAATATTTTAATGTATTACCGTAAATCCACATGACACCAATTACTTCTAAAACTGCATAGAAGAATACCGCTACACCAGCACCATAATTATTCAATAGAAGTAGAATAAGTTGACCCATCTGCAAAAATACTTTTCATTGAGTAAAATGACCATAAACAAATATATAATTAAAAAAAAAAAAAAAAAAATCAGTTATGGAGCAACGGAGAAAAATGAGTTTTTCCCCAAATGAAAAAAAAATTTAAATTGAATAAAATTGATAATAAAATTACAAATATTTCATTAAATCTCGTAATAACATAACGCACAGACTTATATCAAAATAAATAGATACCCTACAATTTGATGAAAAATGAATGTATTGTATTAAAATAACTGAAGATGGTTTTTTTCTGTCTAGGTGTGGGTATGTTCTTGTTATTTATGCCATTAAGCAACTCCGACAGAGCCCAAGAGATAAAAAATTAAAGATCACTACGAGGTCTCGGAGTTTCCGAGTGGCATAAAATATAACAATACAACAAAATCAAGAATCACACAAAAAGCACGATAAACTGGAATTAATAAAATAAATTATCTTACTTACGTTTGTAGTTAATGGTAAGCCAAGAGCAAAAAACAATGTGCATACACCTAACGCTAAAAGCCATTTTCTTTGACGAAGAATTGGGAACCTGTCTTTGAGGACAGTCAAAACAGTTTCTATCATAGACATCTATATATTAAAAAATAAATAAAATATAAATAACTAGCAAACCCGTGCGAAATTTTCGCACTTTATTTCTTTTCTTATTTACTTTTAAAATTTGAAACTCATAAATATTATACCAATTTCACCACCTAATTAAAATCTTAATTTACCAGAAGCCAAATTATTATTATAACCAAATTAATATTGTGCAATAGGGAAACCAGAATCATTCAAAGAAAAGTTTCAAAATAAAATTCATGGTTGACGACCCAGTTTTCATACTTCCGCAGGCAGTACAGTTTTAGTAAAGAACCCCCATGGCGCCTTTTAAATTTTAATCGCCAAGAATGCAATGACATTTTATTTATTTTAGCGTATTTTTTTTTTTTTTTTTTTTTTTTTTTTGCAAAAAAAAGAAAAAAATTTATTTTGATTATAAATTTTATGATTGTGTTTTTTAGTCAATTTATGATAATAATTCATATTCTGTTTATATATATATATATATCCTATTTTGATTATACATTTTATGATTGCGCTTTTTAAAATTTCAGCACAATAGTAAGATCTGAAATATATTTTCTAGGAAGCATTCAAAAATCGACATTAATAAAACAAAATCAGCTATAACATTGAGCTATTTAAGATTTAAGTACAGTTATGCAATGTATAAAATATAGACACTTCTATAGCAATGATTAACCCTCTGTTGTCATTTTTATTAAAAAAAAAAAAAAGTCTGAAACTTGTCGATTAGAGATTTTTTCTTTTTCCTCAATTGCTAACTAATCAATGCATAATAAAGCTAACTAACTTCCCTCTTTTCCTTTTAAGTTTATACATAAAATTAATTTGCTTAGCTAATGAAACTTTTGGAATCCATTATAAAACTTTATTTTTATACATTCTTATTTTAGCATCTACATAAAATAGTAATCTTCACGACACCTGACTGATATAATCGACTTTTAGACGATCTTCATGAATATTTAATTTATTTATTTCTCAGAAACTAATTACAGGAAATGTGCTTCTATTATGATAAGTTTATTGAAAAGTTGATGACTTTAAGACTATGTAAACCGTATTAATTATGTATTTTTATAAACTAAGATGCCAGAAAATAAATCCCACCTCTTCTTAATATCGTGTAAGGCTGCTAGAGCACACAGAATTTTTGCAATAGGGCTTACAAAACATGGATTTAATTAATGTGTGAAAGTATCCTTAAAGGCAAAGCACATCATGAACTTTACAAGGCAGACCATGGCAGCAAAAACGTGTGAGGTGTAGAAGATCTGTATTGTACTTCACGTTTTAATGCTTTCCACATATCGCAACCCAGCAAGAAAAGTGCACAATTCAACAAAGCAGTATTTGAAAAAAATCAACTTAAAGATAACGATAAAGCATTGACTAGCATTGAAAATAAAATAACACAACTGCCTCTCAGACTATAATTTTCGAGATAGAGATATGATGCTTTTTTGCACGTTGTGACACTTCATACACACTTTTCAAAGTTGTCACTTTTTGAGTTGTGTCACTTTTCTTGCCGGGGCGTGGTATACGCAACAATATCCATGCCGAGTAGTTTTTTTTTTTTTTTTTAAGTAGCGTTGTCTTTCTAAAATTACTAAAGCCCGTCGCAAAGTACATATGGCAGGAATGGCGGCTATTAGTTTTCAGAAAGAATTCTTACGTGTCAGTTATTTGTCAAGTTCTCTTTATACGTTTCGATTCCCAAATCATGTCAACTAGCTACGCACTGTACGATGATAGATGCTCTGTCAACATGAACAATCTCTCGTTGGCATACAAAGTTTCATGGGTTTCTCTGCATACCCGTACATAATTATCAGCCCGATACCATTAGAAGCAGACTCGTTGGAATAAGCAACATTTCCCTTGTTTTCAACAGTACAGTGGTAGTATTGGCGAGCTGAGGTGGGACGCATAGCTTTGTCACTTGCAACCTTGACAACTTCTATGTTAACCAATACTTATTTTGGAAGGTCCGTTACAAAATTCGCCCACTTTCACATTTGTGATGCCCTAACATTGATATCTGCACTGTAAAAAATAGGTTCTTAAAAATAAGTATATATTGTCTCAAAATAGCCCCGAAACAATATATACTTAAATTTGAAAACCCATGTACTCATTTTTGAGTACATTGACATGCTCAAAAATGGTGTTGACCAATAAGAATCCCAATATCCCCATGTTTGACATGTCAATGTACTCAAAAATGAGTACATGGGTTTTCAAATTTAAGTATATATTGTTTCGGGGCTATTTTGAGACAATATATACTTATTTTTAAGAACCTATTTTTTACAGTGTGTGTTCATATATGAACGTATTAGACGTTTATTTCATGAAACGATGTGGCTTAAATGTCAATGATCCCGTTCATTCAAGTTTTTTTCTACTCGTACTTCCATTGGGGATTCGATGTTTTTTCCCGTATTCTTTATATTCACAGTAGAATCTTGAAATGTGGATATTCGTGCTGGGCGATTGCAACTCCATCTCGAAAATGCTAAGTCTTCTCCCTCACACAGATGCTGGATACTTAGCTCAGTTCGAAGTCATTTAAACTATGATACCTTGACATTGCTTAAGGGAAAAAAAGTTTAACAGCTTCCTTCCACATTTATTTATACATTTATAGGCAACATTTCTCTTTTATTTGCACACAGGCATTTACACCAGTTTTTCTGGCATTTCAGTTTGTATAATTAAAGAAAATGTTGAAGTATTGTTTAAAGCCACTTAATCTTATTAATTTTTAGATTTTTTTTTTTTTTTTAAATTATATGGAAACATGTCAATTTTTTCAATTAAATAGAAAACAAATTATTCATCAATGAATTAATACTTCGGTAAACTTACAGAACTTCCGATTCCCAAAACGAAAAGCATGAAGAAGAATACAATCGACCACAGCTGAGGAATGTATTTGATGATTGCTAACGCTTCTGGATAAACTATAAATGCTAATCCCAGACCTGTAAAATATAGAACAAAATTTTAATACCATTTAGCATAAAATATTGGGTCGTCTGGAATTTGGGAGATTTTTGGAAGAATACATTCATTACATTTTACAATTTTTACTTCCATTACCCTACTACCGTAGGTAATGGAAGTATTGTATTCGGTCTGAAAATTCGATATCGGGTTTTCACCTGATTTACACGTTTTAAGGTCCCCTGAGTCCAAAAAAGTGGTTTTTGGCAATTGGTCAGTGTGTGTGTGTGTGTGTGTGTGTGTGTGTGTGTGTGTGTGTGGAGAATCTTCTCGCTATTATAGCTCAGAAACTAATAAAGATAGAGCTACGAAACTTTAGAATTGAAATACATCTGGTGTACAGATGAAATTTCCAAATTTTGGTGAAAATTGAAAAACCGGAAGTGGGACATCGGAAATCGGAAGTGGAGCCGTAAGTCCGTATCTCAAAAATGGCTCTAACGATTTTCTTCAAACTTGCTATATAAACACTCTATTAGATGTCCTTTCGAATGATATGGTTGGTTAGTTCAGGAAAATTGATAGGCGTCCTGTATAAATAGCTCAATTTCAGGCCTCGCAAAGGCGTTCCTTTAAAAACGGTTGTACGGATTTTTTTCAAACTTTCACTTTTAAATATCCTTTTGTATGTAATTATTGTTTTCCGGTCAATAACTGATCTTTTGTAAAAGTTGGTATCTGAAAAACAGCTCTAACGATTTTCTCTTTAGGTCACTTTTATGTTTTCTGATCACATTCTCTCTCAAAAATGCATATAATACGTGTAATAGTGGGTAATGGAAGTCGTGTGGTTGTTTCACACCAGATTTTCCCCCCTTCTTTTTCACTGTACTATAATCTAAAAAATGAGACATAAACCTTCATTACCGTAAAAAAAAAATAAAGGGGGGGGGGGGGGGGGAAACAGGGTTTGTTATAAAAACATTTATTTCACTACATTTGTAAAATTTATTATGGAGTCAATTCAGTATATAAATATTTGCATTCAAAACAAATAAATATGAAACACTTAAAATTATTGAAAATAGCTTTATTCTTTACCTTCTTTACTAACAACCTCATTTATGTCTTTTGAGTACTTGTGTGATAAAGAACCTAAGACAGCAAAGCTAACACATCCTGCCAAAAGATTAACAACGGTGTCCAAAACACTTATGATGATAGCATCTCTGTAATGAAACAAAAGATTAAATAAGCGTGGATAACTATAAAATTCAGTTTCGACATCTAAATACCAATTCATTTGTGTAAGTATATGATCACTAAATAAAAACATCTAATTGGAGTTTTTATAATCTACACCAGAGGTTGCAGAATTCCTATATTTTTACGTACGTTTTGTTCTTTTGTCTTCTCTTTATCCGAACATAATTTCTTTTAATAATATTATAAAATTATAATATTATTAAAAAATTAAAATATTAAAGAAAAATATTTATTTGAAAATAATGGTGAGAATATAATTAAATGCACGTTAGCATATAGGAACGCAGCAACCTTTTCTATACGTGTGAGTTTCATACATCGCCATTAGGAATATAAATCAACAAGTATTATTCCATATCCATGAAAATGATAAATTAAAAAATCTTTTATGAGATCATTACATTTCAGATGAAGAATAAATTATTTAAAGTGACTATCAGAATGAATAATACTTTAATGATATTTTTTGAACAAAAAGGATTTTTTTTTACACTATTAAATTTGTTTAAAAAAAATTTTTCGCAAAATTTATTAAAAATATTTTTTTTTAATATTATATTTATTAAAATTAACAAAAAAAAATCTGATTAAATGCTATTTTTTTATTAAATATTATTAATTAGATTAAATAATTTTTTTTTTTGTATTTTTTTTCTAAGGTACTATTATTAATACTCATTCTTTGAAAACTAATTTTGCTCTATATAACTTGAAATATGCAGCAAATTATTAACTATTATCATAAGTCATATAGATTATTATTGTTATAAAAATATAAATATTCAATATATTTAAACATTCAGATTTTAAATAAACATCAAACAACAATCAAACAGATTTATAACTTTCAAAATTGTGTTAATAAAAAGAATTATTAGAATAAATAAAATAAAAGCAACATCACTTAAAGAATGACACTATAAATTCTTAAATTACAATATATTGACATTTTATAATTTTTTTTTTTTATTTAAATACTAGTATATAACCCCGTCAAAAATGACGGAATGTGAACGATAAATCTTGAAAACAATGTTTAGATCATGAAGATTACCACGTGATCATTTAAATGTATTTTCAGTTTTTGTTTATAAATCAAATGTGTTTCGATATTTTATAATTTTCGTTCTGAAATTAAAAAAATTCTACCCGATCAATAAATATGAATGACAATAAAAAAACTGCTGGTTGACAAAAAATATAGGCCCGAAAACACAACAGCAACAACACATCCCAGTGTTCCGTTAAGTGCTCTATTTAAAGTCATCATAATAAGAATAATCTAGTGTGTCACTCACATGACTTTCTCTTACCCAGAAATTTAATGCTATAAGTACAGGTTGGAGATTAAGAGGTAAGATAAAGAGTACTGTTATGTAAACCTATGTTAAACAATTCAAATTAGGCTTCGGAAGAGTTTTATATGATAATTAGTTCTGGCCCCCCTCAACCCCCCGTTTCATTAATGCACCTACATTTATATAGAATTTAATTCGGTTATTAAAAAATAATTCAGTTTTAAAAAAATAATTTATTAAAATTATTATTTAAAAAAGTTATCTTGTATGATAATACAGACGATTTCCATATTAGAGAAATAGTATAACACTAAATATCCAAAAAAAAAAAGTTGAATTTATTGTCAATATTAAAGTAAAAAAAAAAAAAAAAAATGTTAAAAATGAAAGAAATCAATAACTTTATTTTAAATTATCGTAGATCGATGGTTCGCCATTCGTTTCAAAGGTATTGGCGAGCTCTTTTGAAAGATACCCATCATGAAAATTTACTCCACTCGAGGGAGGACATCTACCCCAGGGGGGAGGCGAGGCTCCTACATACACAAAAAAAAATTTCCCAGTTGACTATCTCTATTACAAAAAATATGTATTCGTTTCATTTGGTTTAGTGCAGTCTATAGATGTTAAATTCTACTTACCTGCAATTTCTCCCATAGACGTAATGTATTTGAATGTCCCTGTACACGAACCATTTGCTTCATCTTAACGAAAAGCTTACTGTAGCATCCCTATATGATACAGATTTAGAATACCGAGTTTGGAATTTCTGCTACTATTTGTTCTTGAAATATGCTGATAACAGACACACAGACAGACAGACACAGAGACCATTCGCTAAAAACGTGATTTTCGTATTCAGGGGACCTCAGAACATGTAAGTATAACAAAAACTCACGTTCGAAAATTTGACCCTAAAACAATAATTTCTCAACCCTATGGGTAAGAGGAAGTAAATAACGATTCACTTCATTTTACCAAAATACTTTTTTTTAAGACTATCGAAGATCCTGTTTCCAAATACGTAAGCGAAGTGTGACGTCACTGACCGTCCGTGGATGCAAGAAAAAGATTCCCTATATTAATCGTCCATTGTATTTTTTGTAAAAAATAATTAAAAATCGAGGAAAATTATTTCCCGATTTTAATACCCGTATTTGGGTATAGATATGCTATCGTATCCCTGTGTTAGATTGAGTTATTTTGCTGTCAAATTGACAAAATTTTAAATTTCAAAACTGTGTCATCTTTGGCGTTTTTTGTATTTGGCGATTAAAAACATACTACAAAAATATACATGCCAGATGTTTATTTTCGTAATATGTATTGTACGAAATATTGTTTCATATAATTCATCGCTCTCTTAATATAAGTTGTTAAAATAACCATGATTTTTGAAAGGAATAAAATATGTTCACCAAATAATTTGGCGATATATTTTTTCCGCCAAGGATGACAGATATATTATATCTATTCCGCTGCAAAATATGAGTATCTTATATCAGACACTTTATTTAGACATTTGAAAACAAATTTGACTTCAAATTATGATAGAATATTTATCATTTTCCTTTTAATTAGTATATTAGTTGGATATTTATTGTGTAAATATCATCCTTTGAAATGAAATGCTTATGTTTTCAATCGAATCTGGAAGTTTGCTATTTTATTTTTCTAAAGTTTTGAAATTATCCAAGAAAAATAGCTATCTCCATATATCCATTGAATTTTTGTTTCTAAAATATTGCTAACAATTTTAAAAAGAAAAAATTAATAAAAAAAAATGGAACATTCTTTTTTACTTCATTTTTAGACTTTTTTATTACTAATTTTATTACTTTTTTAATACTCAATATACGAAAATATTAGATTCGTAAAAATTTTCAACTTCCGTTTTTCGAGGAAAGCTATAAAATTTAAATTTTATCAATTTTACAGCAAAAACAACTTAATCTAACGCATGCACACGATAACTAATACATATCTATACCGAAATATGGGAATTAAAATCGGGAAATAATTTTCCTCAATTTTTAATAATTTTTTACAACAAATCCAATGGGCGATTAACATAGGAAATCTTTTTCTTGCATCCACTGACGCCCAGTGACGTCATCACTTTGCTTGCGTATTTTCTAACTAACTATCTAATAATTACAGACACTCCATGCTAACCCAAATTCACCTCTACTCTATACTCCCAACCAGCTATCTCACAGTATCTCACCCACAACATCGCCAAAATATCCAGGATCCAGCTAGGGACTTTCTCATTCTCAACCGAACATTTTATCTTGACTCGACATTATCACCTTAGACTACCCTACTTTCAATACTCATTTCAACTGGTGACCTTTACTTGCCCAACCAAACATTCTATCCCAACTATAACTTTACACTCATTTCAAAACTAAAATCAACTGGCGACATTTACGTACTGAACTCGACGCCAATCATAGCTTACAATGTAAACAAATAATGAAGCTTGATAAAAATATTTAAAAACTGTAATATGTTTTAACAAATATTTTTTAAGCGTTTTTTTTAATGAAACAGTCAAAGAGTCGTTCATTCGCAATTAAAGAGTTGTCCATTTGGAATTTGTATTTTCTGAATGGCAACAGTTTATGTTTGTTTTTATTTGGCATTGCGTTGTTTATAATCATGAAGTTACATAATTCTATTTATAGGTTCATGTTTATAATAGCCAGTGATCCGTTATATTTAATTAAACATTACAATTGAATAGTTTTTCAAGGTTTTAGAGGGAATAAATAACAATATGTGCGATACAAAACATGTATGAAAATGATATGTATGTTTTCGTAAGTTAAATTTAACAAACGGGAAAAAAAAAAAAAAAAAAAAAAAAAAAAAGACTGCCAAAAGTCTGTTTTGAAGCGGTGTAAACCGGAATCGTGAATGACAGATGAGGGTCATTATATATATTAATATTAAAACTTACGCTTTAAGAGCATTTTTATTCAATAAATGTACATTTAGTGTCATAAAACAAAATTCTCAAATTTCTTTCCTAAAGTTTACGATCGGTAGGCTTGATATTAATTAAAAACCAAAGAAATTAATATTTCGGTAAAAGAGATATATGTATTTTACTCGCAAACTAATTTTAAATCTTAATTCGAGATATTTTTAACATTAAAAAATATAAACAGATGATAAACCTACTTATAAACATTATTAGTAAATTTATTGTAACTTGCAATCATCACTATGTTTCCGTATGCAATAGTTAATGAGAAGAAAGACTGTTCAGTTGCTTTATACCATACCTTAAAAGAAAACAAATAAGTCTGCATCATAAAATATTCATAACAGTATATTTATCAAAGAAAAAAAAATCAATACTTAAATAAAGGAATATACAATAACAAAATTACATTGATGTCCTTAAGTTTTTCCAGATCCGGCTGGAAGAAAAATTTGATGCCTTCAAATGCACCCTCTTCTAAACAAGCAATAGTCAGTAGCGCTGCTAGTCCGAAAAATGGGAAAATTGCAGTGAAATATGACATCTGAAAAAACATGTACCATTTAAAGTAACTAGAAATGAAGAACAAAATCCAAAGCATTTTATTAATAATTGAATATTTTACTATAAAAATATAATCCACATATTCATATACATTTCTTATAAAAGGAACAACAGTACTGGTAACCGGTTCTACCTCTAATAGTTATTGAATTACTTTAAAGATTTTTTTTTTTTTTTTTTTTTTTTTACGTAAGGGGAATTAGTAAATCCCGAGGAAACTAAGTTTTTAATTTTTGGAGTATATATTCATTTGTAATATGAACATAAATACATAAAACCATGTTTTAAAATAATGTAGTTTGCAAGCATAATGCCCACAGGCAGAGCTCACTGTCATAAAGACGAAAACGTGCGGTCGCAAATGTGTTAATAGAATGTCATTTTTTTTAGTTTTATATCGTCAAGTCAATAAACGCGCCCTGCACGAAAAGTAGACTGCCAGTCACAGTCACTGGTGAGTGGTGTGTTACGTGATCGAAACGGAAAGTTTAATCTCAATCTCACTGGTGACTTTTATATGGAGCTTTGCTTAACGTGTTACATTCGAGAGAAATAAAAACACGTGCTAGCTAAAAGAATGGGTGTACTGCAAACTGCAATACATTTATAACATTATACCAAACAAAAAGTTTCAAGTTCTATATTCAACCCAAAATCTCGTTTCGTGATAAATGAGACCTACAGTGTAAATTGCGGATCGTTCTCAGATTAGAGTCGTAAACAATAAAGGTTCTACTCCGAGACTAGAATCGTTTGTTTGCGATTCTAACTGCATAACGAACTAACATGAATTTATTACCTTTAAATTACAGCAGCATTCTTTTCTTTTTTTAACTGAACCCATAGTTTATAAAATACATGCTATATATCGAAGAAGAGTACTGTTTTACAGAGCGATATTTTGTTGTTTAATATTTCATATCACGGAAGAAACGTCACATAATTTATCATGAACAACATACCATTCATGGGAGAATAATGGGGGTATTTTACTATGCTTTAAAAGAACCAAAGACAAGAAGGAATGCCCTTTTCTTTTCTCTCTCTCTATTTTTTATTGATGGAACACCAAAATTTAAAAAAAATATCTATGCTAAAGCTAATTTTAGAATTTCTCATTTCCTTTAAATTATTAGCATTTGTGGTTACAAAAATGTTGGATATTTATCCATTCAGCTATTACTTGTAGCTGCTATTATCTTATGCAAAAATATATAATTATTATCATGTGTGACTAAATAATTCTTAAACATAAAAATTACCTTTCCAAGGGAACTAGTGCCTTGAATAACAGATATATAAACTATTATCCATGTTAATAATAAACAGAGGACTAATTTCCAGCTAATGGACCATTCATTATCGTCTGTTTCTTGAAGAACCTCTGTTCTAATAGAAAGATATGAGAATAAAACATAAATTCATTTTAATAATAGTTTGTTATGTATATCTTAAATTGTATCTTAAGTTACGAAAAACATTCTTATTTAATATTAAACAGTCTCTTATGAGCATGAAATGAGAAATGGGTTTTAACAAAAGAAATAATTTAACTGCTGGACATATGTATATATATTATATACATACATATATACGATCTCAACATATGCATAGAAAATACACTGAAATATTTTGTAAATAAAATAGGAAAATAGAGTTGAAAAATAACTTGAATAGCTACCAAATTTAAAAAGCAACTTTTTGTCAAAATATCCATAAACGTTAGTCTGTCACATGAAACGTTCCCTTTTATGCCTGTCCCTCTCCTTCTCCGCTTTTTTTTTTTTTTTTTTTTTTACTTTCCGAACATACATACAGGTATGTAAGGAAAATATTGTAACATATCAAAAATCCGAATTTGAGATTTTGGAGTTTCTACACACTTTGAGGGTACCCTGAATTCATATTTACTACTTTTACGATGATGTATGTATGTATGTGTATTGTATACATTTGAGTGAACACGATAGTGTCTACATGCTTTGTTTGAATGAGCTGAAAATTGGTACGTACGTTATAAGTCACTACAGCGCGAAACCTATTCATTTTAATGAATATAGCATTTTTCTTTCTTTCTTTTTTTTTTTTTTTTTTTTTTTTAACCAGGCGACACAAAGAAAAATTCTTTATCATTATGGTCTATGGGCCCAAATTTTTAAAGTGCGATAGCGTCTAAATGCCTTATTGGTCTGAGTTGAAAATTTATACACGTTATGAGTCACCGTCGCACAAACTGTGTAAATATGTGAGAAGGACATTATGAGATATTACGCTTAATTAATTTAATTGCTTATCAGCCAACAGGTGGCACTGATATACAGCGATTTTTGCAATTTAAGGAAAAACTATATCTCAGGAACTGCTGTACATAATTGCATATAAGTTTACATATAGATGCACCTTGACATAAATTAGTGCCTATCAACTTTTGGTGTTAATCGTTCAATAAATGGCGCTACTATACACAGATTACAGCAGTTTAAGCGAAGGCTATATCTCAGGTTCTATTACGTATCATCAAACAAAACTTGATATATGAAATAACCACTATGAGACATTATGCTAATTCAATTTAGATGCTTGTCGGCCAATAGTCGGCGCTGCAATACTGCAAATTCCCTCGATAAGGGAAAGGCTATATCTCAACTTCTATGGTATATAACTGTACGAAATTTCATATACGAGATAACCATTATAAAAATGCATTTTTTAATATATTATTTATAGACAATAAAGCTGTCTTTCTTTGGATATTTAGTGTTAGTTTTGGATATTTAGTGTTAGATGAAAATCATTTGCATTCATCATGTTAGATAATTTTAATAAATAATAATTTTAATAAATTATTTGCACTTAGTGAATTAGAATAGGAAAATATAGAAGAAAGTCTTGTGGTGACCACAACATACTAGTTTTTAATTGCAGAACTTTCTAAAAGTAGTCCTTAAAAAAAAAAAAAATGAACAGGCAAGCGAAAAAAGTGCATAGCAACAACATTTTTCTTGGAATCCCATTTAAATATACGTATTTATTTAGAAATACGTTCTTAAAATTGGGTTATTCTAAAAAATAAAACTGCTACTAAACCACAATTCGTAGAAGAAAGAAAATCTAACCAATCACACGATTTGAATGAGTGTTAAAGCGGATATAGTAAATTAAAATTAATACTAAAAAATCTGGTGAGAAACAACCACACGACTTCCATTACCCACTTTTACACGTATTATATGCATTTTTTGAAGATAAGTGATTAGAAGACATAAAATTGAGTAAAAAATAAAATAGAGTTAGATCATTCAAAATTGGTACATAGTGGTTTCGATACCTACAAATCGATTGCGGATATTTTCGAATTTTTAAAATTATTGGGACGGAGGGGCAAAAAAATAAAAATAGAGATAGATCGTTCAAAACTGGAGCATAGAGGTTTTTGATACTTACAAATCGATTGCAGATATTTTCGAATTTGTAAAATTATTAGGGTAGACGGGAGGGGGGGCGAAGGGGGAAAATAATAGAAATAAGAGTTCGAGCATTTTGGGAATTTTTTCCGAAGGCAGTGAGAACCCGTTGCGACATTTTTCTTAATCAGATTTTGTTTCTCTTTTTTTTTTTTTTTTTTTTCACGTCATAAAAAATTAATACAATTTTGAGAATTCAGTAATTATAGTGATTCATTTAAAAATAGGGACCAGCGAAGCGGGCGTCGCCTGCTAGTTGCATATATGAGACACTTTTGAAGTGGGGTAAAAATTATTCGCTTGTTCAGGATTAAAAGACTTTTTGAGAAAGCAGACGATAAATCTGGAATATATTTAGATGCTGTAAACTAACAATACATGCTTTAATCTGTGGATTTAAGTTGTATTTATTTTATTTAAAATAATCTGGTGTGTCACTCACACTTCTTTCTCTTACCCTGAAATTTAATACTATAAATACAGATTGGAGATTAAGAGGTAAGATAACGAGTACTGTTATATACACCTATGTTAAACAATTCAAATTACGCTTAGGAAGAATTTTATATGATAATTAGTTCTGTGTGAGGGGTCGTTTCATTAATGTACAAAAAACAAGCGATGAATATTTACCTTAAAACATACATTATTTACCATATCTCTATGAGGAATTTATTTCAATTACCGAACAGCTTTCCTGGAAATGGTAAAATATTATTAGTAAAGCACATCCACTAACAACAAATAACTAGTGTGTTGTGGCCACCACACGACTTTCTTCTATATTTTCCTATACAAATTCACTCAGTAAAAATAATTTATTAAAATAATTTAAAAAATTATCTTCCATGATAATGCACACGGTTACCATATTAGAGAAGTAGTATACCACTAAATATCCAAAAAAAAGTTGAATTTAACCTCAATATATATATATATATATATATATATATATATATATATATATATATATATATATATTTGGTTAAAAGTGAAAAAAATCGATAACTTTATTTTAAATTATCGCAGATCGATGGTTCAACCATTCATTTTAAAGGTATTGGCGAGCTCTTTTGAAAGATACTCATCATGAAAATTTACTCCCAGCGAGGGGGGACTTCCCCCCCCCCAGAGGGGGAGGCGGGGCTCCTACATACACAAAAATTTTTTCCCGGTTGACTATCTCTATTACACAAAATATATATTCGTTTCATTTGGTTTAGTGCAGTCTGTAGATGTTAAACTCTACTACCTGCAATTTCCCCCATAGATGTAATGCATTTGAATATTTTTGAGTGTTCCTGTACACGAACCATTTGCTTCATCTCAACGAAAAGCTTACTGTAGCATCCCTATATGATACACATTTAGAATACCGAGTTTGGAATTTCTGCTACTATTTGTTCTTAAGATATGCTGATGACAGACACACAGACCATTCGCTAAACACATGATTTTCGTATTCAGGGAGCCTCAGAACATGTAAATATAACAAAAACTCACGTTCGAAAATTTGACCCTAAAACAATGCTTTCTCGACCGTATGGGTAAGAGAAAGTAAAAACAATAAGATAATCAATTACATTAAAACACCGCTTTTTTAGGAAGTGTGCGCAATGGTGAAAAAAAATTCTGACAATTAGTTAATGTAATATGTTTTCTTTCCTGTTATATATATATATATATATATATACAAAAAAAAATCAGTTTTAAATAAAAACCTATTTCTATAAAGTTGTAGCATTTAGTTTTTAAACAAGAACGAAAATTCATGCGGCACGCATTGATTATTAACACTTTCCAACTGTACGTAATTGTTGTTTCGAGTAACTTTCAGTTGTCTTTGCCTACGTTATCACACAACGACAGACAACAGTCCTGAAAGGCGTACAAAACGATTGATTGAATTCCTAATCATTTTTAAACATTGTTAGAAAGTGTGAACTCAAACGAATACGTAGCCCTTAATGTGTTTGAATATTTTAGTAGTAGCCCTGTTGTTGACGATACTTTATGAGTGAACTGTATATCATTTTAATAATTACTATTCTGAAGCTATTACTTCACAAACATTTAATTAAACTATTATACATATCGTATGTACATATTTACAGTTATTAGAGGACGTATTATTAACGTATTCAAATATGTTGACACCATAGTCAACGCAAACTATAAAAAAGGTGAACCATATCACCGAACAAGATAAACAAGAGAGATGTTACTCTTATAACGAAAAACAATACAACTACTCCGCTAAAGCGGGAATGCAAGTGAACAAGAGATGCGCGCCAAGGTTGCGCATATAGCCAAACTAAGGTGAGCGGCAACATACCGGCCCACCTTGAAACATTGTTTCAAAATTACAGTTCTAATATGTAATAGCATAATTATAATTAATTATACGAAAATATTATATATGCAATTTAAACAATAAAACTTATACAAGAGAAATATTAATAACATTGTAAACAATAAAATAATACAAATGAAATACAATGAACAAATTAAATTTAACTATATACATTATTCATTTTCAAACAATTTTTTTTTTTTTTTTTTTTTTTTTTTTTTTTACTTTTCCAAAGGCAAAAGAGCAATTTTGGAAATAGGTCGTTTATATGTCCCATTTCTTGTTTTAACCGAAGCTACGCGTATTTTGTTATCCTTTCCTGGAATAATTTTTACTATTCTACCCAGAATCCAACTACATATGGGCAAGTTTTCTTCCTTTAATAATACCATATCCCCATTTTTAATGTTATTTGTTTCAAATTTCCATTTGTTTCTTTGTTGTAACGTATTTAAATAATGACATTGCCATTTTTTCCATATCCCTTGAACTATTTTAGTTAATTTTTGCCAGGTATCTAATCGATTATCTGAAATGCCAGAGAACTCGGGTTCGATCACCGCTGTGATGGGTCGACCAACTAAAAAATGGCCGGGAGTCAAGACGTCCAAATCTTCGATATCGTTTGAAGGGGGGGTAAGGGGTCGAGAATTGAGGATTCCCTCAATTTGACAAACAACGGTTAAGAATTCCTCATATGTTAATTTAGCGTTTCCTACTGCGCGTTTCAAATGATACTTAAACGATTTTACGCCTGCCTCCCATAGCCCTCCAAAATTTGGGGCACGGGGTGGCAGAAATTTCCAATTAATATTCTCTGAATTTAAAAAATTAGTAAGGTTTTCATCAGGCTGAGTAGCTAATCTATGTAACCTTTTTAATTCATTATTTGTACTAACAAAATTTGTTGCATTATCACTGAATAATGTTTGGGCTTTGCCTCGTCTAGCAAAAAATCTTTTTAAAGTTGCGATAAAAGCTTCGGATGTTAAATCGCTAACTACCTCTAGATGCACGGCTTTAGTAGGCATGCAAATAAAAATACAAACAAAAATTTTGTTATAGATTACTTTTCTTTGACCCCGATATTTAATTAAAAAAGGGCCACAGAAATCTATACCGGTATAATAAAATGGATGAGTCACATTTACTCGTTCCTTTGGCAAATTTCCCATAAGTTGATTGACCGTTAAAGGTTTAATTTTGTAACACGTTACGCAGTTACGAAATATTTTCCGAGCTAAAGATCTCCCACTAACTATCCAATATTTTTTTCTAACGTGGTATAACAAGGCTTGAGGTCCTACATGAAAGAATTTTTTATGGAAATATTCCATAATCATGGAAGATAATTTATGGTCGTGGGGCAACAAAAGGGGATGTTTACTATCAAAATTTAAATTAGCATTTTCCAGCCTTCCACCCACTCTTAGGAGTCCCTGAGAATCTAAAATTGGATTAAAACAATTTAATTTACCTGATACGGGCTTCCTTTTTTCTAAGCAGATCAATTCTGCGGCAAACTGTGTATACTGTACCTGTCTAATTAAATGCAACTCAGTGTCGTTTAATTCGGTGCTTCGGAGTGGTCCAGTTACTTTATTTACTTTTGCTCTTGTATTCCTAATAAATCTAAAAATAAAACTACATATTCTAATTAATTTACAAAAATTATTTGTTAATGAAAACAAATGATTATAAAAGTTCTGGGGATAATTCGTAGATTGAATTAATCCACACAACACTGCAGGGTTAGCGTCACCCTGGTGATTATTTTTCAACTCACTAATCACAATACTATTATCACTGGGGGACAGATAGTCAGAGTCATTGTTTATGATACTACTGGATTTACTTAGAAAGTCTGGTCCCTGCCACCACAACTGATTATCCATTAAATCGGTGGTAGTTAGACCTCGTGAAATTAAGTCTGCTGGATTTTCCGCAGAGGACACATGGTTCCATGTGAAGTTTTTAGACAGTTCTTGAATTTTGGCAACCCTGTTGCCAACAAATGTTTTCAATTTCCAAGGCTCGGTTTGGATCCAGGCAAGAGCTATTTGAGAGTCTGTATAGAGATAAATATTATTGATTTGTAATCTCAAAGATTTCAAAATTTTCACAATTAATTTGCATAACAAAAGACAACCAGATAACTCGAGTCGAGGGATAGAAACAGTTTTTAGAGGTGCAACTTGAGATTTGCTGCTAACCAAATTGGAGACAATTTCAGAATTATGAATAGACTGAATATACACGGCTGCTCCAAAAGCTAATGACGATGCGTCGGCGAATCCGTGTAAGTTTATTTGTTGTGCTTCAGGAATTAAAACATAGCGATTTATTCTAATTTGTTCAAGAGCTTTTAACGAAGTGGCGAATTCTAGCCAATTTTGAGCAATAGGGCTTGGAATAGGGTCATTCCAGTCCAATTTTAATTTCCATAGTTCCTGCATAAACAACTTGGCTTTGACAATAACAGGACCGATGAGACCCAATGGGTCGAAAATGCAAGCAATGTCTGATAAAATGCTTCTCTTTGTCATAGACTTTAACTGACACAAATTTATTTTAAATGTGAAAGCATCTAAATTGGGTTTCCAGGCAACCCCTAGGGCTTTGGTTTCCTTATCAGAGAACGTGTACTCAGGGTATGTCTCTTTAGAAAAGTCAAGTAAGGAAATATGATTTGCATTCCATTTATGTAAATTCATTCCAGCGCTTTCTAGCAAGTGTATAAGCTGTTTTTGAAGCTCCCTAGTAGATTCTAGCGATTCTTCCCCACTTATTATATCGTCCATATACGAATCATGTAGCAAAATATCGGATGCTTTCGGATATTTCTCGGCTTCTTCAAGGGCTAATTGCTTCAACGTTCTAATGGCTAAAAAAGGGGCACAAGCGGTACCGTATGTTACGGTATTAAGTTCATAGGTTTCAATTTCTGAGTTCACATTATCTTTCCATAAAATTCTTAATAATTTTCTCTGATCCTCGGTAATCATTATTTGGCGATACATTTTTTCAATATCGGCCAAAAACACAAATCGGTGTTGTCGAAAGCGTAACATGATTTCATACAAATTTTCATTAACGACACCTTTATAAATTATGTCGTTTAATGATATTCCACTAGTTGTCGGACTCGAAGCATTAAATACAACGCGAAGCTTCGTAGTAGATTTTTCGGGCCTATAAACGCCATGATGCGGTAGATAATAACAGCCAGAATCATTTAAATTATCAACAATTTTTGTCATATGATTTAAATTAGTGTATTCTTTAATAAAATCACAATAAAGATTTCGCATGGTTGGATTCTTTTCCAAACGATTCCATAACTGCTTGAGCCGTTTTTCTGCGATAGATTTAGACTCCCCAAGGACACTAGCATCTTCCTTCAAAGGCATGACTACCATAAATCTTCCCGATTTATCTCTCCGATATGTTTCTAAAAAATGTTTCTCACACAATTGTTCTTCCTGACTAATTGGACGTAAGTCAATTTCAGGAGCTTCTATTTTCCAGAATTTTTGAATGGTTTCATTAAGATAATCATTGCATGCAGTAAAACCGCAAAAAGTAATTTCAGATACATTGCGGTCTATGGTTCCCGCAGCAATATACCCAAAAACGCTATTCTGAAAGGTGAATTGTCCTAATTTAAATTTATCTGCTTTTAATATTTCATAGAAAAATTCAGCACCAACTAAAGCATTTATTTTAGATTTTTTCCAAAATTCACTATCAGCTAATTCAAGGTCATGTGGTAGATTTAAACTTCTTATGTTTATATTGTGTGAAGGAATGAATTCTGTTATTTTAGGTGTAATTAAAAATTCAATTGGTTCACTAAATAAATCATCTTTATTGGAAATAATGGTACATACTGAAGATTTCACATTTGTCATCTTACCATTAATTCCTGAAATATGAATATCGCATTTCCTTTTTTGCAAATTCAATAAATGAGCGAGTTCTCTGTCTAACAGGTTACATTGACTACCATTGTCAATAATTACACGAACCGGAATCTTTTTTTTATTGCTACTTTCCAAATAAACTATAGCAGTTGACAGCAATACATGTTTTTCACTTTTTAAGATGGGATTATTAATCTCGTTATATAATGTCATCGAAACATCTTTTTTTCCTTTCTGCAATTCAGGATATGAATCATTCGATACAAGCAGGTGTTTGTCTGTTTCTGACGCCGTCTCGCTTGAGTCAAGATTTTGTGGTTGCGGTTTTGATCGGAAATTATTACTTTTTGTTTCTGGCAAAGAACGATGTAGGAGTGTATTATGTTTTTTAGAACAAATATTACAAGAATGATCACTTTTACAATTCGAAACCTGATGCTTGGATTTCAAACAATTAATGCATAACAAATATTTTTTTACTGTTAGGAATCTTTCGTATTCATTTAATTTTAAGAATTCACAACATTTAGATAAAGAATGATTTCTTTTACAAAGGGGACAGTTTTGATCGTTAAAAGAATCATTTTTCGAAAAGAAAGTTTTTATTCTAGTACTCTTTTCCGCATTCATTAATTTCGGTTTCGTATTCGAAACGCATTGTAAGTTTTCTAACACCAAACATCTTTTTTGTAAAAAGTTAATGAAATCGCACCATGTTGGCAATTCTGTAGAACTTAAAGATAATTCAAATTGTTTTTTGGTTTCTTTATCGATTTGTTTTAGAACCAAATTTATGAGTAAGGCCTCCGTAAAAGGATTCATTTCCAATCCTATACTTTTGAGTGCTCGAATGTTTTTTTGACAACTATCTGTAATTGTTCGCAATTTTTAACTAAATCTTGAGACAGATTCTCTACGTTCAATATCTCATTTAACTGAGAATTTACAATCATTCTTTTGTTTTGGAATCTATCTTCCAATGCTTTAAAAAGCGAAATATATGAATCGTCTTCGGTAATTACATCTAGTGCTCTTCCACAAAGTGTAGATTTTAGATAATATAACTTTTGATTATCTGAAAGTTTATCATTCTGATCAATTAAGGTTATAAATTGATCTTTAAAACTATACCATTCATTATATTGTCCATTGAATTTGGGTAACGGAATTTCAGGCAATCGAAAATTGATAATAGAATTATCTGTTTTAGATTCATTTGAAATAATTTCATTTACATTTTTACTAATGTTATTAGAGTGTAAGAATTTTCGAAGCCTTACCTCTAATTTTTCTGCCTCTTCTTCCAGTTCTGCGAATGCGTTGAGCTGAACTTCAAGGTCCGCTTCATCAGCTATTTCGAAGTACTGTATTTTCAAATCATCGAGTTTGGTTACTATTTTTTGAAGAAAATCCTTCTTTATTTCTAGAGTTATAATGTCTTTATTGTCCTCATCAACATTATCCAAATATGTTGATATTTTTGTCAGTTGGCATTTCAAAGTTCCACGTTGTCGATTTAGGATAACTAATTTATTTTTATCCATAATTACTTTCATCAATGAGCACCACCACTATTTCATTATATTACGATTGATCTTCCTCCGGTTCTACTAGACCAAATGTTGACGATACTTTATGATTGGACTGTATATCATTTTAATAATTACTATTCTGAAGCTATTACTTCACAAACATTTAATTAAACTATTATACATATCGTATGTACATATTTACAGTTATTAGAGGACGTATTATTAACGTATTCAAATATGTTGACACCATAGTCAACCCAAACTATAAAAAAGGTGAACCATATCACCGAACAAGATAAACAAGAGAGATGTTACTCTTATAATGAAAAACAATACAACTACTCCGCTAAAGCGGGAATGCAAGTGAACAAGAGATGCGCGCCAAGGTTGCGCATATAGCCAAACTAAGGTGAGCGGCAACACCTGTAAATCCTGAAGGTTAACAAAATCATATTCCATTATATATATATATATATATATATATATATATATATATATATATATATATATATATTAGCATATTATCAATAAATGTCAATTTCTTTATGATTTTTACTGTAGAAAGTTCATTAAATGTAATTTCTAAAAATGGTTGTCCTAAAATGCTATGCATGAGCATTTTTGGGGGTGTCCCTGTACACAAACCAGTTGCACTAGAGCTATAAATACCATTTTAAATAGGGAACGCTCCACAATGAATTTGAATGACACAATTTTTTAAAAGTTCTGAATATTTTCACGGACGCTGCGGGGGACGGACAGGCGAACACATAGACAGATGGACAGTCGGATAGACAGATATACAAACTGAAATCATATTCACACTTAAAAATTGTTAAAAACTGTCAAATCGCTTACTGTAAACGAAAATGCAATTCCAGCAAATTTCCAATAAAAGCCTTCAATGTAACTGCATATTTTTGTGCGGCCCTGTAAATCCAATGCTAATCATACTACTTTCTGTAGAAAGCATACTCTTGTGCATACGAATAACATATCAATTTCATTAAGATTGGTGCAAAGAAAAGTTAATAAAATTTGATTTGTAGAAATACCTCTCAGAGAACGAATGCTTTGGAATACTTTCGGGTGTCCCTGTACACAAACCAGTAGTGGTATTTACTCCATTTTCTACAGCAAACATCCGATAGTGAACTTTAATAATATATTTCAATTTTATTGACATTTGTGCAAAATAAAAGAATTAAAATATAGTTCATAAAAATACCTTTCATAAAACACAATGCTTTGGAATATTTTTGGGTATCTTCGTACACAAACTAGTAGGAGTATTCACTCCGTTTACAATAGAGAACATCCCATAGAGAACTTCAATATCATATATCAGTTTCAAGAAATTCCATGAATATTTACGGTAGTTAGAGCGCACACAGACAGACGTCATTAACAATTTCAACCTTGTTGGAAAGTGTTAAAAACATTTAGAACGTGATAAAAACGTTTAATATAAATGAAAATCAAATTCCAGCAAATTTCCAATAATACTCCTTAATGTATCTGAGTATTTTTGTGTAGCCCTGTAAATCTAATGCTAATCATACTGTATTCTATGAAAAGCATTCTTTTGTGGATATGAATAACATTTTAATTTCATTACGATTTGTGCGAAGTAAAGTTATTAAAATTTGGTTAATAGTAATATCTCTCATAGAACGCAATGCTTTGGAATATTTTCAGGTGTTCCTGTATACAAACCAGTGATGGTATTGACTCCATTTTCAATGGGGAATATCCAACAGTAAACTTGACTAACATATTTCAATTTCATTAAGTTTCGTGTAAAGTAACGGTATTAAAATATGGTTTATATAAATACCTCTCATAGAACACAATGCTTTGGAATACTTTCGGGTGTCCTTGTACATAAAAGTAGAGATATGCATTCCATTTTCCATAGGGAACATCCGATAATGAACTTGAATAACATATATCAGTTTCAATTAATTCCAAGAATATTCATGGGAGTTAGAGCGCGGGACAGACAGACCGAAGTCATTAACACTTTTCATCTTTCTTGGAAAGAGTTAAAAAGAGAAAACCATGCTGTGCAGACAGTGTACACAGATTATTGAAAAACTTTTTTTAAGTGTACTTATCGTTATGTTAATTTATATTCAATATATTTTACACCTTGTACTTTTACAAAATATATACCCTCTATTAGCTTTCCTTCTGCGATAATTTGAAAGCGAAGAAAAGTTATCTTTAGAGCTTTACTTTTAAAAAAGAAAACATGAAATAGTTGTTTATGCAGCCTTGTACATTTGTTTAATAATTTCATACGCATAGTACAATGTATTAAAATTAAATAAATAACACAACTGATAATGTATTTTAGGCAATTTTCCCTTATATCCCATAATGTATCCGAATATTTTTGTGAGGTCGTGTTAACCAATCATAAATGTTAATCATGTTATATTCTGTACGAAATATGCTTTTTATGCGACTTAATAATGCATAATAATCAGAATAATGTGTATCGTTTGTTATATTTTGTGCGATACAAGGAAATGAAAACGTGCTTTTACCTCTAATGCACTCTAATTCTTTTGAGAGTCTTTGTAGAGTAACCCGTTACACTATCTATAGAATGCATGTCATAGTGCATATGAATAACATATCAGTTTCAAGGCATTTTAACGATATTTATGGATATTAGACTACCTATAGACAGACAGACGAACCGAAGCAAACAATTTTCAACGATTAAGTTTACACAACTGTCAAAATAGCATGATCAAAAATTAGTACCGGAATTAAAATCCCTAGTATCCTTATGAAAATAGACATTGTACTATTTTTTATTCCAATGCGAAAACATAAAAACCAATTTTGACCTAAAGCATATTAGTGCTACATATTTATGGTAGCATTTCTATAATTACTTTCATTTAGTGATATACAGTAGAAAATATGTTGTTGTTTTAGATTTGATTTTTCGAAACTGAATTTTTCGATAATTACACGTTTTTCAAATTCCTTGAATATAAAAAGAACCAGGTAAGTTGTCTGTGTCAGAGAGTGTGTGTGTTTTATTATCCGCGTAACTCAAAAACAGATATTAATTTATTAACAGGAAGTCCAAATTCAATATTCTAAATCTGTAATAGGATAATATCACTAAAATTATTTCACTGTGAGATCAGACAAATAATCCGTGTACAGCGGCATACAAAAGAAATTTAATAAACAACACCTTCAAACGAAATTTGCTTTTCTTACTGTGAACTTGACTAACATATTTCAATTTCATTAAGTTTTGTGTAAAGTAACGGTATTAAAAAATATGGTTTATATAAATACCTCTCACAGAGCACAATGCTTTGGAATACTTTCGGGTGTCCCTGTACATAAAATAGTAGAGATATGCACTCCATTTTCTATAGGAAACATCCGATTATGAACTTTAATAACATATATCAGTTTCAATTAATTCCAAGAATATTTATGGGAGTTAGAGCGCGGGACAGACAGTCGGACAGACCGAAGTCATTAACCCTTTTCAACCTTCTTGGAAAGAGTTAAAAAGGGAAAAGTGCACTACGCAATGAGTATGCAAATTTTTTAATCACCATATATTGGAACACCAAAAAACAGTCGAATAAGCTTTGAAAAATTATCTGAGCAAAAAGTTTCTAATTTTTTTTAAACTTGTTTTAATTTTTAAAACGATGAAATGTTTGTATTATCTATATAATATTTCTCTAACGTGGTCCAGTTACGATTTTTTTTTTTTTTACAAACGATACGATAGTGACTTAATAAAGTACGTGAGGATAAAAAATAATACATAAGCAATTTTTAAGCACGAGGACTCAGTTCAGTGATCTAAAAAAAAAAAAAAAAAAAAATGTCTGATGAGATTATTTTATAGAAGAATAAGAAGTATTTTATATAAGTATTTTTAAAGGTTGCATTTGTACAATCTTTGCAAGCGTCATTTTAAATCTAGCATTATTTTAATGATATAAGACCCATATGAATATTTGTCATAAATTGACTAAAACACGCAATGATAAAACGTGTAATCAAAATAGGTGTTTTTTTTTAACACAAAATTATGGCACAATAAATAAATTAATAAAAAAGTACGTATAATGTGGTGAAAAAAATGTAAAAATCCCCATGAGAGTCTTATACTAAATCTGACCTGCCTCACGAAGTATGAAAATTAGGTCGTCAAACATGAATTTTATTTTTAAGCCTTTCGTGAATGATATTGGTTTGATTATCATTAGCATTTCATCCCACAATATAAATTTGTTTCTATTAATAATTTGGCTTCTGATAAATTAAAATTAAAATTAGGTGGGAAAATTGGCCTAAGGTTTATGAGTTTCAAATTTTAAAGTTAAATAAGAAAAGAAATCAAGTGTGAAAGTTTCGTATGGGTTTGCTAGTTTTCTATAATATTCAAACGGGGAGTTGCGGTGGCAACCACCTCACAGACAAAAATATATGTCGAATAACACTGTTTAAAACTCATACTGTTTTAAAAACATTTTGGAAATTATTCAAATGTAATATGTCATATTAATGCAGGATAAAAGAAAGTACTGTGAGTGTTACACTAGTTTATTTTTATATTAAACTATGAAGGGAAAAAATAAAGTACGAGAAAAATTGTCATGAAATCCAATATAAAAATGTCTACTTACATCCAAAAATATTCGGAAGCAGGAACACCATTTTGTGTAGTTCCATTCTGAAAATGAATAAAAAAATATTAGTGCTTATTATAATAATTTTAGAGATTATTTTTAGACTTAAAAATCCCTTTAAAAAAACTTACAAATGTATTTTTATAAATTCTCTCTCTCTTTTTTTTTTTTTTTTTTTTTTTTTTTTTTTTTAAGTATCATACCTTGCACATATGCTACAAAATTAATTTTCTTTTCATTTCATTTGATAAAGTGTGAGTATTTCTGATTCACCAAGGCGTGAGTATTGTTAATTCATACTTTATTTAATTACTGCTTGGTGTATTCATTTTGGATCATACGGATAAATTTGGCATTTGATCCTATTTTTCTCTTGCATTCTAAAATTTTGTAACATTAATTACTTATTTATAATAATTTTCAGCATAATACTGAGGTAAAATATTCAGACTACACAATTAAAAATAATTAATCCGGTAAAACAAATAATACTGTGATATGAAATTAATTGGTACAAAACTGTAAATAAACACCACAAAATATAAAAGCTCGCAACAATTGTTTCCGGTCGAAAGAAAACACGACCTGTCGTCAGACGAATAAAGTAGGCACGAGAACAGCAAATTAAACAGCAAAGCGACAAGGCGTTGCCGCTTTGTTTGCAGCACTCGTACACACTTTATTCGCCTGACGAAGGGTCGTATTTTCTTTCAACCCGAAACAGTTGTTGCGAGCTCTTATATTTTATGGCGTTCATTCAAAGTTTTGTACCAATTACTTTTAAAGGCAAGCTTTGTGGTGCTTTCTTATAATATTGTAATCTTTATTTAAAAAAAAAAAAAAAAAAATGCATATTAAAAAAAAAAAAAAAAAATATGAAAGTTTAAAATTAACCATTTTATTGAGTTTTTACTCGTGTCTTACAGGAAATATTTAAAAAGAAATTAATTAGCTGTTTAAAATGAACAACAAAATTAAAAATTATAATCTATATTAATAAAATCAGACTTTTGTCTGTAAATTTGCCAGAAACAAAAAAAATTGCCATATCTTCACGTTTCACACACCATAAAAGCCAAAAATGACTAGAAAATTTTGTCTGCGTGTGTGCACATCTGTGACGCTATTTTTGTTTGGGTATCGCGTGAAAACGGCTGGACGGAATTCAAAGGCGCTTGGCAGGAATTTAGGTCTTTACCAAATTTAACATTATACCTATCAACTTTTTCAAAATCCCCCCCCCCCCAAGGGCAAAAGTCAAAAACACGTTTATAAGCATAACTCGGCTTCAAATTACTTCACAGTAAAATTGCAAATGAGCAGACTAGACAGGAGTACAAATAAAACAACATCTGGATTTAGGAATTTTAGATTTGAAAGGGGAGGGAGGGGGGAAAATCGAGTTTTGGCGGGAAATTTCGCAACTTCCGGATTTTTGAATAGAACTTTACCAAAAATGGGACAAAAATGTTGAAAAAAGCTATGCGACTTCCTTAGGATATTTCCAAAAGCACATTGTTTCTTTGTGATTTTTTTTTTTTTTTTTTTTTTTTTTTGGGGGGGGGGGGAGTACGAAGAGGCAAAAACCAGACAACTCTTTTATAGCGCTAAATTTGTCATGAGAAATCTATAGGAGCTGCGGTCACGAATTTCGGTGCTTGGATTGTTTATTTGTATCCGATACCTAAAGTAAAGGGATTTATCGAAGTTACCCCCGTTCCCTTCTTTGGGTGAGGCAGAAGTCAAAAACACCTTTGTATGCATAGCTCGGCTCCAAATTACTTCACAGTGAAGAAATTGAACATGGGGAGACTACACATGCAAGTAAAACAATATCTGCGATATAGAAATTTTTGATTTTTTAAGAGGAGGGAGGAGGAAAATTTATTTATGGCGGGAAATTTTGCAAATTCCGAATTTTTGAGTAAAACTCTACCAAAAATGGAACAAAGATGTTGAAAACAGCCATGCGTCTTCTTTAGGATATTTCCAAAACACGTTTTTGAATTTTTTTTTTTTTTTTTTTTGGGGGGGGGGGGAAGGGGGGATAGTATGTGTTACGAAGGTCAAATTCGAGACACCCCTTTTAGCGCTAAATTTGTTCTGGGAAATTTATGAGAGCTGCGGTCACGAAGTTTGCTGCTTGGATTATTTATATGTATCCGACACCTGACGTAACGGGAAATCTAAATCCCCCCCCCCCCCTCTTCAATTCTGGGGAACAAGAAGCAACAAACGTTTTTAAGCATAACTCGGTCCTAAATTACTTAACGGTGAAGAGACTGCACATGAGGAGATTAGACTTGAGTATAAATAAAACATTATGTACGATTTTGGAATTTTTGATTCTTAAAGGAGGGAGAGAAAAATCGTTTTTCGGGGAAAATTTCAGAAATTCCGAATTTTTGAGTAGAGTTCTAAAAATGGCACAAATGTATTGAAAACAGTCATGTGTCTTCTTTTAGGATATTTCCCAAAACACATTTTCGTTTATTTGTGTTTTTTTTTTTTTTTTTTTTTTTTTTTGGGGGGGGGGGGAAGGGAGAGGAGGCGTTACAAAGGAGCAAGCTCGAGACCCCCTTTTAGCACTAAATTTGTTTGTAACGGGATTTTTCAAAATTTCCCCCCTTACCCCTAGGTGTCGGGGGGCAATAAACAAGTGTAGAAACACGTTTACCTGTTTGAATTCGCCTTAAATTATCTTAGAATGGCGAATTTTGGTGTGTGGATGTTGATTAAGTGTACGCATTATGTAGTTAGGTGGGATTTTGCAAAACTTTGAACTTATTCGCTGGGGAAGGGGAAGTAAGAAATGGATAAGTTGCTGCCAAAGGCAGTGGGAATTCGGACTTCTCACTAGAGGTGAGCACGGGCCGGAATTTTGAGGCCCGGGCCCGTTCCGGTAGGAAATAAAAAAATTCGGCCCGAGCGATTTATTTTTTGCTAGTGTACAGCCCGGACCCCACCCGATTAAAAAAATATGTAAAAAAAAAAAAAAAAAAAAAAAAAAAAAAATTACATACCTTTTCTATAAAAACGATTTTTAGTATGTGTTTTGCAGAGGTTTTATATTGCGAAACAATAGAATCTTCCTTAACAAAACTGCTGAATTTTTACAAGATAATTATATATAAACAAAAATTCATTATTACAGACGTACAGAAGGCACAAAGACAGACAGAAAGTCAAATCGAAAATATTAGCACTCAAACAATATAGGACGGTATTTAAAATGGTTATTACTATTAAAAATGCACGTTCAACCATTTCCCCTTATATACCGTAATGTATCCGAATCTTTCATGTGATCCGGTAAACAAAATTTTAATGGCAATCCAACCATATTCAATAGAAAAGAGGCTTTTGCACATGCTCAAAATGATGCTACTTTCATTCAGTGCACTGGAGAAAAGAAAAAGGAGTCTTAGAGAAAAAGTTACAGCTGAAGGATTTGTATAGTCTTCATACCACCTAAACTCTACAGACCATAGGACACAAAGCCTTATACATAGTAACGTATCTAATTTCTTTTGTTTGAACATGTGCGCAAACTAGTAGTGACATGCATACTATTTTGAATAGGAAACCATTTAATATTGCTTGAAATAAAAGATATTAATTTTGAGACATGCGAAAAATATTTGCGGAAAATCAGATCGCGAAACGACAGACTGATAAGCAATTAAATTGAAGTTAGACATTTTTTAACAAAATAAAATTTCATGTGACATACCAGCGTGTAAAATTATGTAAAATAAAACGATTGAAGAAATATTTTATCATTTTCCTTTTTCGTTGATTAAGGAGAAAACTAGAAAAAGGTTCGGCCCGACACGGCTCGGAAAAAATTTCACCCACGCCCGGCCCGGCCCGGCCCGAGTATACACAAAAAAAATTTGAGCCCGAGCCTGCAAAAAAATTTTAAGCCCGGCCCGGCCCGAGAGCAAATTGAAAAATTCGGCCCGAACCCGGCCCGTGCAGACCTCTACTTCTCACGTTGCGAGCGGGAAAACCATCTATCGAACACTGCGGGAACTTCAACTTAGGTTATTAATAATGGTTATTAATAATGGTATAGTGTCCAGCGAAGCGGGCAAAGTCTGCTAGTCATAATAATAAGTTTAATTAGTGTTATTTGTTACAGTTCGAGTATTACAGTGGGTATACAAAGACTTTTTGTGACGATTTAAAAGTTATATAAACTTAAACAAAACTAAAACTTTTTTTCTGGAAGGGGGAAGGTAAGATAGAAGAAAGGACTAATATATTCTTATTTTGAGAAAAACCTTTGTTAAATAAAAGAACTTCCTTAAAATACAAGAATAATTTTGTTTTACTCTTCCATCACATCACAATATTCCATTTTCTATCAAATTGCTCCAAGATAACGCTTATAAAGACGCCATTTAAAGTCCATATGCATAGTAATCTATGCAGACAAATCTATTGCAAAATTTTAATGAGATGCCTATACATATAAAAAATAGATGTAACTGCGACTCCATTTTTCAATTAAAAATCTGGAGTGACTCCACTCGACTTTCCGAACATTGAGTAATTAACGGTTTTGTATATAAAGTCAAGTAAGAGGAGTTGTTAAATAAACAAAAGAGAAAATTATATAGGGTGATGAGTATTTTTCTCCATATAGAACGATGTTTAGTTTAACACTATTCTACTTTGAGTCCATTTTGCTATAACTCTATTGTACTTTGAGCTCATAATGATAGAGAATTTTTCTTTGTGTCCTTGTAAAAATCTAAAAATGCTAGATTCACCAAAATGCTTATACTTAGTGCAACAGTGACTTATAATATTATATAAATTTTCAGCTTCATCGAATAAGTCATTTAGACGCTATCGCACTTTAAAGTTTGAGCCCATATGCCACAACGATAAAGAAATTTGCATTGTTCCCTGTAAAAAGAACCATAAGTGCTAGATTTTCTAAAGTTCATAAAGTTCGTGTGACGATGACCTATAACAAGTGTATAAATTTTCAGTTCACTTGAATAAAACGTTTAGTCGCTATGGCCCTTTAAATAATTTGAGATATGATGATAAAGATAATGATAAAGAATTTTTCTTTGTGTCCCTGTAAAACTAAGTGCTAGAATCACAAAAATCTATACAATTTGTGTGATGGTGACCTATAACATGTATATAAATTTTCAGCGCAAACGGATAAGGCATTTAGGTGCTATCGCACTTTAAATAATTTCACCCCATAGACCATAATCATGCAGAATTTTTTGTTGTGTCCCTGTAAAAAAACTATTAACGCTAGATTCACCAAAACCTATACAGTTCGTGCAACTGTGTAACCTATAATATGTTTATAAATTTTTTGCTCAAATTAAAAAAAAAAAAAGCGTTGAGACGCTATCGCATTTTTGAAAATTTGGTCCCATAGGCCATAATGATAAAGAATTTGTCTTTGTGTCCCTGTAAAAAAATTACAAATGCTACATTCACCAAAATCAATAGGGTTCGTGCTATGATGACTTATAACTAACGTACCAACTTTCAGCTCATTAAAACAAAGTGTTTGGACGTTATCGTGTTCACTCATACACATACACACACATATACATATATCATCGTAAAAATAGTGAAAACGAACTGAGGGACCTCAAAACGCACAGAAACATCAAAATCTCAAAGTCGGATTTTTGACATGATTACAATACTTTTCTTACATATGTATGTTTGGAAAGAAAAAAAAATGGGGGTGGGGGACGCAATGGACTTTTAAAGGTATGGCTGGACCCGTATCCTGGTGTGAAATTTGACTTTGTGAAGACAAAATGAGAGGTTAAGGGGTAACACCACTATAGATTTTTTATTTATTTATTTATTTATTTTTTAAGATGCTTTGAACTTTTGAAAATGTGAGGCAAAAAGTCTAATTCCTGAAAAAAAAAAAAAAAAAAGTTGTTCTGTGTAATTCCGAGCTCCTCCTCAAGCGCCTCGAATGAGTCAAAACGGCCTACCTGCGCCAACTCGATACCCGCTGAGAGATCCTCTTTTTGAATAATACTTCTTCAAAGTGTCCATAGATATCAATAGTGTAGTGTCTGGGTATAGTTAGAAGCATTTCAAAAAAGTAGAATTTTTTCATTTATTCATTCTGTCTATAACTCGTTTCAAAACTGCAAAAGCGTTTTTCTCGATGTGATTTTTCAAAACGGCTCGCAGCATAACTTCAGCAATTTTTAATCTTCCTATTTGAAAAATTTAACCACAACTTTGAAAGGGAACCACGTAAGGAATTTTCGATTAATTAATTTAAACGATATTTATTAACAAATGACTGTTTTTTTTTTTTTTTTAGGGGGGGGGGGGGGGGTTGAATGTTTTTATTCAAACACTCGGCAATTACACAAGAATCAATATTTCTAAAATCCTTTAGGTGGTTCACTAGCTACACTCATGTAGATTACATAGTGTTTTTTTCTTTAGTTCAAAAGTTATAGAGCGTGCCACAGATAGACTCAAATTCAACACGGCCCGGGAGAATTGCTGCAGTGTCGCCATTTTGTAACATTTTCCGACAAAAATCTTTAGTAAATTACTTAACTATATGCTCAATAACTACTCCAGGGATTATTTCGCTATAATTTTTTCTTCATAACTTCCCCCCCCCCTCCCCAAAAAAATGAAAATTACTTATTATCAAAAGTATGAAATATATTTTAATACTGAAGTTAAATCATCTTTAAATTTCAAAAAAAAAAAAAAAATTTGCACTGATATTATATTATTGTATTTCTATATATATATACACACCTTTGATAATAATCAGCTATTTTCTCCTAACATTTTATATTTTATGCTTTTTATTATAAATAAATCCAGCAGTAAACACGAAACCATCGTCCAAACTTTCACCGTTTAAATCAAACATTTTAAGCACTTTACTCCTCTTTATAGAAACTAAATAGGTTTCTACTTTATTCAGATAAATATATTCAAAAATCATTTTAAATATAACTACAAACTGTCACTTTTCACCTTCGAGATAATTTTCATATAAAATATGCGCATTGTAACTAACATGTTTTGGCTTTGCGAGGCGTGTTTGTGCGCATTAAAGTATAAAGGAAATTTTTAAAGTTTTGTTTACTGTTTCTAGAAATATTTAATTAATTTTAGGACATTTTTTTTCTACATCAGCTTTTGTTATATAATAAGAGGAGACATATTTTTGTTGTACATGAATTTCTTTTATTTTTTCGATCAAATCTAATTTTTTTTTCTTTCTGTTTGGTTACTTATGTCACTCATTTTACATGTAGAATTATGAACCATGTATTCCGCATGTATTTTCCATAAATTTTCTCTTTCTTTTTAATATTATGATAGTATTTCTTTTTGTAATATATATATGCATAACCTCTGATATTTTTACTTCGTGTTTTAATTCATGGAGATAATCAAAATCGTTACAAAAATGTCTGAACACCCTTTGTATATTTACGAAGTTATGCACGCGCACGACATATTTTTATCTATTGTTTCCTCAATAAAGAAAATGTTAATAAAATTTTACATAAAAAAATATTAATCATTTTATGTAAATAATAAAAGAATAATTGTGTTTTTAAATAATAAATTGTTGTTCAAAATTATAAGTTAATAAATTAAAGTGTGATGGTATATTTTGTGACTATCCATACTACCACATCACATAAATAGGCTTAATAATTCTTTGAACGGCGATATTTCGCAGCAAATGTTGCCGAAACTAAAATCAACCTTCAATTTATCAACAAATGAAATGTGTAACCAGCTTAATATAAAACATCATTGTATCTTTTATACCAGTTACAATAAATATTACAAGTATTATCGCAATATCCGTTTTGTAGACAAAAATTATTGAAGGAAGTGTCAACTGCATTTGCATTGCAACGGTGATAAAAAAGCAATTTGTTCAGTCTACTTTAAAACATTAAAAAAAAAGAAAAAGAAAGAAAGAAAAAAGAAAAGAAAAGAAAATGGAAATTTGAAAATTAGACATTCTAAAGAAATTCGCGAAAGTACGAAGGAAAAAAAATAAAGCCTCTCCGTTCAAAAAAGAAACTTCATTAAAGTATTTCGGGAATACATTCTTTGAATAACCAAACACACACGCAATTAAAAGAAAATAGAAATGTTTTTAATACCTCTACGTGAATAATCTTCACTCTTTTTTTTTTTTTTTTTTTTTTGGTGCAAAATTAATAATTCCGTTCAAAATTAATAAAATAAAACAATCACTATCTATCGGTCGATTCTATCAATATATAAATAGAAGTAAAATGGATTTAATTCTTAATAGTCCTAGAGTAAATTTTAAATGAGGACATCTTTGAAATAATGTTTATGTATAGTACTAATAATCTGCTGACATGCAATATCAAAATAAATATGTAGAATAACTTTTATATTTTTCAGTTTTTATTTTATTTTATTTTTCTTTAAAATGAATTATCATATTACAATACATTTATACAAAGCACAAAATTGTGTGAAAAAAAGACCTCATAAAAAGACGAATATTACAAGACCATATCAAAATAAGGGAAAGTTCCGACGGAAAAAATTAATATACTTCGAATTATCTTCAAACTTTTAAAAATAGTTTTCTTTTTAATTCCTTCAGTGTAAACTACTACACGAGACATCACCATTAATTTGATCAAACATGCAAATTTTCGTTGCAATTTTGTGTGCAATCAATGCAATGAATAAGATATTCTGTAAATATGCACAACTGTATATATTTGATAATTACATTTCACTTAAAAACAAATGTAAATCATTGAAAATTTTTTAATTTAATGATTTTATTTATTTATTTTTTTAATTCTCAATGTTGTCCGAGTATTTTATTCGTTCTTCTCCTCAAATAAAAAAAAAAAAAAAGAGAGAGAGAGAGAGAGAGAGAGAGAGAGAAAGTGGGTTCATTTCAAAAGAATATTTTTAAAAAAGAAATTTAAATTACTCAATTATATTTACTAACATCTCTAAATTTTGACTCATTTTAAATAAAACAAAATTTTTCCCATAAATATTTTTTTCTGGGTTAGTTTTATAGCTGCTAATCATTGCTTCTTTTGACTAATGAGTTTTTCTACTACTAGCATACAAAATAAACAATCACTTTGTTCGTACACAACATAATTAAGAAAAAAATGTAGGGTCTTTCTTACTTCTGAAAATGTGCCGTTGGGATAATGACATTCTGTCCAAGGAAGGCAACTGTTCATCGATGCAAATATGTAAAAAACACTTAGAGCCATGAGATAATTATAAAATATTAAAACATATGACAAAGAGATGATTTGAGCGTAACCGATACCTACAAAAGAAAAGAAAACAATTGTACAGTACAATATACAATTAAACACATAGATGAAAATCTATCTGCCTCATGCGAAAATTTTCAAATGCACCACAGAAAATTTAACTCATAATATACATAAAATGGCACGAATAGAAAGAATTTTACGAGATGTTTGTAACATTTTTTTAAAAATACATATATTCATGACCATGTCTAATTGAAAATTTAAATCAATTGATGAACATTGTTCAGTTCATTACGTAATATCAAATCCGTAAACAAAGTGAAAACTTGTGATTAGTAATCTTAACTGCAAAAGAAATATTTTCAAAATAAAATTATTTAACTTGTAAATATTTAACTCCCTAGTAAATTGTGTTGTTGTTACTTATACCACTCGAACATTTCCTAGGACAGAAACTACCCGGATTAAAGGTGGCAGGAGTGCGCCTTACCGTTTCAGAGAGGCACCACAAGTGGTAGAAGAAACTGGCGAAAGCTGGCAGCACCAGCAAACAAAAAGAGCTCTGATTCAGATCAGGGCCGAATAAATCCCATGATCCAGCACCCCCAGGGGTGTAATTTTGGTGGGAACTTAGAGGATTCTTCAAACACGACAGTTTAACGTGCAGCAGTCGTTATTAGCGTACACGACGGTCTTCGTCCGACTCGAGGATCGAACCTGTAATTTTTCAATTGCGAGCTGGCTGCTCTTAAATAACAGGCTACCGCCTCTCTCACCACAAGGTAAATTATTACTCATTATTGTAAGTATCTCACTTCAATGACAAAATATTAAATAAAACAAAATTTAGTCCAAAAGTTCTCTGTATCGCTGCCCTTTTAGAACGAACGACAAACTAAACCATAAGCCTAACAGAAGGCAATAAACATTTCCAAACAACTATAAAGCAGCATTTTGGTAGACGAGCGAAAGCATTGTGCTAATATTCACTCCAAATTTCTCTTCAATACTGAACTTCCCGCCGAGGCATTTTTCTCAAAAAGTATGCTTTGTATCAAGATATTGCAACCCTTTTTTTCCCCATAATTTTTTATGTGCTTCAACGTGAGATCTGTACGAAGTTTCTAAGATAAAACCTGGCGTTAAAATACAAATTTAAGTAGTCCTGTCGTACTAAATTCTGTCATAGGCAGAATTTTATATACATCGAAATACTCCTTTTACTTTTTTAATTTTCCTATTCTTAAACATGGAAATAATCAAAGATGGTTTTAGAGATTTTCTTTTTTTTAATCAAAATGAGGGGGGGGGAGGGGTCCTCATTAAGGGGTTTCATCAGTTTCAAACGTTTAAAAAAAAAAAAAAAAAAAAAAAACGCATTTTTTCAAATATAATAAATAAAATTTTCAATAGGTAAAAGAGCAACATTTAATCAGTATTTTAAAAACGTTCATTAAAAATTTTGGGAAATTCTGCTGCTGGGACCTAGTTTTCAGAGACCCTTCAGAAAAGTGGTGGGCACCGATTTTATTGAAAGTGTTCGCCCTTCTTCAAAATAAAATTTATTAGCTCTTGAATATAGGCTTTAAAGAGGGAAAAAAAATTGAATTTTTGGCAGAGTTGTATGCAAAAACAGTATGATTTTGGTACATTTTACCCCTCGTATAACCTTGTAAAATTAATTGTAATTAAAAAAGGGTAATTATAAGATAAAAAACTTTTTATAAACCATGTTTTTAAATTTTCTGTTGAATCATAGCTGTAGAAACTACATTAGCACTTTATCAATGCGTATAAATTTTTTAAAGTGATAATGACGTCAATTTTTGTGAGTTACATAATTTAACTTTTTACAATTTTTTAAAGTTCACGTTTAATTAAATGTATTTATTTTTATGTCAAAAGAAAATAAACTCGTATTTTATTTATTTATTTATTTTGGCAACAATTAAATTATAGCTAATATTTTAATGGCTATTTTTATAGCTTTTAGGAGGTTATTATTTTCATATTTTAATTAATTAAAAGAAAATTAATCAAAAATACGAAAATCGGGCTTCGAAGTATTGTGTTGTCACCGGGTTCTGAGCTATTCTGAAATTTTCAAATGTCTAGCTAGTAAAGAAGTTAGTTAAAAATCCATTGCAAGATTTGTACCGGACAAACAAACAAACAAGAATCGAAGTTAATGGTATCGAAGAATTATAAGAATTGATGTTACATGGTAATCCTTTGATCAAGCAGATTGACAATTCTATTTTGGAAAAGTGTACAAGATTTTAATCAGGTCGGTACGTTAATTTTTAAGAAATTGTGTCCCTTGCTTTTCTGAAGGGTTTTTTAAAAAAAACTTTACACACCGGCTGTATTATCCCTTTTTTTTTTTTTTTTTTTAAGAAATTTTCATAAAATATTGTTTAAATGTTTATATGATTAAAATTTTGAATTAAAAAAATTATTTAAAAAAAAAAAAGAGGGGATAGGAGAATATTCTTTTTATTTTACTTTTGAAACCCATAATTAAAGTAAGCGCAGTAGATTTTAAATTCAACAGAAATAATAGTTAATATTTCACAGCTTACCTGCAATTTTTTCGTATGTTTCTTATTCCCATGTAATCCATTTTACTCTTTTTAAATAAAATAGGCGAAACAACATCCAGCTTATTTACATGTTTTTATAGAGTATTATTTTTTTATATTTCATATTTTTACATTGAGTTAATCGTTGAGAATTTGTTTTGTTCTACATATAATTGATACATTTAATATTAGTCATACTTAAATTTATTTTTCTAATCCGCTGTATAAGCATTTAAAACAAAAATATGTTTCTTTACTATATTTTTAAAGAAGACGGGAAAGAAAAGAGGCAAACATAGAAAGTCGATAGCCATTGAATTTTTTTCCCCCCTATATTGAAATGAAGAAAGTATTTGGAGTAAAATTTTTTGACTTCTGTTTTTTAGACAAATTTAGCATTCTGGGAAGTTTAGAACACAATTTGTCCATTTTTTAGAAAATATTTGTTTGTGTATAACAGTTTTATGCCAGTTTTAGTTCGAAAACTAATGTACAGAATTTCATACAAATTTATATGTAGTTACACCTTGATATAAATTAGTGTTTTAATCTTTTGATGCAAGTCGCCTTACAAGTGGCATTGTCACTCTGTATCTAAAAATTTTAAAGGAAAAGTTTTCATATAAACGTAGACATAAGAATTATTTTTAATCAATCACTATGGAACTGAAAAATTTTATTAAAGTAATAGTCAAACTAGCTAAAAGTTTTGTGTATGTACACTGTTCAAAATTTTATCCTAGATTGAACCAAAAATTCGCACACGGTAGCTGCAATCATAAGATGGTGAAACTTTTTATTATTATTTCCCGCTTGGTTTAACCAAAGCTTGGTATTACACAGTAAATGCAACCATACGACGGGGATTTTTTTTTTTTTTTTTTTTTTTTTTTAATCACTATTCAGTGCTTTTTTTTTTTTTTTTAATAAGAAGCACCAATTCATGATAGATGGTTTCACTATCGCATAGTTGCAGCTACTATAGAACTGAGTTTTGTTTTAACCCTAGTATATTGCAGCCATTGTAGTACCAATATTTGGTTCAAACTTAAATTGAACTTTTTAACAGCGTAGAAGCATTGCTTTATCAGGGGTAAGATCCCCGTCGGGAGCGTAATATTTTCTGAGCATTTTTTTTTTTTTTTTTTTTTTTAAGAACTCGTCGATACCTTTTAAACAAATCATTAGACCATTTTTTTTTTTTTTTTTTTTTTTTTTTTTTTTTTAACAAAAAGCTAAAACTTTTTATTTCTCATATTTTTACAAAAACACGCACTGAACTTTGGATTTAATTTACGTGAGTTTGTTTATAAGAAAAAAGGAAAGTTTAAATTGATGAAACTTTTATGATGGTCACAATTCGCCATTCCAAAACTGTGAATCTCTAAGTTGCTTTTTTTTTTCTTCCAAGGACTTACAGCTCATCCATTCATAATCAGCTGCATGTCATTTTAGTTGGCCTAGATCATCTTAAGACAGTTTGACGAATAAGCTAATGATAATATTATGAATGCAAGCGGATTTCTTTTGAATAAAGCTAAAAGTTTTTATTAATGTTTTGTGTTAGATTTTAAAAATATATTCTTTGATGTTTTTGAGATAAAAGAATTTTAAAAACGTACATTATTAAAACGCATCCCATATTAAATAATCTGGTGTGTCACTCACACGACTTTCTCTTACCGTGAAATTTAATACTATAAATACAGGTTTCAGATTAAGAGGTAAGATAACGAGTACTGTTATGTTAACCTATGTTAAAACAATTCAAATTAGGCTTCGGAAGAGTTTAATATCATAATTAGTTCTCTATGGAGGGGGCTGCCACCCCCTCAGCCCCCCGTTTCATTACTGCACCTACATTTATATAGAATTTAAATCTGTTTTTAAAATTAAAAGGTCACTTAAAATTATTCAGACAACTTTCACAGGCAATATTCCTTGGAACTTATTAGTCCTGATCAAACTTATGTTAATTTGAAAATACAACTTTTGGATCTCCTGAAATTATTCGTTTTTAAGTTACTCTAAGACCACACAGACAAAGATCAAATGTTAAAAAACTTAACTTCGGTAATCAGGAAGCCTCAAAACGTGTACATGTGCAAAAAACAAGCGATGAATATTTAGCTTAAAAACATTTATTATTTATTATATGTCTATGAGGAATTCATTTCCATTCCTGAGTAGTAGTACTTTCCTGGACATTGTAAACTATAGCAAAAGCACATAATATAGTAAAATATAGTAAAGCACTTCCACTAACAACAAAAAAGAATGTTATCGCTTAAATATTTGCAGACCTGTATACATTTTGAAGATTATGTGCAAACCTAATGGTGTACCTAAACATAATCCTATAGTAATAATACATGGCACAACCCTCAAATACACTTCCACCAATTTTCAATTATTGTCGCACTATAATCCAGTTCTTTTGAACACTGAACGATTTCCTTACCATATTCTACATGTTTTCACGCATATTTAAAATATATATTCGTTTCATTTGGTTCAGTGCAGTCTGTAGTTGTTAAATTCTACTTACTTGCAATTCCCCCCCCCCATAGACGTGATGTATATGAATTCTCTTGGGTGTCTCGGTACACGAACCATTTGTTTCATCTCAACGAAAAACTTAGTGTAGCATCCCTATGATATACATTTAGTATACCAAGTTTAGACTTTCTGCTATTTTTTGTTCTTGAGATATGCTGATAACAGGCAGACACATACAGACCAACCGCTAAAAACATGATTTTCAATTTCAAGGAACTTCAAAACGTGTAAATATAACAAAAACGCACTTTCGAAAATTTGACCCAAAAACAATACTTTCTCTACCTTATGAGTAAGTAAAAAGTGACCGTAATACTATAAAAAATGTATTCCTGGGAATATTAACATCTCTTGATTCTATAAAAACTATTGCTGTATTGACCTCATAAAACTTTACGTAAACATTTTTGGGGGATTTTAAAGTCAAATGCTTACATTGTACTTAGATTAAAAAATTGCTTGCTTCAGTATAATTATCAAGCATTTATATGAAATATTAGCAATTTTTATTTCATTTATACTGTAGCTAGTTTTTGTAATATATATATATATATATATATATATATATATATATATATAAAACACGACGACAACTTCTAGTAAACGGAGATGATAGTTTTTATTCTATTTTATAGAACAGAATAGAAGAGATAAACATTGTGTGCTTGTAAGATTAAATTTCCTTTCCTAATTCGAAAATTTGAATTGTTCACGCAATAAAATAAAGCATTTATAAGTTTATATTTAAAAGAAAACATACTTTCGTATTAACCACATGTCATAAGCTCATGTTAACAAAGATCACTAAGTGGATGACACAGATTCTGGTAGATTAAATATAGGTTGCTATAAACATCGAATGGTAGTTCTAAAAAAGGCATTCAAATTAATTCGTTATAGATTCGTCAGTCACTTCAAAATGACGAATAATTATTGCAAGTGGTAATTCAAAAATACCCATAAGGAAACTGATAACCCATTAAACGCCGTTATGTGAATCCCACTGAAAATTTTTGAATTTTCACATATTTTGGGTTTGAATGTGCATCTCTAATCATATATGGTTTAAAAAAAAAAAATGTTTTGTTAGAAGATATGACATGTTTCCAAAGTGGGAGATTTGATACCTAATTAGGGTAGAACAGATGTTGAAAAACCTACAAAACCCTTTTAAATTATTTTTCTTGATCCCTGTTTGTTATAATTTAAGAAAAGAACGGGTTTTTTTTTTTATATCCATTGTTTTAAACCACTGCACTCGAATGAGATATTTTTGATGATTTTTTTTTTCTTTGCTAATGTTTTGTAGAAAAACAAACGTCTGTTTAAATAATTGAAAAAAAAAAAAAAAAAAAAAGAATCGAAGTAACATTACAAATTTTTTGAAAAAATTACCAGCAAAGCTAGGCGTTTCAACATTTAATGTAAAAAATAAAAAATATATTTATCTTAATTACTCGCAGAGAAAAAAATTCTTAAAAAATTGTTCCCGCAGCGGGAGCTTCGGCGCCTAATGGTACTTAAAAGTAAATCAAGTAGTAGTTGTCTATCATTACAGGTAACAACTAATCTATATAGTTTTGAAAATAAAGAATCAAAATGTTAAATTTTAAAAAGCATTACAGTTGGAATTTTTTTTTATTCACATACAATAGTTACTGTATATTTATATTACCTTTAAAAGCAGGAACTATTCTCCACATTTTAATAGGCCCTTGACTACAAAATTGTCCGAGTATAAGTTCTAAATAATACAGAGGTCGACCAATAATGCATAACAATATGAGATATGGAATTAAAAAAGCCCCTGAAATAAGAGAAACGGGTAAATAAAAATGGAAAATTCATCTTATAACTTTCATTAGTTATTTTTATTTATTTATTTATTTATTTAGTGTGTATGAAATATTAAGCCTTTTAAATTATGACAATACTTATAGTTTAAACTTCGTCTTAACAGTAAGTGCCAAAAATTTTCTCAAAATGAACTTATCAAGCAGATTTTATCTAAATTATATGTATATATTCATCTTTTAAATAAAAAAAGAATATATATATATGAATTTTTTCTGTATTATATCTTAACATTTTGTATAAGGCACTATTCTTTACAATTATTCTCGTAAAAATATCCAAAGACTAAACTCATGGTAAAAAGACATACTGGTTAATTAACTTCTATGAAAACCCAGTTTGATAATTTTAAAAAGGCATGGTATAGTTTATACTAAATATGTTTGTAGACATTTATATTAAAAAGGCTAATTTTATAAATTTTTCTTTATTTGTGTTTGTCCTAGTCAATTCATTAATGATTTTGCAAGTGATTTTACCTCCACCATTATTGTAGGCTACATTGGGGAACCTCCATATATTTCCCAGCCCGACAGACATTGAGAGACACAGGAACAGACTTTGAATACTTTTAGACCATTGACCACGCTCTGGAACATCTTTCTTTTCTTCAACAACTGTTGTTTTGGTACTAAGCTAAAAGAAAAAATCATAGACAAGATTACATAGCACGTTTCCTTAACTATACTATTTATGATTTTTTTCGGTTAATGTATTAGTTTAAAATTACATTAAAGCCACTTAAGAACAGCTAAATAAATACGAAGTAAAAATTAAATTTGATTATAAGTTTCATGAACATTGAGCAAGTCATATTTATAAATAAATAATGATAGTAATAATCATAAATTTGTACGGTTTTAGCATGTTTATGATCATGAAGAATTCGACTCATGTGGCATGAGCTGTTCAGGCCAGTAGGTCGGAAAAGGGGGCACAAAACACGCCAACAGGACAATCGTTTGAATACTGGAATCCGAACTATTACAAACCAAAATGTTACGAAATATCATTGTATTTTAGAGTGTAAGTGAAAAGAATTGATAGCCGACGACCAATATTGGGTCGTCCAGAAATTACAATCGTTCGTCAAGCCGAAATCTACAATAAGTTCACAGCGTCAGAAAGACAGTTGTGTCGCAGAGAACTGCGTGCAACGCTCACAACCGCTACATCAGTACAATTTTCAGATAAATTATTTACTTGAGATTCTATCATAGTAGTCGTTATATCAAGGGACCATCAGTTTTTCCTCCCCTTATGTCTATACGAAAAATTGCGCTTGTTTAAACTGGAGTAGGGAACATCCGACTGGAGCCAATGTGATGCTCAGTAAGAACGAGATAGTGTAAACACTGATTTTCATCGGATAACGATATGAGGAAACTGTTGAACTTATAATCATGCTGAAAAATACCACAGAAAATATCATTTTCATTTGAACACAGTCATGGTATGAGCAGCATCATGATGGATGCCCGATCAGTTCTCCATATTTTTGTAATAGGGTTTGTGATTGCGAACGACACAGAGACGAAATTCTTGAGCCTTGTATTCTCTTATTTTGAAAACCAGGCGGTCCTGACTTCGTACAATGGATGATAAATCTATCCTGTAACGCTGAGGCTCTAATCGACTTCTTTGAAATCAAAAATACTTATTTTATGCTGTAGCATGTTCAATTAATCTGATCTGAATCATATCGCGCATTTATGGTATACGCTATCGAAATAATTCCCAGTCATCCCGTACCACCAGGCTTCGTTCCAGAACTGAAAAAAACTCTTCGTAATTTGTCCACATTTCATTTTGCCATATCATAAGTATAAACAAGAACGAAAAATCATGCGGTATGCATTGATTATTAACACTTTCCAACTGTACATACATATAACTTTCAATGTCCTTTGCCTACGTTATCACACAACGGACAGACAGAAGGAGAGAAAAGCATGCAGATATACTTATCGAATTCATAATCACTCTTAAACATTGTTGGAAAGTGTTAAAAATGCTTGACGCAAAAGAAAATGCGTACCTTAGATTCAGATTGCAGCCCTTAATGTATCTGAATATTTTAGTGAAGAACTTCTCATCCACTTTATCATAAGCAAGTATAAAAAATATCGTTGTGTAGCGTGACTAACTACTAGATAAAAAGATCCGCAAATGTCAATAATCTGATGACTGATATTTTTATTTAAATTGATTTAAACTAAATTTTCAACTCTCTCCTATGCCCGGTTTTCTTTCTTTCTTTTTTTAAATTGTTTCTTTATTTTAATAATAAAAATTATCGTTCTTTTCTAATAGTTTTACACCATTCCCACTTATATTTCCTTCATTATTCACAAACTACAAATTAAGCTTGATTTTTTTTTTTTTTTTTTTTTTTTTTTGTTAACACCAATGTATGTAATCAACTTTATCATCTGTTTTAATGTACTGCTCGATTATAAATTTCCTATAGACATTTCAACTGTCCCTTTATAAATCAATTAAACAAGTAAAAATAATTATTAAAAAAAAAAAAAAAACATTTAGTTAATAATTCCAAAAAGAATGTATCTTTCTTGAACGAGTTTCAAATTATGGTTTGGGCGAGAATTCGCCGAATATTTTAGAATAAAAGGATTTGAAATAAAATATGTAATTTAATGACAAAATTAAACATTTTATAACGATGGCTTCTCCCCTCCTCAAGTCCATACAGAAATTTATGTGAACACTAGTTTTAAAAATATTTTCAACTGTTTTAAAAATATTTTCAACTGTTTTTGCAAAAGTTAGAAAACGGTACACATTATTTTAAAACTTAAAATGTAATTATAGTATTGAAGCCTAAGAATATTATTGACCACACCAGATTATTGTAATTAATAAAGTTTAAAACCGCTTAGAATTTTTAAAAACTTCATAGGATAAGTGCACCAGTGATTGACACTTTTAGAGCAATCTCTGATGTTTTTAATGTTCTAGTCATCAGAAAATATTTCTAGAAATCTTAAGTTAGTACATATGGTATGAAAGACATTTAGAACCACATATACAGTGGTGGACATAATTATAAGACACCTATCTAATTTGACAAATAGTGAAAGAAAAGATTCAGAGCTTAAAAATGTTTTATCAAATACGTCAAAAACAAATTTATTCTGTTATCACACGTAATAGTTTTACAAAAATGATATTTTTTATAGAGTTTAATAAAAAAAATTTAAAAATATCATGGACAAAATTATAAGACACCCTAACATTTTAATTGAAACACCTGCTTTTTTTTTTTCGAAAATAATGTGCAATATGCAAATTTTCTGCACGCTGTAATGACGTCAGCAGTTAACTAAAGCAGACGATAACCGACTTCACGCATTTACAAACATGCTACGAGGTACAGAATTAAAATAAAGTGAAATTGGCGAAATTTGGAGATTAAATGGAGGTGGTGCTTCAATTAATAATATTTCAAAAGTTATTAACCCTTTGAAGCAGATTTCTCATCAAACATAATTTTTACACTTTTTTGATAGTTTTAAGTTATTTTAGATCTAAATAAGTGGAAAATGTTATATTTAAAATTTTAATTAATTTTGGTTCTAAAATATAGAGTGGGGCACCGGTGTCCCTTTCTGCGTTAAAGGTAAATTCATCATGCCCATGAATAAATATTTTTACAAATTGCACTTATTTACAATTACTTAGATATAGGAGTAGCAATAATTCATTACTGATCTTTTTTAAATAATCACATTTAATTAGAAATAAATTTTTGAAATTGGTTGATAAAATTTTTTCAAACTACTTTTATTTAACATTTTTATTTTAGTAAAAAATTTACTCTGATAATCTAATAGATTTTTTATAGTAACTATTAGACTCTCTTTTATAATAAAAAACTATCATATAATAATAATATTTGTAATAAGAGAGTCAAAAAATAAATAAGCAAAAGGGACACCGGTGTCCCATCTGCGTCAAAGAGTTAAACGCTCTAGATGTGCAATTAGAAATGTTTTGAAAAGAGGAATTAATGGGTCGGTGATTAAAAGATCTGGACGTACTCCTTGCTTGTCCTCGAGAGACTGACGACATGTGCTTTCGCTCGCTACACAGAATAAGATGACCACTACAGGCATTAAAAATTCTTTGAAACTGAATTGTTCAAGGACAACCATTCGCAGGGTGTTGCATAATGCTTCCTATGTGAAATATAAAAAATTCAAGAAAAATCCACCGCTTCTAAGCCGGCACAAAATGGAGCGTCTAAACTTCGCTAAACAAACTATGGCCTGGACCTCCAAACGGTTCTCTGTGTTATTATCTAATGAAAAAAAGTTTAACCTGGATGGCCCTGACGGGTTTCAATATTATTGGCATGATTTACGGAAGTCTCCTCATGTACTAATGAGCCGACAAATGGGTTGAGGCTCAGTAATGGTTTGGACTGGTTTTTCGGCTCAAGGGAAAACGGATATTGTTTCTGTGCATTCAAGAATGAATTCCGAAAAGTATAAGAATCTTCTTAAATATCAACTAGCCATATACGGTGAACTTCTTTGTGGCGAAAACTACACTTTCCAGCACGATAACGCGCCGATTCATGCATCACACAAAACAAAAAAGTGGCTTTCAGAGCAAAGTATCAATGTTCTCCCGTGGCCTTCTTGCACCCCATCGAAAACTTGTGGGGGATCTTAGCTCGTGCGGTTTATACGTGTCGAAGACCTAAAGTATGCTATAAAATGTGCTTGGGAAGAACTGTCTTCGATTTTTGTTACAATTGATAGATTCGATGCCGAATCGCATCTTTCATGTTATAAAAAATAATGGCGGCTCCACCAAATACTGAATAACCACGCTAGAGGATTTTCTTTTAGACCATTAGTGTCTGCTAATTATGTTGACCACTGTATTTGGAAAAAACGGTTGGTGTCTTATAATTTTGTCCGTTATGTTTTTACGTTTTTTCATTAAATTGTATGAAAATATTATAAAATAATTATATATGATAACAGAATAAATTTATGTTTTTTGACGCATTTGATAAAACATTTTGAAACTCTGAATCTTTTCATTCACTATTTGTCAAATTAGATAGGTGTCTCATAATTATGTCCACCATTGTATGTTAAAATATATACATTTGATAACAATTATCTTTTTTATGAATTTTTATTTGACACCCACTCAATGTTCCAGTAATTGACACTACCAGTTTTTCATTTGATCAGTAATTGGCCCTCTATGTTCCAGTGTTTGACATTGCTAGTTATTCATTTTACCAGTTATTAGCACCCTATGCTCCAGTGTTTGACATAAAATATTAAAATTCTTATATGTAAAATATGATTTTATGATTTTTCTTATTTATTAATTATTTCAGTATAGATGTCAATTACTGGATCATGCCAATCATTGGAGCACCTACCCCATAAGAAAAATGCCATTTGCCCACCTTAAATAATCAGCATAAAATGTATTCTACGTGTGAATAAAAGGTATTTTGTTTTTATGAGTGGTAAAACATATGATTAAACAACTTATTCAATGACCCTGAATGTTATTTGGGACAAAAAAAAAAAAAAAAAAAAAAAAAAATTCTCTCGGTATCATCACACAAAAATACATTTCTGTAACAAAAATTATAAAAGGGGATATTTGAATAATGTTTTATTCATTTTTCTTTACCTGTGAAAGAGATAGTGCCGGAACATCAAAACTGTCACGTTGTTTCTCAAGGTCATAGGAGGTTGTAAAAAATCCGCGGTTATAGGCCTGTAAAATGTTAAGTAGAAATTAAGGAAAAAGAATTTTGTTTTCTTGTAACATTTAAGATTACACAAAATGTATGATGAAACATTAAATAATTATCTAAATGTAAGAAACATAATTATTATATTTTAAAAACACAGTCAACTAATAATGATGCTAGAGAAGATTCAAACTGCTTATAAAAATATACAGAATTTTATAAAATCAATTTAAAAATTCTTGATCAATTTAAATTAATTGCAAAATTAAAAATTTTACTCAGCCCTTATAATAAAGAAGAAACAAATCTAATGAGTGAAATTATTTCGTACTCAAATAATACTATATAATCAAAATTCGAACATTGAGTCATAAAAAATACCTGAGAAATGACAAGATCCCCCCCCCCCCCTGTTGATATTTTGTCTCGAAATATTTAGATAGATGAAAAGAGAATTTAAAAAAATATATCTTAGAAAAGTAGTTTTTTATTTCTATTTTTGTTTTAAAAAATAAATTTTCTTATTCCTTTCTATAATATTTTTAAAAACTCAATTTTAGGGTACTTAAATATACCTTTTATAATCCAAAAATGTGATTTTTTTTTTTTTTTTTTCCTTTAACAAAAAAATGAGGATATTCTGTTTTTAATTATTAGATTCAAGAACGTTTCTGGAAACATTAATTCGAATAAAATTACTTATGACTTTAGATTGTTTTAAACCTGCTGCAAAGAGAAGATTGTCTTATTAAGGAAAGGAAATGTCATCCTATTATAAACTAAATAAACTAGTGTCTTCTTTGGTGCATGAAGCATATCAAAATACTTTTATTTAATATATATATATACTTAATGGTAGATGTTGGATTACCAATGGGAATTAATATTATCCATTTAGTTATAAAAATCGAAAAGTGAAATTAATGTTATTTTTAGAGAATTCATTACTATATTCATTTATTTAACAATCAGCACACTATATCTATTAACACAACAATGGATTCCACTTTAAAAATATTCCTTATTTAAGATACACAATTCATGTATGATTACATTTGGAGTTTTCATTTTGAGGAAGAACGAAAGACATAACGAAAATTGAAATTAGATATTTTCATTCTTATTCTTATCATAATATATCTGAAAACAAATTTTTGTGTATTTTACGAACAAACGAAATTTCACAAACAACTTTTCTTTTTACTATTTCATATAAGTATTAATTAAATTTCAAACTGAAAGATTACTTTTATTTTTATTTTTTAATACTGAAAAAATTCCAATGGCAATTAAAACAATTAACTTTATATTTTTTGCTTTATTTTAAATATAATTTATACCGTTTAAAACGCTTTGTGACTGTTTAAAGAATTTTCTCTTTAATATTTAAAAATATATTATAATCATTTTTATTTATTTATTTTTCATACTCAAAATTGTTTTTTAAGTGGAATTCCATTATAAACACATATAAAAGAATTTTTGATTGAATTTTAGTTTATTTTAACGATTAATTTGAATGTCATGCTATGTTCCGTTCACTTATATCGCAGCAAGATCTAAATTTTGATTCAGATAAAAATTTATATTTAATTTATAATATATATATATATATATTATTTTAATCAAGATTTGATGCAATGTAAGAGAAAGTCTATATTTTGATCAACAATTACTGTGTAATTTTGATGGCACTATATTCAACAAAAATGAGTAATTTTATTTTATTTATTTACTTATTTGTTTTTGAAAGAGTGAAAATGGGTTTCAATTCAACAAGTTTTAGGATACTTTCTTTTCTGGAAGAGTGAAGTTTATACAATAACTTTATGAGAGAAAATAAAAGTGTATGATTTAGACTGCATGATTAAAATGAAAACTTCTTTAGTGGTAGTGATCACATAATTTAAAAAAGGATTCCTATCAAATACATCAAACAAAAAGCAATGAATGCAATTGTTTTTAAATAGTTCTATATATTCTCTATGCACCATAGAGTGAATTAAAAATTAAATTAAAAAAAATATTATAACAAAAATGCATTTCTACCGATAGACTGTGTTGTATCTGAATTCTTTTGCGAAATCTTGCACGCATTTTTTTTTTCTTCTAGATTTAGGAGAACTTTTGAATTTGAAAGGTTTGTTTGCTTGGTACAGACCAGTTCACTTTTTATTTATTTATTTAAATTTCTTACTCCATTTATTTACTTACTTTTTTTTTTTTTTTTTTTTTTGCTGTTTAAATAAGCGTGACTCTAAAATGCGTAATATTGTTTTAGTATAAGATCAGAAGAATTCATTCTAAAGGAAGAGATGTATGCAATGCACTTAAGTGCATTAAGCTTTTAGACAAATTTTTCAAATATTAAATTTTCTATAGTTGTCACTATTTGTATACTAATTCAACAAAATCAGTAATTTACATAATAATTATATTTTATATAATAATATATATATTCAAAAGATAGGCATCCCACAAAGTGGCAGTAGCTCGAGTCTATTAGCAGATTTTTATCTTTATTATTATGAGCAAAATTTCTGCTATGAAAATATATTTTACACCGGTACATTGATGATATTATTTTCTATATTAATAATTATTCTCCTACTTCATTAATTTTAGATTATCTATCTCATATAACTTTAACTCAAAATCTTCTTACCAAACAATCCATCAGTTTTTTTTTTTTAGATTTAAAACTTCGACTTAATGGTAATAAAATTTATACTGATACTAGCAGACCCGGCCACGCGTTGCTGTGACTAAGTTATACGTTGAATTATACGGCTGTAAACTATTTAGTACAGTCAAATTATTATTTACGAACAAAGACGAAAACGTTGTAGCCGATGTAAAAACCCACAGGGTTGAGATTTGAAACTTAGGTCAAAATTTGGAAGCGATTGATAAAATTTTTCGTAGTGTTGATATTAAGCACAAATTAATTTTATTGTAGGGTCCTATAAATTTTAATGGCGAAGTGATATATATTATTTCTAATGCTACTTTGGATAAAATTGCTAAAATGACTAATATATAAATTAAATTCTATTAAAATTCTATTAAAATAAAAGTATAAAAGAAACAGACGATTTTAAAATCAATTTTTATGGAGGAGTGAAATATAATATATGCTACAATGGATAATTTTACTATAAAATGACCTCATCATTTTAAATATTTTAAAGAGGGCAACAGCTGTAGTTATAAAAAGGAAAACAATAAGGCTAAACCAGAAAAATAAGTAAATTTGATAAATATTTTAAAACTTTAAAATTGGAAATCTTATGAAATATTGGACATTTAAAGTAAATACATGTATCATTTTAAATAGAAAAAGATTTTGGAAAAGTTTAGTGTATTTTAACGAAGTGATGAGAAGTTTTTGAGTATGTTAAAAGTTTAATAGTAAATTCAAGTTAATAAAGATGGGAAACATTGATGATTAAGATAAGAATAATTATAAGATAAAAAATAAAAAAAAATAAAAATAAAAACTTTTTATATACCATGCTTTTAAATTTTAATATATTAATAATATACTAATAAAAAGGAAAATGATAAATATTATATCAGAGTTTGAAGTCAAATTTGTTTTCAAATGTCTAAATAAAATATCTGATGTAAGATACTAATATTTTGCAGCGGAATAGATTTCATTTCTGTCTTCCTTGGCGAAAAAAAAAGAATATCGCCAAATTATCTGGCGAAAATATTTAATTCCTTTCAAAAATCATGGTTATTTTAACAACTTATATTAAAAGAGTAATGAATAATATGAAACAATATTTCGTACAATACATATTACATGTCATACATACGTACAATGAATAATACATATTACATTTCGCACAATGCATACATCTGGCATGTATATTTTCGTGTTACGCTTTTGATCGCCAAATAATAATAATAATAATAAAGAAAGCCAAGGGCGACAGAGTTTTGAAATTTAAAATTAAAATTTTGTCAATTTGACAGCAAAATAATTCAATCTAACACCCGCGATAACTAATACATATCTATACCCAAATATAAGGATTAAAATCGGGAAATAAATTTCCTCGATTTTTAATAATTTCTTACAAAAAATACAGTGCGCAATTAACATTGGAAATCTTTTTCTTGGCTGCACAGACGGTCAGTGAGTCACACTTCGCTTGCGTATAGAACTCATAGATATAGTATAGCATATATAGAATAGAGTGATCATTGGGGAGAAAAAAGTTATTCCTTTTCATTTGGGAAAAGACGACGTTTTTACCAAAATATGGCCGTCTTTCCCCGAGTGAATACACACGGGAATACATACTAATATTTTAGCAAATAAAATTTATGAATAATTTATTTGCTAAAGGGGAATGGAAGACTCCAGATACAGTTTCAAATTCATATTTCTTTCTTTCTTTCTTTCTTCTTTTTTTTTTTTTCTCAATACCACTTAATGGCTGTTTCCAAAGCTTTTATTTTTTTTTTTTTTCGGCATCAAAAATCTTTGTACGATAACATGGGGATGAGAGATCTATATATATATTACTATATCTATGATAGAACTACATTAGCACTTTATCAATGTGTATAAAATCTTTAAATTGATTATGACGTCAATTTTCATGAGATGCATAATTTAACTTTTTATAATTTTTTAACGTTCATGTTTGATTAAATGTATTTATTTTTATGTCAAAAGAAAATGAACTCGTATTTTTTTTTTTTTTTTTTTTTTGGCAACAATTAAATTAATGGAACTCACGGATATTTTGGAGCAACTTTAATAAAGGTCTATAATTAACAAATAATTGCAATAAAACAATATTGTGACAATAAATTGCGATAAAAACTATCCTATCTCTCAAGTTGGACCAAACTGGACACATAGTGCAAAAGTTCATTAAAATCGGTTCCTTAGTTTAGGAGTTTACCCCGGACAAACATCGTGACACGTAATTTATATATATATACAGATTTATGACAAAAGACAGAACTTTTCTTTTAATCAGAATTTAATTACTCAATTTAATTCCCCCCCCCAAATCTTATATATACAGAAATATCATTTTGAATCACCTCTTTCGAATACAAAATCTGTTCTCATGAAAGTATAAAAGCAAAAGTATCAATAACATTATTAAAGCTGCTAGAAAAATAGGTTATCCTAAGAATTTTATTTTTTCTTTAGTATATCAATAACTGTTTCTTTATTATTATTTATTTATTTAAATCTATAGATGTTTGTATGTATATCCAAAAATATATAATTAACAAAATAATAAAGCTGGAGGATGGGTGGGAGATGTTTGATTAAGGAGGTAAGGTGGTGGTGTATGGCTGTTTGATTGGGAGGACTGTATGTCCCCTGATGGAGTCCTTTAAGTTTTGAGAATTTTTCAATTCAAATTCAAACTATTTTGCTTCACTTCTTTTTTAAACTTGTTGGTTTTTTTCTTAAAAATTGTTGGTTTCTGACGGATAATTTTTTTTATTATTAATTCATTGGAAAAATTCATACTTTGATGGCTTGCGTGAGTGGGCTTAATAAGTAATAATTAGCGTGAGTATTTTATTCATATTTAATCACCAGCAAAAGCTTTATTTAATATTTTTTTTAATGTAAAACTGGCCTTACTAAGGTATCAACTGTGCACTTAAATTTACTCTGATTTACGAATTTAAAAGTATTTTATGAATGTAATCGGCATTAATATTATACTTTTTATATGAAAAATTTTATAATGATTTGCAATTCTCAATATTTTATATATACATAAACTGTTGTGATATTTAATCTCAGAACTTTCTCTTTTTGTTTTTTTGCTTCCCGCCAACTGATTGTTTTTGTGCACCTGCCGTATCACGTGACGATATGTCGCGTCTCTCTACAAGTACATTGTAATACTTTTTCAATCATGTAATTTTCGTTATTCGGAACTGACGTTCCATTTTTTTATTCTATTTAATCATAATTTTTTCTTTTTGTCTAAGATGAATAAATTAAAGTAAAAAACATCTAGGCTTTCTTTCATTACGCCGCAACGAGTGTATTATCCTAAATAACAATTGATCTACATATTATGTAAGAATTTCTCAGTCTAATCAAGATTCATTATAGGAAAAGTAGTTGCTGGTATCTAATACAGAAGTCATATTAAGGAAATTTACTTACTCTTCACCAATGGAATATTCGATTACCTGTGACAACCCAGGTAAGCTAAACTTTATTTAATTATGTGACTGTTATTTTAGCAAAGAATTATTAGTAAGAAATATTTGTTATAAATATATTTAAATAACTAATTTGAGGAAACTCCGAACTCATGCACTTATTTATAAAGTATTTTTCTATTAGATTATGATTCTGATATTTTGAATTGAAAATTTAGATTTATTCTTGACAAAAGTTCAAAAGTTTTTTTTCATTGCACATTGGAAGAGATTGCTACATTTAAAATAAGAAATGAAAATGTAAGCGAAAATATTTGTTTTTGTTTCTTCAAAACCGAAGTGACACTAAATCGAAAGTATTGAAAAGTGCTTATTTTCATGAAAACTATTTAATTTTATTTTCTTCTTCAAGTACTATTTATCCTAACTGTGTTGATTTAAAATATTAAATGAATATTTACGAATTGAACAAATATTAACAAAACTATTACAAAAATTTTGTTTAAGTATGTCAGCAACAAAAGATATACAAATTGAACCGCTGAACTCTACAAATTATAATGTGTGGAAGTTTCGTATTGAGATGTACTTGCAAAAAGAGGATCTTTTTACAGTCATTACTGACGATCCTCCCAACCCAATAACCGATCAGTGGCGTTCAAAAAATAGAAAAGCGAGAGCTTTAATTAATTTACTTATTGATAACGAACAAATCGTGTATGTTATGAATCTAGATACAGCACGAGAGTGCTGGAATGCTCTGCGCCAAGTCCACGAAAGATCATCGCTTACGAGTAAGCTTTTCTTACTTAGGAAACTTTATTCCATAAAATTAATGGAAGGTGGTGATGTAAACCAATATATAGCTGATATATATAAAACACGCGACAGACTCACTGCTATAGGTGAAGTCATAGACGAATCGCACCTAGCTGCATTAATGCTATGCTCACTCCCTCCTTCGTATGACGTTCTCATAACAAGTCTCGAATCGAAAGACGAAGCGCAATTGACACCTGAGTATATACGAAACAAATTAGCTGATGAATATGCCAAAAGGCTTGAAAACAAAACAATTCAAAATTCAGCGTTAAAAGTCCAATACCATAACAAATCGGAGAAATTCTGCAAATACTGCAGGAAAAGCAATCATAATATAGAAGATTGTTATAAGTTAAAAAATAAAAATAATTCTGCTGTTAAAAGTCACAGTAAAAATTTCAACAAAAAACCCAACTTCAGATCCAACATATGCTCTCAGAACAATGAGAAGCCAGATAGCGCTCAAATTGCAGAGGGGAGCAATAAACCAAAAGCTGATAAATTGTATTCTTTTTATGTTGGAGATAAAACTGTAAATTGGGTGGTTGATTCAGGGTCGTCTTCACATATCTGCAATGATAAACTAAAATTTCGCGATCTTAAAAATAACGTTTCTAACGTCACTATCGCGAACGGCACGCAGCTAAAATCTTTGGGTTCCGGTACTGTGGATTTGTATACCGTAAATTCCGAAAACACACAGAACAAAATAACACTTAAAAATGTTCTTTATGTCCCTGAAATAGAAACTAATTTAATTTCTATAAAAAGAGCAACAGAGAATGGCTGTATCGCTGTATTTGATGATAAAACCTGTAAAATTGTAAATCAGGGTAATACATGCATTGAGGGATATGTGAAAAATAACTTATATGAATGTCAATTAAATTATTCTGAAAACAAACACACAGCGAACATTGTAATACAAACTTGTGATAACGAAAATTGCATAAACAAGTGGCATGTGAAACTTGGCCACAGAAATACTAACCACATTAAAGATTTAGTTAACAAGGACATGGCTGTGGGTATAAAATTAAATGATTGCAAACATAATACTGAATGTAAAACATGCATAATGTCAAAATTAACTGATTCACCTTACCCCAAAGCTGCACAATTTAGAGCCTCCGTACCACTCGAACTGGTCCACACAGACTTATGTGGCCCTATGAAAACCCCCACTGTAGGTGGAAAATATTACTTTCTTACATTCATAGACGACTACAGTCGTTATACTATTATATATTTGCTAAGAAATAAGTTTGAGGTATTTTCTAAGTTAAAGGAATATGTGGCTATGACCGCAAACAAATTTGGCCGAAAAGTGCAAGCAATTCGCTCCGATAACGGGGGTGAATACACTAGTATGGAAGTAAATGAATTTTTGAATAAAGAAGGCATTGAGCATCAGTTTACCGTTCCTTACTCTAGTGCTCAGAACGGCGTGGCAGAACGTAAAAATCGTACGCTGACCGAAATGGCTCGCTGTCTGCTTAAAGACAGTAATTTACCGAATTCCTTTTGGGGGGAAGCCGTAAATACTGCAAATTACATACAAAATAGGCTCCCGACCTCCTCATGCGACTCAACTCCTTACGAAAAATGGACCGGCCGTAAACCCGATTTATCAAATATAAAAACATTCGGATGTCGCGCATACGCATATGTACATAAAATACATAGGGGAAAACTGGATAGCACCGCTCAAGAAGGAATTTTTGTGGGATATGATAATCGTAGCAAAGGCTACAGAATTTGCACAAATAATAAAAATGTAATAATTAGCAGAACAGTAAAATTTTTGGAGGATGAAAATAGAGAATCCCACAATAATGAAACATCACAAATCAAGAATGAAAATTCAAATGATGAAATTCCGGTGTCCAAATTACCAATATTAGATACTGATATAAATATAGATATAGCGGGCGATAACGATAGTCCGGATGACACGCAAACTCTGCCGCGACGATCACAACGATTAAATAAAGGTGTTCCGCCCGACAGATTTGCATTTGCAGTAAATGACAAAAGAATTGATGAGCCTAAGTGTTTTGATGATATATTAAAAATTCAAAACCCAGCTGAAAAAGAAAATTGGCTGAATGCCACACTCGACGAAATGAATTCACTCAGACAAAACAATACTTGGGAACTTGTTGACGCTCAACCAGGGACCAAAGTAGTAGGGTGTAAGTGGGCGTTCAAGGCCAAATACAATAGCCAAGGACAAGTCGAGAAATATAAAGCCAGGCTTGTTGCCAAGGGTTTTTCTCAAAAATACGGGGTGGACTATGACGAAACTTTTGCACCAGTTGCATCGCATACCACTCTAAGAAGTTTCTTGACCATGTCACTATATAAAAATTTGAATCTAAGGCATGTAGATATCAAAACTGCTTTCCTACATGGAAATTTGCAAGAAGATGTATACATGCATCAACCCGAGGGTTATGTTGTCCAGGGCGAAGAAAATAAAATATGTAAGTTAAAGAAAGCGATATATGGCTTGAAACAAGCCGCTAGAGCGTGGAATTTGAAAATTAATGAAACATTGTGTAAATTAGGATTTAAACAAAGTCAACATGACAAGTGTTTATATATCCGTAACAAAGGTAACACAGAAACTTACATTCTTGTGTATGTTGATGATCTACTTGTAGCTGGTAAAAATCACAATATTGACATACTAATTAATCAACTTAGGGAAGAATATCCATTAACCGACCTTGGGGAAGCCAAATATTACCTCGGAATAAATATAGAAAGACCTTGTAAAGGGGTAATTACGCTTGATCAAAATAATAAAATACGAGACATTGTAACCAAATTTGGGCTAGATAACGCACGGCCCTCTGACACACCAATGGAACCAGGGTATATAAAATTAACTGATAATGACAATCTCTTACCAAACAACACAATGTACAGACAGGCTATAGGCGCGTTACTTTATATTTCTACAGTATCGCGACCTGATATAAGTGTTGCCGTTGGCATCTTAAGCCGTAGAAACGAAAATCCTAGAGCGAAAGACTGGGAGGCAGTTAAAAGGGTTATTAGATATTTGAAAAATACCCAAGATATTAAATTAAAACTTTGTAACTCTGGTGAACCTGTTCTTAGAGCATATTCGGATTCGGATTGGGCCAATGATCCAAGTGATAGAAAGTCTATATCTGGAAATTTATTTAAGATAGGAAAAAATCCAATATTTTGGACTTCGAAGAAACAGTCCTGTGTGTCCATGTCTTCAGCAGAGGCTGAGTACGTCGCAGCTGCGAGTGCTGCACTTGAAATACAGTGGCTCAATAAACTACTGGATGATTTAAATTTGCCGCAAGAATGTCCTATAGTGTTGTACCAGGACAACCAATCTACCATCAAGATTGCTGAAAATGAAAAATTCCAGTCCAAAACAAAACACTTACAGCTGAGATATCATCTTCTGCGAAACTTAATACAAGAAGGCCTAATCAAGCTTCAATACAAACCTACCAAAGAAATGAGCGCCGATACCCTCACAAAAGCTCTGCCAAAAACTGATTTTAATAGACATAGAAATGCATTAATGAACAATTGAAAAATTTCTGAGCTTAAGAGGGGGTGTTGTGATATTTAATCTCAGAACTTTCTCTTTTTGTTTTTTTGCTTCCCGCCAACTGATTGTTTTTGTGCACCTGCCGTATCACGTGACGATATGTCGCGTCTCTCTACAAGTACATTGTAATACTTTTTCAATCATGTAATTTTCGTTATTCGGAACTGACGTTCCATTTTTTTATTCTATTTAATCATAATTTTTTCTTTTTGTCTAAGATGAATAAATTAAAGTAAAAAACATCTAGGCTTTCTTTCATTACGCCGCAACGAGTGTATTATCCTAAATAACAATTGATCTACATATTATGTAAGAATTTCTCAGTCTAATCAAGATTCATTATAGGAAAAGTAGTTGCTGGTATCTAATACAGAAGTCATATTAAGGAAATTTACTTACTCTTCACCAATGGAATATTCGATTACCTGTGACAACCCAGGTAAGCTAAACTTTATTTAATTATGTGACTGTTATTTTAGCAAAGAATTATTAGTAAGAAATATTTGTTATAAATATATTTAAATAACTAATTTGAGGAAACTCCGAACTCATGCACTTATTTATAAAGTATTTTTCTATTAACTATCTCTGCTTGTATCAAACTATCCCATTAATTATATTAAAATATACTTAAAAATTTAATTTACAATTCTTGTCTAAATCTTTCTTACATTTTATAAGTGCTGTAATATTGTTAAATTGGATTAAATATGTATATAGTAATTTAATATAATACTGAAAATGAAGTTCGGGCGTAGAACACTCTTCAAAAAATCGAAATTTTGTGAAAGGATAGTTTTTATGAATTTAAACTTAAGAATGAGCAGATTTAATGAATTTGAATTATGAAAAGAGCAAAATTGGATACTCACTTTTTGTATGGATTGACACCTGGTATTACAATGATTTTTGACCCCTTATGCAGTATATATAAACACACACACACACACACACACACACATACTGCCACCACAACCCGCAAAAGCCTAGTAGGTTACTATTTAACTAAAATAAAATTTAAATAATATGACCAGCATTTTTTTTTTTTTTTTTAATGAAAAGAAGAAGAATACTCACTTTAAAACACTTTAAAATAATTCCATTGAGAATAAAAACATAGAAACATTACAAGAAGGAGCTGTTTTATCTTCTTTAACTACACGCGCTTAATATTTTAATACAAGCACACGTGTGGTGTATTTTGTACACCACCAAAATATCAAATTCCTAACAACGCACTTGTCCACAGAACATCATGAGGAGATCCATAGGATTTCCCTTTTATCCACAGGACATCCCGAGGATGCCTTTCGAAGAAGATGTGTTGTTAGGGGAAATAAATATGAACAAATATGTATGCTACACAGTTGGCAGCAAAAGTATCCGAGCACTAGCAATAATCCCTGTCTAAAACAAGTACACATAACACCTACTCACTCACACACACACATATATATATATATATATATATATATATATATATATATATATATATATATATATATATATATATATATATATATATATATATATATATATATACATATACATAAATATATATATATACACACACACACACACACACACACATGTATGTAACAACAAAAAAAAAAAAAAAAAAAAAGCAACTGTCTGACAAAGATTTTATTTCACAATTTACAAAAATCACATATGCAAAAACCTACTTGATTTATAAGCTTTATGTTTTAGTTAAAGGTTGGGTTCGGGTTGACTGATTTATTTTTCTTGCAGGTCGAGTTTGGGTCAAGTTGACTAAATTTCTTCCTGCGGTTCGAGTTTAGTTTTCAATGAGTCTGGTCAACTTAAAAACATCTTTCAAAAAATTTTATCATTATAAGCAGAAATTCGTTTGATATAATTATAACTACTATAAACACTATATATTACTATAATTAAATATATGCATTACATACAACATACATAACGGAGAAAGGCAATAACCAAAGAAAATCAAATATATGAATATATAGAGTATAAGCTTTTAACAATAAACTACAAGAACCAAACTTGAAGCATATTTTTGTCCACTTGAAGTACACAACACTCATATATAAATGGTTAAAAATTATTATTAATCCATTTATCAGATTTTTAATTTAGTGTCAATAACTGCATTTTTTTATTTATTTTTAATGATTTACCAACTCTGGGACAATGAAAACCTACTTCATAGCAAAAAACTTTTGCATGTTTTTTAGATCAATTACTGTAATTTATGGATTTCAAGTAAAAAGAAATCGAGTTAGATTCGTCAAAATTCTCTATTGCGGGGTCCAGTCGTTTTTCAGGTTAGTGAAATTTTTTTTTGTCTTGTTTGAGTCGGGTAAAACCCGACCCGTGCAGGATTTAATCTAAATTCATCGAATCAATGCTACTGGGAGATGAACATTCCATACCCAAATACCCTGATTGCAGTGCAAGACATACAGCAGTATTACCAAATCTGTCTCTATGTCTCTAGCTCCTATGTAAAGCAATGGTTTTTAATTTTTTTTTTTTTTCCAAGACTTCATCTTGTATTTACATTTATATTCTCAAGACAAGAGAAACATTTCTACCATATTGTTACACACCCTACCCAAAATTAATGGTTGAATGATGATTTGACTAGTTTTTGGTGTTTTGTACAAGGAAGGATACTGCAGTTACGAAACAGTAATGCTATTTTTTTTTTAATTGTAAATTTTTTTTTCCTGTTAAGAAGAAAAAAATATGGATTGCATACAAAGTTTTAACACTTTATATTTTCTACGTTATTATAACTATTAAGAAACCTTATTTTTATGTGTGAAAAAAAAAAAAAAAAAAAAAAAAATTCATTTTTTCTAATTTTTTCAGAACCGATTTTTTTTTTCCCCCATCGCCTCAAAATTTACGGAAATTTTACATCCCTAATAGGCACAATATTGAAATTTCTCTTAGATTTTAGTAAATTTTAATATTTTTATCTAAAAAATATTCTCATATAGTTATTATATGTAATGTCAACGACAATGTCTTCGAGTCATTGGATAATTAAATGTATTTAGAGGATTACATTTGATAATTAAATTTATTAGGATTTTAATGTACTTGGCTCTTGGAGGGTTTCAATAAGCGATCTAGCTTCCAAAATTAGTCTTTAAATATAAGTACTTTTACAAATATAAACCTAGTCTGCCATTCATGAGCTGAAATGTTGTATAAATGAACAGACATTGTTTTTCACATGTTTCGTAAATTGTCAATCTATTGCAAAATGAATTACGTAATTATTACTAAAGCATATAATATGTCTAATATATAGAATTATCCTTACAAATGAAAAAAGTAACAAAACTTCTTTTACAAAAATAGAGTCATTCATCTTATTAATGTAAGGAAATACAAATATACTTCACCTTGAGAAGTTGAAACATAATAAATCCATTCACGCCAGCATAACATTCTCATTAGATAAAACCATTATAACATTCACGGTTGAGGGCATAAATTAAATTTATGTAATTTTGCAGCTATTTCTGCTGTTACAGTTAATAATAAACTAGTCACTACATTTAAATGAGTGTTCCAAAAAATTTGAATCACTATTTTGTATAAGTTTATAAACTAAAAGGGAAAGAAATTCATTGAAGTCACTCATGACCTTTGTTTCTGGTGATTACGTATAATTTTGAACTTTTAGGTTTCTATAACCTAAACTGCTGCCAATGGTTGATTTTGCTGGCCAACCGCTTCAAACATTTGGCGCTGATGTAGGCGGGCATTATTTTAGCAGTACGTTGTGCTACTTGTTTGTGTACTTGCTTTGAGTTTTATGTCGATATATTTTTAATTACTTGTAATAATTTAATGATCAACACGAAATGCTTATGTTGCTCAGCATCTTTTGGTACCTTTTGCTTCTCTCTGCGTTCAGTGATTTGTGAGAAATTAACGGAACATGTATACAATCGGTGTTAGCGTTAAAGCCAATTGACTACCAAGAGTCTTAGGCCTGGGTGGTGTGCCCTCACTGTGGCATCTTTCAAAGTGGGCCTAGCCCGTATTTACACGAATTTCGGAGAAAATCATAGATAATTAAGGACGACTAGGTTAACCAGCAGGACCTGCAATCGAATCCGGCACTTCCCGTCTACCAACTTTTAGAGCAAAACCTCTCGGCCACTGTTGGAGCTACATACATTCGGATTCTAACAGTATGATTTTAGTATTGCTTTTTCAGCGGTATCAAAGTGCATCCGAAAGATTTTATTTTATTATTACAATTCACACTAAAAAAAAAAAAATGTTACTTGATTCGATCACTATAACCTTTTATATATTATATCTTCAAAATGTGCCTGATGTTAAGATAATACGTTCTAGAAGTCCTTATAAATTTTCAGTCTCAGATTAAAAAAGAAAAGAAAGAATCCTAAACCACTTAACATTGCAAAATATAACATAGTTGGCTTATTTTTTTTTCAACTCTCCTCCCTTCCCACCCCAAGAAAGGAAAAAAAATGAAAAAAATTAAGTAAGATTTTTAAAAACAATCTTATACATTAAAACATAAGGCTGTTTTTAAAAACAAAATGGAGATATTTGAGCATGTACAAAAATTTTTGAACCAAACCGCTAAAATTACTTTCCTGTGATCAGACAAATGGACAATATGAACCAACTACTTATTCCATTAAAAAAAAAAAAAAAAAGTGAGAGCTGCTTTTTATTTTTTTATTTTTTTCTTTTTCGTTCTGCAAACTGTTGCAGGTAATACCTTCAGCAACGGATATTTTGAAAATTACATCATCATTTAGATCAATCTTTCATACATTTTAACAGTGCCCTTATGTTTTCGATAGATAATTTTTAAATGCTTGTAAACAAAAACTCGAGATTTCCTTTCCCAACTGATTTTCAAGAAATTAGAAAATGTTTTTCAATTTTCGCATCAAGCACAGTTTTGTTAAAAAGCGCTGCAAAATGAGAAAACATGCTTCAAATTTCGAAGTCTACATATTTTTCTGCGAACGAAAATTGGCAAAGAATTTGCAATGTGTAAACGTAAAATGTTTTGCTTCCAACTCTAGAAATAGAATGGTGTGTTGAGGTTGAGAGAGTTTAACATCGCACTAGAGAGTTCAGAAGTGCTAGTTATTACTAACGAAAAATACGTTTCATACCACTTTTCAGAAATAGAGAAATTTGTCATATTAAGTCGTAAATACTTATTATAAAAATTTTCAATAAAAAAATTCCGGTATTAAAGTTACAGATAATCCGTAATAACTTGGCACCTCTGACAGCTACGATGCTACGAATTAGAGCTATTGGTGACGGTCTGGGAATCATCCCAGCCCACAGCCCCTATGATAAACACAGGCGACGCATCAGCCATCTTTTTTGCCTCGGAAGACGCCAAATTTCCCGCTTTGAGCATTCATCGCAGCTATGTTCTTCATCTCGTAGGATCTGAGGGAAAATATAAACATTTTATGTCCTTTCCTGGCGTGATTTGAGCAAGGTACAGCTGAACAACCTCTTATATCACATTTTATTAAGCTAAAATTACGAAAGACAAAAAAAAAAAAAAAAAAAAAAACTTAAACGTAACACATGACAGAAACACTGGCTACCTCCGACAGCCATGGGCTCATGTTATTCTAAGGGAAAATTTGTTTCTGCAATTACTCCTTACCTAATAGATTCAGTCGAACCTCATTAACATGAATCTCAAGAGAAATAAAAAAAAATTGTTTATGTTATCAGTAGAGCATGCTAACAATAACTCAGAAATTGATCTTCATTTTGATATGAATTGTGGAAACAGTTCATTTAAAAAGTAATTCACGTTATGCGTGTTCACATTAACGAGGTTCGACTGTATTTTAAACTCCTTTTTCACATTCTAAAAGTTCATAATCGTTAAATTTTTACTTATTTTTCAAAAATTGTTTTTTTTTTTTTTTTTTTTTTTTATCTTTAGTATTTCAATTTAGGGCTAAAAAATGAGATAAATACACTTAATAAAAATTCGTATTTTGGAACTCAAACTATAAACTTTTAAAATTTATTTTTTTGAAAATGAGTGCTAACAGAACGGTTGTTAATTTTCTGAATATGAAATCGTAATTTTAAAATACACGTTAAGTAATGAATAATTGTGGAAAGAAATTTTTCATAGAATAATATGTGCCTTAGCTGACTGAAGGATTAGGTATGGCCCCCTCTTCCTGTACGAGCTCGGGAGGGGGGGGGGGTGATGTGACAACATTAAGACTGAAAAATATCAGATGCGCCAGCTCGCATATATAAGGAAGGTTACCCTAACTCTACCTAATGGTGGTTCGGAGATATGCCATCGCAGTTTTGATTGTCCATGGAGGGGAACCTGCGAACGAATACTAAGGAACTGGCAAAGTGTAAACATAAAATGTTTTTTTTTCAACTCGGAAAAGATGCATTCAGGAAAGTAAAGATTTAAGTGAAATAACCGAATTTAAATTTAGATTTTCCTAACAGGAAATAATTTTCCCTGTTAGGCAAATCTAAATTAATTGATATCAACCCCCCCCCCCACCCGTCTTTTTACTTCCACACAAGGTTGAAAAGTGTTAATGACTTCGGTTTATCTGCCTGTCTGTCCGTCCGCGCTCTAATTCCCGTAAATATTCATAGAATTTCTTGAAACCGATATATGGTATTCAAGTTCATTATATCGGATGTTCCCTATTGAAAATGGGGTGTATACCTCTACTGATTTGTGTACAGGAACACCCGAAAATATTTCAAAGCATTGTTTTCTATGAGAGGTATTTCTACAAACCATATTTCCATACCCTTACTGTACACAAATCTTAATGAAATTTAAATATGTTATTCAAGTTCACTATGGGATGTATTCTATAGAAAAGGGAGTAAATACAACCATTGATTTGTGCACCCGAAAGTATTCCAAAGCATTGTGTTCTATGAGAGGTATTTCTATAAACCAAACTTTAATAACTTTACTTTACACAAATGTTAATGAAATTTAAATATGTTATTCATATGCACAAAAGAATGTTTTCTGTAGAATATAGTATGATTGGCATTAAGATTTACAGGGCTACACAAAAATATTCAGTAACATTAAGAGATATTAATGGAAATATGCTGGAATTGAATTTTCGTTTACATTAAGCGTTTTTAACACTTTCTAACAATTTTTAAGTGTGATTATGATTTGAATTTCTTTATCTATCTGTCCGACTATCCATCTGTCTATCTGTCCGTCTGCGCGACTCCAGCGTCTGAAAGATTTTTAGAATTTTTAAAAAATGATATATGTTTATTCATGTTCAGTATAAAATTTTTCTTACTTAAAATCGCATTAATAAGTCCTGTACAAATGTTTGTGTACAGGAACACACACACACACAAAAAAAAAAAAAAAAGCCAATGCATTTCGTTTTAGGACAGACATTTTCATAAATCACATTTAAATAACATTCTACTGTAAAAATCATAAAGAAAGTGAAATTTATTGTTAATATGCTAAAATAATGTTTTGAGTAAGATATAGTTAACTTACCAATTTACAGGGCTGCTCTAAAATATTCAAATGCATTAAGGACTGCAATTAGAATCTAAAGGCTGCATTTACTTTTGCGTTAGGCATTTTAAACACCTTTCAACGATGTTTAAGAGTGATTATGAATTCATTAAATCTATATCTATATGCTTTTCAGTGCTTCTTTCGAACCGTGGTGTGATAACGCAGTTATTATATTGAAAATTATACTATACAACACGTACGTATAGTTAGAAAGTGTTAATAATCAATGTGCATTGCATGATTTTTTCGTTCTTGTTTTTCCTTAATAAAAGAATTACAAGCATGTGCACATATGTCTCTAAGCCTTACAAAATTTATAATGTTTACTTTAGGAACTTCGATGTTGTTGCTTTGAAAAACCACTATCAAAAAAGCAGCATCGCGTACTGATATAATTGATGAATTTAAAGAGGCTAAACAGACACATTAATTTAAATTGAGCATAATATATATGTTTCCCCTTTAACATAGTTTTCAAAAACATTGATGACTCGATTAACTCCAGAGAAAAAAATCGTGAAAAATTGTCAAGAAAAATTTCTCATTAAAAAAAAAAAAAAAAAAAGAATGAAAACGGTTTATAAGTAATTAAAACTAAAAACAAATCGGTTTTATTTGTCAGTGTGAAAATATTGTTAAAATTATATTAATTTTTCAGCATTTTCTTTAAATTCATTCCTAAAATACCTTTAAAATCATTACAAACGCTAACATACATTTTAATTTATGATTGATACAAAAAAAAAAAAACGAAAAATCATTCAGTGCGCACTGATTATTAACACTTTCCAACTGCACGTACATGTTGAGCTGTATAACTTTCACTATTCTTTGTCCACATCATCACACAGTAGACAGACAGAATTACTGAAAAGTATACAGATTGACTTATTGAAATTAAAACCACTCGTAGACATTGTTGGAAAATGTTAAAAAGGTTTAATGCAAAAGAAAATCCAGTTGTTATATTATAATTGCAGCCCTTAATGTATCTGAATATTTTAGTGTAAGTCCTGCAACTCTGAAGGCAAATCATATATTCTATAGAAAACATTTTAGAATAGTGTCAGGTGGGGTAAAATAGGTCAAAAACAGCATATTTTACGTTTGCACTTAAACAGCATAAAATGGATTGGTTCCATTTGTTAAAAAATTGCACAAAATATGCAAATGAATATTCCTTATGACATTTTAAGAGAAATATCTCTGAAAAAACAAAAAATTTGTATTGAAAAATAAATTTTAAAATATGCTGTTTGTGACCTATTTTACCCATGGGGTGGGGGTAAAATAAGTCATACAAGGGGTAAAATAGGTCATGTTTTAAAGCTGTTTTAAATTGTTATACAATTTACTTCATGCAAGTAAAATTACAAATACACATTCCTTTTTTTGATAAAAACTTGTTTTTGTGTTCTTTCAAGAAAAAAAAATGTCTATGGTCCATCATTAGTTCGGGAAGAACATTTAGAATTTACGATGCATCTACATCAGAAATATCTTTCTCTGGAAAATCCAATAGGAACTTCCATTTCCACTGTTTTTTCATCCTTTCAAATTTTTCAAAATATTCATAATTGTGTGAAAGAATGATGCCATGAAATATTTTCTTTGATCTTTTCCCCAGGAAATTCTACTTTAATACATTTTCCAACTTTTACGAATTGATTAGTATTAATGCTGTCCAAATTTTCTTCTTGAGAAAGACTTGTTTTTTTTTGTTTCTTTTACAGTTGATGTTTCTGTGATTTTAGCATCTCTGTTGATTTTTTTGTCATACAATCAATTGAAAAATAAAATGGTTGTTAAAATTATTCCTGTTTTCTGTTGCGTATGGGTTCTTTTTCTGTGTGCATTTTTCAAAGATTCTTTAGAAGACAACGTTTGATTGGGTGATAAAGTGTTTATAATAGCAGATTTTATGTACTTAAAAGGAGAATATATAAATATTATCCTGTTCCATGACTGTTGAAGTCGCACTAGAATTAGTTTGTCAAATTGGTGATTGATGATCTAGATTCATCCACTCTTGCATTTGAAGTTGATGGTAAACTGTAGAGTTTCACTCAGACAGTTTCAGGAGAATGTTGTGTCCTACCTGCCCTTTATGTGAAAAATTGGCACCCTTCTTAAATAAGCTCGAACTAAACAACTTTTTGAATTTCACCTACAAACTGAATGTTTTGATTCAGTTTTAATATGTATTGCTTTTTTTTTTTTTTTTTTTTTTTTCCTCTCTTAACATTAAATTATTTTATATCTATGTCTATGTGTATGAAATAGCTCCAGAACAATAATAGCTTAATTTTAAACTAATACATTAAAAGAATACATATGGAGTTATATAGAACACAAAAAAAAAAGTAATTACTTACTTAATGTTTGTTAAGCTTAACATGATGCAACAACTGACCTATTTTACCCCACATGTGTTTTTTTACTCCAAAATATTAATATTTTTTTTTTTTCACAAAATTTTAGGAAATTCATCTTAAGAATGTGCGTTTTGGAATATGATAGGAAAATACTGTAAAATTTGCTTTTGAATTAGTTAAAAACCAAAGTTTTTCTTAGCAACACATTCGAGTTACTTATACGAAACACACAAATAATTACTGGCTGTAACTAAAAAGTATCAGTTACAGTTAATTTTGCATACAAAATGAAGACTAATATAAATAATATATAAAACCAGCAAAATTGGAATTTAAAAAATGTTTGAATGTTTTTTTTAAGGGTTTTTCTTTTTTTTTTTTAAATTGACCTATTTTACCCCACCTGACCCTATTAACAATACATGTCAATTTCTTTATAATATTTACAGTAGAAAGTTATTCAGATGTGGTTTTTAAAAATGTCTGTCCTGAAAGACTGCGTTTCATTTTTTTTTTTTTTTTTTTTTTTCCCCCGGTTGTACAGGACATATCAATGTGATTTTAAATAGGAAACATTCCATAGTGAACTTCATTAATATACTATATCACTTTTTAAAAACTATGAAAATATTTACGGACATTGGAGGCGGAAGAGACAGACAGAAAGATAGGCAATCGGACAAAAAGATGAACATTAAAATTATGTTCACATTTAAAAGTTGTTAGAAAGTGTTAAAAACGCTTAATGTAAATGAAAATGCAATTCAGCAAATTTTCATTAATAGCTGTTAATGTAAATGAATATTTTTATGTGGCCCTGTAAATCTAATGCTGATCATACTGTGTTTTATAGAAAGCAATCTTTTCTGCATATGAATAACATATTTCAATTTCATTAAGCTTTCTGCAAATTAAAGTTATTAAAATTTGTTTTCTGGAAATACCTCTCCTAGAACGTAATGCTTTGGAATACTTTCGGGTGTCCCTGTACAAAAACCAGTACAGGTATTCACTCCATTTTCAATAGAGGACATCCGATAGTGAACTTGAATAGCATATATCAGTTTCAAAATATTCCATAAATATTTACGGGAGTGAAAGCGCAGACAGATGGACAGACGAACAAACAGATACACAAACTGAAATGATATTCACTCTTAAAAAAAGTTAGAAATTGTTAAAAACGCTTAATGTCAGCAAAAGTGCAATTCCAGCAAATTTTTATTAACATCTCTTATTTTAATTGAATATTTTTATGTGGCCCTGTATATCTAATGCTGATCATACTATGTTATAGAAAGCGTTCATTTGTGTATATGAATAACATATTTCAATTTCATTACGCTTTGTGCAAAATAAAGTTATTAAAATTTGGTGTATAGAAATAACTGCCATAGAACGTAATGCTTTGGAATACTTTCGAGTGTCCCTGTACACAAACCAGTGGTGGTATTTACTCCTTTTATATATGAAACATCCGATAGTGAACTTGAATAACATATTTCAATTTCATTAAGATTTGTGTACAGTAAAGGTATCAAAATATGGTTTATAGAAATACCTCTCATAGAACACAATCCTCTAGAATACTTTCGGGTGACACTGTACACAAACCAGTAGTGATATGCAAACATCCGATAGTAAATTTGAATAACATATCAGTTTCAAGATATTCCATAAATATTTACTGGAGTTACAGCGCGGACAGAAAGACAGATGGACAGACGAACAGACAGATACACAAATTATCATATTCACACTTAAAAATTGTTAGAAATAGTTAAAAACGCATATTGAACACGAAAGTGAAATTCCAGCAAATTTTTATTAATAGCTCTTAATGTAACTTAATATTTTTGTGGGGACCTGTAAATCTACTGCTGATCATACTATATTCTATATAATGCATTCTTTTACGCATATGAATAACATATTTCAATTTCATTAAGTTTTGTGTAAAGTACAGTTATTAAAATTTAGTTTATAGAAATACCTCTCATAGAACACAATCCTCTAGAATACTTTCGGGTGTCCCTGTACACAAACTAGTAGAGGTATTCACTCCACTTTCAATAGGAAACATCCGACAGGGAACTTGAATCACAATTATCAGTTTCATAAAAATTCCATAAATATATATGGGAGTTAGAGCGCGGACAGACAGACAAACCAAAGTCATTAACACTTTTCAACCTTGTTGGAAAGTGTCAAAAAGGGCATTTATCTCAATAATGCTTAAAATTTTTGAAGTAAATTATTAATTCAGTGATGGATAAACCTCCTAAAAATATTAAATGTTCATGTGTATGCAAATATACCAAAAAAGCTAATTTTCACTTAACTAATCTGGTATGTTACTCACTCGAATTTCTCTTACCCTGAAATTTAATATTATAAATACAGGTTATAGTTTATGAGGAAAGGATAACGAATACTGTTATGTAAACCTGTGTTAAACAATTCAAATTAGGCTTCGGAAGAGTTTTATATGATAATTAGTTCTATGTGAGCTGGGCAATTACACAGACAATTTTCACACGCAACATTCATTGAAACTTATCAATCTTGGTCAAACTTTTCCAGCAACAAACTTATCAAAATACAACATTTGAATCTCTTAAAATTATTCGTTTTTAGTTATTCTAAGAGTAGTATAACACTAAATATATAAAAAAAAAAAAAAGTTGAATTTGTTCTCAATTTTTTTTTTTTTTTTAAATGAAAAAAAATTGATAATTTTATTTTAAATTATCGCAGATCGATGGTTCAATCATTCGTTTTAAAGGTATTGACGAGCTCTTTTGAAAGGCAATCATCATGAAAATTTACTCCCCCTCGAGAGGGTACTCCCCCCCCCCCCAGGAGGGAGGCGAAGCACCTACATACACAACATTTTTTTCCCAGTTGACTATCTCTATTAATAAAAATTTATATTCGTTTCATTTGGTTTAGTGCAGTCTATAGATGTTAAACTCTACTTACCTGCAATTTCCCCCATAGACGTAATGTATTTGAATACTTTTGAGTGTTCCTGTACACGAACCATTTGCTTGATCTCAACGAAAAGCTTAGTGTAGCATCCCTGTATGATACACATGTAGAATACCGAGTTTGGAATTTCTGATACAATTTGTTTTTGAGATATGCTGATAACAGACACACACACATACAGACCATTCGCTAAAAACATGAATTTCGTATTCAGGGGACCTCAAAACATGTAAATATAGCAAAAACTCACTTTTGAAAAGTTGACCCTAAAACAATACTTTCTCTACCGTAAGGGTAAAAGAAAGTAAAAAGGAATTTTTCTCCAATAATGTCAGAGCAGATGTCCTTACAACAATGTTTTTATAACGAATTTGCATTACAATTTTAGAAAAGCGCGTTTTTACAAAAATGGAAAAACCGTAATCTTTCGAAAGATTGTTTCATGTATTACAAGAAACTGATTTTTACTTTCTCTTACCCATAAAGTAGAGAAAGTATTGTTTTTGGGTCAAATTTTCGAACGCGAGTTTTTGTTATAGTTCTGAGGTGCCCTGAATACGAAAATCATGTTTTTAGCGAATGGTCTGTGTGTATGTCTATTATCAGCATATCTCAAATTATGGCGAAAAGCTCAAACTTAGTATTCTAAATGTGTATCATATAAGGATGCTACCGCTAAACTTTTCGTTAAGATCAAGCAAATGGTCCGTGTACAGGGACACTCAAAAGTATTCAAATACATTACGTCTATGGGGGAAATTGCAGGTAAGTAGAGTTTAACATCTATAGACTGCACTAAACCAAATGAAACGAATATATTTTTTGTAATAGAAATAGTCAACAGGGAAACAAAAATTGTGTATGTAGGAGCCTCGCCTCCCCCCCTGGGGGGGGGGAGGTAATCGAGGGGAGTAAATTTACTCGAGGGGAGTAAATTTTCATGATGGGTATCTTTCAAAAGAGCTCGCCAATACCTTTAAAACGAAAAGGTGGAACCATCGATCTGCGATAATTTAAAACAAAGTTACCGATTTTTTTTACTTTTAACGAAAAAAAAAATTATTTTTTTAATGTAATATTTAGAATGAATTAATTTTTTTTTTTATTTTTTTTTTTTTGTGGTGGGGGGATATTTAGTGTTATACTACTTCTCTGATATGGAAACCGTGTGCTTATCATAGAAGATAATTTTTTTAAATAATAATTTTAATAAATTATTTTTACTGAGTGAATTTGTATAGGAAAATATAGAAGAAAGTCGTGTGGTGGCCACAACACACTAGTTATTTGTTGTTAGTGGATGAGCTTTACTAATAATATTTTACCATTTCCAGGAAAGCTCTTCGGGAATTTTTTTTTTTAATATTGAGAATAAAATGAACTTTTTCTGGATATTTGGTTATACTACTTCTCTAATATGGAAATCGTCATAAAAGATAATTTTTTTAAATAATAATTTTAATAAATTATTTTTTAAACCCAGAATTATTTTTAAATAGCCGAATTAAATTCTATATAAATGTAGGTGCATTAATGAAACGGGGGCTTGAGGGGCGGGGAATAGGGGGGCTCACACAGGACTAATTATCATATAAAACTGTTTCGAAGCCTAATTTGAATTGTTTAACACAGGTTTACATAGCAGTACTCGTTATCTTACCTCTTAATCTGCAGCCTGTACTTATAGCATTAAATTTCAGGGTAAGAGAAAGTCGTGTGAGTGACACACCAGATTATTACTTTCCTTTACCCATAAGATAGAGAAAGTATTGTTTTTGGGTCAAATTTTCGAACGCCAGTTTTTGTTATATTTACATGTTCTGAGGTCCCCTGCATACGAAAATCATGTTTTTAGCAAATGGTCTGTTTGTGTGTCTGTGTGTATGTCTGCCTGTTATCAGCATATCTTAATAACAAACTATGACAGAAAGTTCAAACTTTGTATTCTAAATGTTTATCACATAAGGATGCTACACTAAAATTTCTGTTAAGATCAAGTTAATGGTTCGTGTACAGGGACACTCAAAATTATTCAAATACATGGCTATGGGGGAAATTGCAGGTAAGTAGAGTTTAACATCTATAGACTGCACTAAACCAAATGAAACGAATATATATTTTTTGTAATAGAGATAGTCAACAGTGAAAAAAATTGTGTATGTAGGAGGCTGCCCCCCCTCCCCTGGGGGGGAAGTCTCCCCTCGAGGGGAGTAAATTTTCATGATGGGTATTTTTCAAAAGAGGTCGCCAGTACCTTTAAAACGAATGGTTCAACCATTCATCTGCGATAATTTAAAACAAAGTTATCGATTTTTTTTTTTTTTTTACTTAAAAAAAAAAAAAAAAAAAAAAATTTTTGTTAAGAGTAAAAAAAAAAAATCGATAATTCTGTTTTTAAACAATAATTTATTAAAATTATTATTTTAAAAAAAATTATCTTTTATGATAATGCAGACGATTTCCATATTAGAGAAGTAGTATAACACCAAATATCCAAAAAAAACGTCCATTTTATTCCCAATAAAAAAAAAAAAAAAGAAAAAAGAAAAAGAAAAAAAAAGAAAGAAAGAAATACGATTTTTACTTTCTCTTACCGATATGGTAGAGAAAGTATTGTTTTTGGATCAAATTTTCGAACGCGAGATTTTGTTATATTTACACGTTTTGAGGTTCCCTGAATACGAAAAACATGTTTTTAGCAAATGGTCTGTGTGTCTGTGTGTGTGTCTGTGTGCCTGTGTGTGTGTGCCTGTTATCAGCATATCTCAAAAACAAATTATGGCAGAAAGTTCAAACTTGGTATTCTAAATGTGTATCATATAGGGATGCTACAGTAAGCTTTTCGTTAAGATCAAGCAAATGGTTCGTGTACAGGGACAATCAAGAGAATTCTAATACATTACGTCTATGGGGGAAATTGCAGGTAAGTAGAGTTTAACGTCTATAGACTGCACTAAACCGAATGAAACGATTATATATTTTTTATAATAGAGGTAGTTAACTGGGAGAAAAAATTATGTATGTAGGAGCCTCGCCTCCCCCCCCCCCTGGGGGGTAAGTCCCCCCTCCAGGGAAGTAAATTTTCATGATGGGTATCTTTCAAAAGAGCTAGCCAATAAACGAATGGTTGAACCATCGATCTGCGATCTTTTAAAACAGTTATCGATTTTTTTGTTTACTTTTTACGAAAAAAAAAAAAAAAAAACTTAGAAAAAAAAAAGTTTTTTTTTTTTTTTTTTTTTTTTTTATATTGAGAATAAAATGGACTTTTTTTGGACATTTTGTGTTATACTACTTCTCTAATACGGAAATCGTCTAGATAACAATTTTTAATAAAATCACACAATTAACTGTGGAAGAAAATCATATTTATTGAAATTTTATTTTTCTGACTGAGTGAAAATAATGCCTGGACCGGGACTCGAACCCCGGATCTTTGACGGCCTGGATAGCTCAATTGGTTGAGCCTTGACCTTGTAAGTCAAAAAACCGGGGTTCGAGTCCCGGTCCAGGCATTATTTTCACTCAGTCGGAAAAATAAAATTTCAATAAATATGATTTTCTTCCACAGTTAATTGTGTGATTTTATTAAAAATTGTATTTCTTTCTCCCATTGTTTAATGGTGTTTTCCATTTCCTGCGGCTTATTTCTGTTGAGCTATCTAAATGATAGACCAGATTGTTTCTGCCTAAAGGGTTGTCTGAGTGAGTAATGCTGACCGGGATGTCGGCCTGGATAGCTCAATTGGTTGAGCCTTGACCTTGTAAGTCAAAGATCCGGGGTTCGAGTCCCGGTCGAGGCATTATTTTCATTCAGTCGTCTAGATAAATTTAAAAATTAATTAATCTAAAAGATAAATTTTTTAAATAATAATTTTAATAAATTATTTTTTAAAAACAGAATTATTTTTTAATAACCGAATTCTCTAAAAATGTAGGTGCATTAATGAAACGGGGGGTTGAGGGGGGCGGTAGCCCTCCTCACACAGAACTAATTATCATATAAAACTCTTCAGAAGCCTAATATGAATTGTTTAACACAGGTTTACATAACAGTACTCGTTATCTTACCTTTTAATCTGCAACCTGTATTTATAGTATTAAATTTCAGGGTAAGAGAAAGTCGTATGAGTGACACCAGATTATTTTTCTAATATTGAGAATAAAATGGACTTTTTTTTGGATATTTGGTGTTATACTACTTCTCTAATATGGAAATCGTCTGCATTATCATAAAAGATAATTTTTTTGAATAATAATTTTAATAAATTATGTTTTAGAAGCAGAATTAATTTTTAATAACCGAATTAAATTCAATATAAATGTAGGTGCATTAATGAAACGGGGGTTGAGGGGGGCGGTAGCCCGCACTCACACAGAACTTATTATCATATAAAACTCTTCCGAAGCCTAATTCGAATTGTTTAACACAGGTTTACATAACAGTACTCGATATCTTACCTCTTAATCTGCAACCTGTATTTATAGTATTAAATTTCAGGGTAAGAGAAAGTCGTGTGAGTGACACACCAGATTATTTACTTTCTCTTACCCATAGGGTCGAGAAAGTATTGTTTTAGGATCAAATTTTCGAACGTGAGTTTTTGTTATATTTACCAGTTCTGAGGTCCCCTGAATACGAAAATAATGTTTTTAGTGAATGGTCTGTGTGTCTGTCTGTCTGTCTGTCTTTGTGAATGTCTGTGATCAGCATGTCTCAAGAACGAATAGTAGCAGAAATTCCAAACTCGGTATTCTAAATGTGTATCATATAGGGATGCTACAGTAAACTTTTCGTTGTGATGAAACAAATGGTCCGTGTACAGGGACATTCAAAAGTATTCAAATACATTACGTCTATGGGGGAAGTTGCAGGTAAGCAGAGTTTAACATCTATAGACTGCACTAAACCAAATGAAACGAATATAAATTTTTATTAATAGTGATAGTCAACTGGGAAAAAAATGTTGTGTATGTAGGTGCTTCGCCTCCCCCCTGGTGGGGGGGGGAGTACCCTTTCGAGGGAATTTTCATGATGGTTGTCTTTCAAAAGAGCTCGTCAATACCTTTAAAACGAATGGTTGAACCATCGATCTGCGATAATTTAAAATAAATATATATATTACTTTAATATTGAGAATAAATTGAACTTTTTTTTTATTTATTTATTTACTGTTATACTGCTTCTCTAATATGGAAATCGTCTGTATGATCATAAAAAATAATTTTTTTAAATAATAATTTTAGTAAATTATTCTTTAAAAACAGAATTACTTTTTAATAACCGAATTAAATTCTATATAAATGTAGGTGCATTAATGAAACGGGGGTTTGAGTGGCGGGGGATAGGGGGCTCACACAGAACTAATTATCATATAAATCTCTTCCGAAGCCTAATTTGAATTGTTTAACATAGGTTTTCATAACAGTGCTCGTTATCTTATCTCTTAATCTCCAACCTGTGCTTAAAGTATTAAATTTCAGGGTAAGAGAAAGTCGTGTAAGTGACACACCAGATTATTTAATTTTGTATTATGCCAGTTTGATTATAATATTTTGTTATCATAAGTCAAAATTTTAGCATCTATTTATAATATATCTCATGTTTTATTTATCAACAACAATAGTTAGGATTTGAGGTAATATCGTATAAATTTTATCTCAATGTCTCATCGCTTGCATTCCAGTGTCCTAAATTAGACACGCAACTGTGATCCAGAAATGATTTTATTACATCTCAAAATAAACATTCTTTTTTAAAGAAAAATAATTCAAAGTACTCGAGTTCTTATCTACTTATTGAATAAACACCAGAAGATTAACATCTATCTGTTTTACAAAACAAAAGCAATGACAAATAATATATATCACGAATTGCATTTTTACCTCTGCATATACCGGCAGGTTATAAAGTAACTCATCTTTTTCAGGTAAAGCTAACAAATAATGTTAGAAGATGTTCTGTGCTCAGGTTTTAGTTTTTTTTTTCTTTTATTATTATTATTATTTATTTATTTGTTAGGTATATCTATCATAAATAAAAATTGTTTGTGATAATATTTAAAAAAAAAAAAAAAAAAAAGTTTGGCGAAGTCAGAACTTGAAATGTTCGACTAATGCTGTTTTTAATTGATCGTATGTAGATAAAATTATTTCTATTAAAAAAAAAAAAAAAAAGTCAATATATTTTTAAATATTTCTTTTTAAGTTTATACAAGCTTTGCTCTTAATTTTATTTAATTTCTCATCTTTTTTATTATTCACATTTCAAAATCTAGAAAGCGTATATGTGTACAAGCCAATCAAGTTTTTTTTTTTTTTTTCCACTTCCTTGAGCATATTGGAATTCATAAAATGCTAAATACGAGCAAAGAGTTATTTCTCTTTTCTTTTGTAAGATTTTTCTGTAAGGCATAAATAATTGTTTATCGATAAACAAATCAATAAGGATTGCAAGAGTTATAAATGCTGAAAATTGAGGTGCAGAATACTAACAAAATGAAAACTTTATCGCGATTACGTAACTATTTGGCAGTCGTTGCAATACTTATATTTTAGAAATAGCTTTTAAAAATACATGAGACCGACTTTAAATTAAATAACCGTAAATTTATTTAACTGTAATCTGTTCAGAAACCATTTATACGATTCACATTATATGAGATGTAAATTCTTTTCATTCTATTAACAATGGAAATTCGCAAAAAGACTAAAAAACTAAAATTATATTCAAAGGCAAGAATTTGAAATGAAATACTAGAATTTAGAGAGTAATAAATATATTTTTTTAATATCCTAAATTTATTTATTAAAAAAAAAAAAAAAAAAAAAAAAAGAAGATAATTATGCTTTAGTATTCAATCATCGACGGAGATTGGTAAAAGTTTTATTTGGTCAGCTGGTGTACAAAATAAGCATCAATAAGACAAAAAGCAGAAAAATTTAAAAAATCTAAATCTATTAAAAAGCTCAATTCATCTAAAAATCCTATTCATATATTAATAAATTTTATAAAAACCTCATTTCATTCAAAAAACAAAGTCTGTAACGCACTTGTTTAACTCTCTAAACGTATGTAAAGTAATTTAGTGCGGCAGTCATATGACTATCTTGCCCTGAATTTCAATACTATAAAGACAGATTGCAGATCAAGAGGTGAAGATAGCAAAGTAAGGTCATTATGTCTAAGTGCGACGTGAATTTTGATACGTTTATCGCATTAAGGCCATATTTGTCGTTTTAGCCTATAAATAAAAGAAATAAGAACGGAAAAATGGTTTAACATACTTTTAGTTCTAAATTTGTATACACTAAGGAACTAAAAAAAAAAAAAAAAAACACAGTACTACAAAAAAAAAAAAAAAAAAAAAAAAAATTACATATATTTTTTATTTATAACAACTTCAAAACTGATGATTGAGAAGAATAAAACTGTCATGTTTACATAATACCAAAGAGATGAAATGATAATGTACATTTTCGATTTAGTAATTCGCTTTATTACTCTCTACGAAGTACTTAATAAAAATCTACATAAAACTTTCCTTTTAAACGTAATATAATAAACATATACTTTGTATTCTATTAAGATTTATTATATGAAATAAGTTATATTTTAATATATGAAATAAAACTAATTTTTGAGATCCAAACACTTAATAAAAATATGTATTCTGCATTTGGTTAATTCCACCTTTATATGGAATTCCTGCTTTAATGCGCAATGGCATAGTATCATACGGCTTTTTAATATAAATCTCAGAATCAGAAATTTCACTGTGCCAAATAGCATAAATATTTTTATTTCTTGCAGAGTCGTAAGCTGTAAATTTCGAATCAACCCCCCCCCCCCTCTCTCCCCCCGCTCTTTTATAGACAAAACATTTTCGAGTGGATTGAAATTAGGACTATTTGTTGCAGGTCTGGTAAAAAATAAATTCTACGATATTCTTTGTAGAATTTAACTTAAAGTGAAAAAAGATATGATTCTTTACAGAATTATAGGTGCTGATGGGAATGGATAGTTAATTTTAACAATTTGAATCAAATAAAAGTACCACAGACGACCTTTAACAATGTGCATTATCATTTTGAAATGCTGTTTGCAAGAAAAGTCTAAGATACCTTCAAAATAGTCAGTCAGGAGCCACTTTTATAATGACCGCGTTTTATTTCCCTTGAGCAGGAAAATTTGTTCGACTCTTTGGAAAGTTATGCGCCTCCGTACCTGTACGGAGAATGTGTAACTGTTTTAAGATTGCAATTTTCGTTAAGTCAGTCATATTTTCGTCGTCCTGTCCTACTAGCTTTTCTCACCAGCTCGAAATAAATTAAACTTGACACATCAGAGAGAAACAGTTCAGCCATATAATTACCCGATTTTTTCTTTTTTTTTTTTTTTTTAAATTCTTTTCTTAATAATGGTTTTTTTTTTTTTTTTGGGGGGGGGGGGGGGGCAGATCATCTGGTTTTTAACCTGCTTTGTTTAATTGAAGAAAGTGTTTTGCTATACATTTTTTTTTATCATTTCTAAATTATGAACATGATACAAATCAATTTTTTTTAACTTTTGCTTTTCAACTTGCGGTCATCTCACTTGGATGGTCGCCTAAGGACAAATTTCTAGTTTAAACCAGACTTGTAGTAATCTTAATCGCGTAATCGTAATCGATTGTAATCGATTACAAAAGCAACGTAATCGCTGATTAATCGTAATCAAAATAAAATATTTAAATTCTAATCGTAATCAAAAAAAATATTTAAATTGTAATCGTAATCTAATCGTAATAAAAAAAAATATTTAAATTGTAATCGTAATCTAATCGTAATCAAAAAAAAAATATTTAAATTATAATCGTAATCTAATCGTAATCTGATCGTAATCTAATCGTAATCTCATTATATTTTTCTAAAGAATAACCTGTATCGTGAAGCAATGTAAACGTAATCTACCTCTAAAATAAGATTGCACTATATTTTTCTTTTCTTTGCTGCCATTTTTACTCTATATTTTTTGTTATCCCTTTTTTCAAAATTTTCTAGCTTCACAAGCTAATTTTTGAACTTACCTACTCACCCTGGAAGATTTCAGAGGTCATGTTTTCAGGGCCTGATTATGCTTTGAAGCTAAGGGAAGCTCAGCATCATTTCGGGGCCACCTTTCTTTTCGGAAAATCTTGTTTTCCTGTAACGTATTGTAATATAAAAATGCTATAGACAAAAAAAATAGTGTGTCTTTATTATTTTTTTTTTTCACTTTCCGAACACTATAGTGAGGAAAGTATTGTAATCATGTCAAAAATCCGAATTTGAGATTTTGATGTTTCTATACGTTTTGAGGTCCCCTGAGTCCGTTTCCACTATTTTTACGATGATGTATGTATGTGTGTATGTATGTCTGTGAGTGAACACGCGAGCGTCTAAACGCTTTGTTCGAATAAGCTGAAAGTCGGTACGTATATTGTAAGTCACCATAATACGAACCCTATAGATTTTGGTGAATCTAGCACTCATAGTTTTTTTACAGGGACACGAGGAAAAATTCTTTATCATTATGGCCTATGGGACCAAATTTTTAAAAGTGCGATAGCGTCTAAACGCTTTATTACTCTGAGGAAAGAATTTGTATACATGTTATAGGTAACAGTTGCACGAACTGTATAGATTTGCCTATGGGGCCAAATTTTTAAAAGTGTGATAGCGTCTAAACGCCTTATTAATCTGAGCAAAAAATTTGTACACATGTTATAGGTCACAGTTGCACCAATTGTATAGTTTTTGGTTAATTTAGCACTTACAAATTTTTACACGGACACAAAGAAAAATTCTTTATCATTATGGCCTATGGGACCAAATTTTTAAAAGTGCGATAGCATCTAAACGCTTTATTCAATTGAGCTGAAAATTTATATGAATGTTATAAATCACTGTTGCACTAAATATAAGCATTTTGGTGAATCTAGCATTTGTGGGTTTTTACAGGGACACAACGAAAAATTCTTTATCATTATGCTTAAGACTTCGGTTCGTCTCTTCGCGCGCGCTCTAATTCCCTTAAATATTTATGGAATTTTTTTTAAACTAATATACACTGATCGAAAAAAAAATCCCAACACCAAGAAAAAATTATTGTACAGTAATGAAATTTCAGCAATACATTTGTCTAGGTAACATATTTAATTGATTAAAGTTTCAAGATCACAGGTAGAGCCATTGGCGAGAAGAGCCATTTCAAATGTGAAATGTTGGTACATTAGTAACCGGTGTAACCGCCAGAATTTTGAATGCAAGCATACAAACGTGCATGCATTGTGTCGTACAGGTGTCGGATATCAGTTTGTGGGATGGAGTTCCATGCCTGTTGCTCTTGGGCGGTCAATGCAGGGACGGTTAATGCTGGTTGTGGATGACGCTGGAGTTGTCGTCCAATGATGTCCCATACGTGCTCGATTGGAGAAAGATCTGGTGATCTACCAGGCCAAGGCAACATGTCGACACTCTGTAGAGCATCTTGGGTTACAACAGCGGTATGAAGGCGAGCATTATCCTGTTAGAAAACACCCCCTTGAATGCTGTTCATGAATGGCAGCACAACAGGTTGTATCACTAGACTGACGTACAAATTTGCAGTCAGGGTGCGTGGGATAACCAAGAGAGTGCTCCTGCTGTCATACGAAATTGCTCCCCAAACCATAACTCCAGGAGTAGGCCCTGTGTGTCTGGGCCGCAGACAGGTCGCTAGCAGGCGTTCACCTGGCCTCCTTCTAACCAACATACGGCTATCACTGCGACCAAGGCAGAATTGGCTTTCATCAGAAAACACAACAGATCTCCACTCAGTCCTCCAATGAGCTCTAGCTTGACACCACTCACGTCGCAAACGGCAGTGGTTTGGAGTCAGTGGAATGCACGTTACAGGGCGTCTGACTCGGAGCTGTCCTTGAAGTAACCGATTTGTAACAGTTCGTTGTGTCACTGTGGTGCCAACTGCAGCTCGAATTTCAGCTGCAGACGCAGTACGATTAGCCACAGCCATACGCCGAACACGGCGGTCTTCCCTCTCAGTAGTGCCACGTGGCCGCCCGGAACCCGGTCGTCTTGAGGCAGTACCTTCCCTTGACCACTGCTGCCAACACTCATGCACAGTGGATACATTCCTGCTAAGTCTTTCTGCAATATCGCGGAAAGAAAACCCACCTTCTCGTAGCCCTACTACACGACCTCGTTCAAACTCAGTGAGCTGTTGATAATGGCTTCCTCGTCTTCTTAGAAGCATCCTTGACTAACATTAACCCACTACGTCAAATCTCAACTGTAAATAACGATCACGAAACTTACAGCGCTTATTTAAAGCAAACCTCATTTGCATGTTCAGTGTCGCTACTAGCACCACACTTATACGCGTAGCTCGAAATTTGAATCGACGTCATTTTTCAGATGTATAAACACGCCTACCAAATTTTGTTTATCTAGCACAGCTCCTTCCTGGTGTTGGGATTTTTTTTCCATCAGTGTATGTTATGTTCTTTAAGTTCACTATGGAATTGTTCCCTTTTAAAAATATGGTCAATATTACCACTGGTTTGTCTACAGGGAAATTTGAAAGAATTTCAAAGCATTGCGACCTATCAAAGGTATTTCTATAGATCATATTTTAACTTTTATTTCGCACAAACCATAATGCAGTCAACATTAACAATACATATGCGCAAGAAAATGCTTCCTGCAGAATATAATGTCATTAGCAATAAGATTTAGAGAGCAACACAAAAATTTTCACTTTCAATAACGGTTATAATTGAAAATTGCTGGAATTGCATTTTCGTTTGCCTTTATCATTTTTAATACTTCCTAGCAACGTTATAGAGTGATTGTTGTTTAGAATGATTGTTTCATTTTCTATATCTACAAATTTATATGAACTTATTGGTGTATTTTTTTTTTTTTTATTATTATTATAAACCTTTTAAAGGGGTTTTATTTACAAAAAATATTTAGTAGAACGCTTTATTGAAAAAAAAAAATAAATAAATAAATATAAATAAAAGTTAACAAACAAATCGAAAATATTTTTATGAGAATAAAGAGTTTTGCTTAATCACAAAATTAAACATGTTAACAATCCACTTAATAAGGTGCCTTGCCATTAAAAAGTAAAAGAAATCTCTGAAATATGATTGTTACTCACCCGTCTTAGTTGTCCACTAAAAAGTAACTTTAAAGTTTAGATATGCTTTAATGATTTCATAATTTTTTGAACTTACGAAATTTTAATTTAATCTCTTGAAATATTTTAAATTTAATTTTTGATTCTCTTTTCCTCTTCTGTCTCTCCGTTCATTTATCTATTTGCGTATGCTCTAGTAAATTTAAGTAAAACATTCTAATTGCCGAAATATTGCGAAATAGGTGTATTTCTCTTTTCAAACATATTTCTGTAATGATTACCGTTATTTATGGGGCCTAATAAAATATTTTTAATATATTTGTATTTGTTGTATTTTATTGTTGTAAAATAATTTATAATCTATAAGAAAGATTTCTCATCCAAGCTTTGAAATTTTCCTTAGAAAAAAGGATGAAAAAATATGTGGAAAGTACACCATTTATTATATCAACAATTTTGGATCCACGATTCAAGAATAGTTGCCTGGACTTGACGAATGAGCAAGTGTGTGAAATAATAATTAAAGAAATGAAGAATCACTTTCTTGTCGAAGAAATAACAGAACCAGAAGAAAAAGCCGCAACTGAACCTAAAAGAAGGAAAAAAAAAAAAAAAAAAAAGACCAAACTGTTTACGTTTTTGGACGGGAAAAGATCAAGTAAACTTGCCAAGAACTATATAGCAAAATCGGAAATAACAGAGTATTTAAAAGAGCCATTGAAAGAAGAAGATATTTGCCCTCTAAATTTTTGGAAGGAAAATGACAAAAGATATCCAAAAATTGCAAAAATTAGTTCAAAATATCTCTCTGTGCATCTTCAGCACCCGTAAAGAAGTTATTCAGTGTCGCTGGAAAATTCTATACGAGTTCCCGTACTCTACTACTAAAAGCGGGAAACTACTAAAAAATTTAATTTTGATTAAATTAAATAAAAATGTTTAAAAAGAATTTTAAATCTCTCCTACATTCTATTTGTATATGTATGAAGTTCAATGTTCAGAAGTAAGAAAAAAAAAAAAATTTGGATTATTAATTGATTTTATTTATTTATTGGGAGGGGGAGGGGTAGTAGTACTAAATTTTACAGACGAGAAATATTTGTTTATTAATATTCATTTGAAAAACATAAATATATTATCTAGACCATTTAATAAAATAATTTAATTAATACAGGTGTCATCATAATCTATGAAGGTATAAAGATAACTAAACTCATTATTTATTATAGACAACAGAATTGTACATCTAATTCGCAATTTTTAAATTTATATCAATATGATATTTCTCCTTTGTAAAAAAAAAAAAAAAAAAAAAAAAGTGCATTTTTAACTGACAGTTTTATTTAATTAAAATGCGAATGTTTGAAACTTCTTTTTTAATTAAATTGCTTTCATTTTCATTTAGACTTCTTACTTATACCTTTACACATTGCTACCAA
>OZ005649.1:293194617-293227617 GCA_963930645.1 Salticus scenicus
TGTAATTCAATGAGTGTACATACTTACATATGATAAAATTTAAGGAGTTCTCCAAATTTACATAGCTTCTACTTCTTTCCTTTTTATGTTTTACTAAATAATATATATATATATATATATATTTTTTTTTTTTTTTTTAATCTTTCTTTTCTACTGAAAATGCAAAAGTAACGTAAAACGAATTTCATGCTTCGGAACTAGCGGTCGATTTGAAAATAAATTTTGGTCTACTAAGTTATTATAAAGAAGTGAAATTTGTGACAGATATTTGAGATAGTATTTTAATTTCTGACTCATACTTAAAACTTCTTTCAATATTTTAATGATTACATTTCTTTGATGGTCAAAATATAGAGTTTTGAATAAATATAAAATTTCTCTCGCTTTAGATGATAAATTACTTGATATGATAATTTTAATCTGCTTGCTGCGATATTAAAAGCTTAATAAGAAAGCAATCAAAATAAAAAATATATAGAGAATATAAGGAGAGGATATATACAAGATATATTTAAGGATATATGTGAAGAAATATCTAAGAAAGATTATATACAAGCGATATTCATCACATCGAGATTGAGAAATCTGTATAATTGAAGTTTAATTGTAATCGATTTTTCATGTAATCGTATTCTAGAGTCTAATCAAAACGTAATCAAAACTGTAATCGTAATCTGAATGTAATCGTATTCTAGAGTATAATCAAAACGTAATCAAAACTGTAATCGTAATCTGAATGTAATCGTATTTTAGAGTCTAATCAAAACGTAATCAAAACTGTAATCGTAATCTAAACGTATTCGTAATCGGCATTTGAAGATTAAAAATAATCGTAATTGTAATCTTTTAAGGATTCTGTAATCGACAACAAGTCTGGTTTAAACAGCCAAAAAATTTTATATCTTGCTAAAAATCATCTCATCAATATTTCGATAACAGTTAATTTTTTTTTGCCATCTCACGTAGTAAAATATTTTTTTATTTTCCTTTTACAATTAATACTCTTTGTGGCATCGTTAATTACCTTATCCTTACCATTTTTAAAATCTATACATATAAAAGAGTACTTCCACTCGCTTACTATCTCATCAACGCACAGCAAATTCTACTGAAGCCACTGACTCGAAACTGAGTCAGATTATAGAACATAGTGTAAGCACTCCCTAAGAAGTGATTTTGCAAAATTCGCTCCCCAAGGGGGAGTAGGTGGCAAAATGTGATTTCACAAAACCTTCATATCTCAAAGAAAAAAATAGATATCCGCAAAATTTTTGCTTTAAAATATAGCTAACACAAATATCTAAAAACAAATTTCTGGAATTTTAGAAATTCGGTCCCCAAGGGGGGAAAGGGGGCAAAACGTGATTTCACATGTGCAAAACATGGTTTCACATATTCCTATATAACTCAAACAAAGAAACATATATGTGACATTTTTCCTCTAATATATAGCTAATACAAATACCTAAAAACCAATTTCTGGAATTTTAGGAATTCAGCCCCCAAGAGGGGGGGGGGGGGAAGAGAGGGAGCAAAACGTGATTTGATATAATCGCTTATATCGCAAACAAACAAAAAAAAAAAAAGATACATGCGAGATTTTTGCTCTAAAATATAGCTCCCACAAATACATAAAAACTAATTTCTTTTATTTTAGAAATTCGTCCCAGGTGGGGCGGGAAAGGGGGGAGGGGGGTGCTATAGGGCAAAAAAAATAGAAATACAGTTAGACGTTCAAAATTGGTACAGACAGGTTTTAGAGGCCTGCAAATCGAATGAGGATATTTTCGAAGTGTCAAGTTATTAGGAAGGTTAGAAAAAGAACGGAGGGGGGGGGGGGGGAGGGGCGGAGGAGCAAAAGAATAAAAATATAGTTAGACCGTTCAAAATTGATACCTATAAATAGATTGCAGATATTTTCGAATTTGTAAAGTTATTAGGAAGGGCAGGAAAGGGGGGGGGGATAAAAAATAAAAATAGAGTTAAGGTCGTACAAAATTGGTACATAGAGGTTTTTGATACTTACAAATCGATTGCGGATATTTTCGAATTTCTAAAGTTATTAGGAGGGGTGGGAAGGGGAGGGGGGAGAAGCAAAAAATTAAAGTTAGGACGCCCAAAATTGGTACAAGGAGGTTTTTGATACTTACAAATCGATTGCGAATATTTTCGATTTTGTAAAATTATCAGGATAGACGGGAAGGGACAAAAATATATAAATAAGAGTTAAAGCGCTGAAAATTAGTGTTTTGAGGTTTTGAGGCCAGATAAATCGATTGTGGATATTTTCAAAAGTACAGAAATATTACGAGGGGTAGAAAGGGGACGGGCGAAGTGGTAAAAATAAAGAAATTCACATAGAATGTTGGAAATTAGCATTATTAGGTTTAAAAGCCCGAGAGAACGATTGCGAGTATTTTCTAAAGTCTAAAATAATTAGGAGGAGCAAGAACGGCAGGTAAAGGAACATGCGCGCCGTGCGCGCCTCTATACGTTGCCGCAGGCAGTGGGGGCCCGAACCGATTATTCCACCGATGGGAAAAGATTTTTTTTTGTATTTTATATTTATGTTTTCCCCTTACGATAATATAGTGATTCATTAAGAGTGTCGAATATAAATGCCCTGCGCTGCCGACGACAGCGGGGACCCGGTGCGACATTTTTACACAATCAGATTTTTTTTCTCACTTTTTTTTTTTTTTTTTTTTTTTTTCGCATGATAAAAATGCATCTTTGAGAATTCATTAACTATACTGATGCATTTAAAAATAGTGACCAGCGAAGCGGACGTAGCCTGCTAGTACTTTATAAAATTACAAATTTTCTGACAATTGCATTTTGTTTTTAACACTGGGCTCAATCCTAAAGCGTACGTGCAGGACGACGTAAGAAAATCGGTTTGAAAACTTGCTTGGCCATTTGTGTATTATTTATTTTTATTTATTTATTTATTCAAGAAACTGAATGATTAAATGTAAGACACCCCCCCCCCCCCCAAAAAAAAAAAAAAAAAAAAAAAAAGTCGCATTTAGTGGTATTTTTGTCACATTTACGGTATCTAAATCCTACATACGATGTTTATAAGTACCTAAATATGATAATGCATTCAGACTCTTCAATTAAGCATTATTCAGGGTGTTTTACTTATTTTTATATTTTAAAGAGATTTACGTCTCTTGAGTGCATTAAGATTTCATGTAACTGTTTTTAATAAGCAGTTCTGAAATGATTCGTTTGGGTTTGTTGTAGGAACAGGACACGATTCTGTTTTGGATGTAGATTGTTTTTGAATTTGCATCTTAGCTAAGAATCTTTTGAAACATTCATTTATGATTTGCAAAAATGTGAAATTTTCCTCACTAATCTTTATCATCACTAATCTGAATAGATACATCACATATTAGAGACTTTATTGCATTCACATTTAACTTTTGTGCTGTTGGGACATTTGCCATTAGCAGGGGGTGTTTGCGTTCCGGATTTTTTATTTCCTACCCGTAATTTTGTAATAGTGATATTAGTAGTAGTTTTCTAGCAATGTTTAGCAATTAAATATATCCAAAAATACAATTCTTAATTATTGGTGGGAAATAAAATAGAACATCCGGAACGCAAACACCCCTGCATTAGTAGATAAGTCTCCATTTGGTCATAACTGTATCATCATAAGCAGGATTGATAGGTCTTCATTAGTCATCACTTTTATCCTTAGCAGGATCGTCTTTAGTCATTATCAAATATTCAATTGCGAATTTGGGAGACATTTTCTCCGTTCATTGAATGATTTTTAATTTAATTGATATGTTTTCAGGAGGGAATTTGCCATCGTAATTATCTATATAATCATTAGCAGTTGTATTGGCAATCTAATTGGTGAATACCTGCGATTTAAAAAGCATTTATCCCGTTTTCGGGATCTGAATGTTCTTTGTTGGCTTGAAACTTTTTATAGCACTAAAGTGAAATTCTTTGCTGATACCAGCGTATTTATTAGTGAAGTGTCATTTTATTCCATCCTTCTATTTTTACGGTGCCATATTTTTTTTTTTTTTTTTTTTTTTTTTTTTTTAATGTGCCACATAACTTTTGTGTTTCAACTACTAAAAAAGGATTAAAATAAAATTTTAAAATAAAAAAGTGTAATATTTCTTAATTTATTTTAATTTCAGTGTTTACAGAATACTTATTTAATTGCCTGCAGAAAAATTATAATATTTAAAATATCAAAATTTAAATAATTTATTAATCATATTTGTTGATTTTTTGAGTAGATTTATGTCTCTATTACCATATCAGACGCAAACGTGACTGTAATGAAGAAATCGGGTGATCACCACCCCCCCCCCTCAAGTCGAGGGAAAAAAAAAAAAAAAAAACGCGTGGAATGGCAAATTTCAAAATTGTTTTCAGACCTTCTCCCCCCCCCAATTCAAATAGAAAGTCATTTTTCTTTAAATCATTCTAAATGGAAATATATTCATTTAATTATCATCTATCACTTCTATTTAAAAAAGAGGTCACGGGAAGTTATTTCGTGAGTATAAATAATTTAAATATTTATAAACATTATAATACAACTATTATAATTTACGTATCCTTTTATAAATATAGTACTGCTAGAATTAACATTTCTGATATTTTAATGCATCTTCTCTTCAAAAAAAAAAAAAAAAAAAAAAAAAATGGAGCACCTCCACTTATTTTATTAATAAATTGTTGGAGACACCGAAAGTGTCATACGTCGGGGAATTTCGATCTCTTTTAAGCTATTTGAAAAAAAGTAGGTTAAGGGTCGTCTTGATATTGAAATTGTGTCAAACTTTAATTTTTTCAATGGTAGCATACAATTTCGATTTCGGATATCGATTCTACATTCAATTTCATCCCCAGATATAAATTTGGAAGTCGTTTGGTGTATAAGTTTAAAAGTTATAAGCATTCAAATTTTCGAGCTTCTAAATGTTAAATTCTAATTGCATATTTATATTCATATCTCCTGCATTTTTAGGTCTTTTTAGGCTGATTTTTTTTTTTTTTTTTTTTTTTTTTTATGATGTTAATAACAGGTTTTCCAAACATATTTATGGAGTTTCATTAAGATTTTAATACTTTTTATCCATATAAAAAAATTGTTAAATAAATATTTTTTTTTTTTTTAATGTTTTGAGATCTATATTTTTCATTAACAGAAATCTATTTCTAGGACCATAAAATACGCGTATACAAATTTACAGCTCATTAGATCAAATAGTTCTCGAGTTATACTCCAAAAGCTATGGAAAATCAAGTTTGGGGGCCATATAACGATTAAAAACGGTATTTACAAACAGCATTGACACAACAATCAGTTTTAAATTTTATTGCAGACGATAATAAGAAAATAAGTTTTAATTCACATTCATATTTTTCAAATTATTTCAACAATAATTTTTTCAGCTGAAATGAATTGCATTATATTATTAGGCATGTGTGATTTAAATGCAGGAGCACAGAATTGCATGCATTTTTTTAAAATATGGTTAAAGACTAAAATTTTAATATTTTAATTAATCTATTTTCTTACCATACTGTATAATGTTTTCATAATTTTCGCTGTAAGAACTGCGATTTCTGCAGTCGCTATTATTAATAGTGTTGAAAATGTGAATTAACCTAATAAAATAATATAATATTTTTACAGAATAAATCATTCTTTGAGCTGGACAGAGCTTCACAGTTGACATTTTTTTTTTAATTATTATTATAAATAACTTTAAAAAATGTAATTGTACTCTTCTTCTAAATAGAGTTGACTATTGCTTGAAGAATGACTTTTTTTTTTTTCCAACTAATTTTACAAGGCTCTACATAGGGTAAAATATACCGAAAATTTACTGTTTTTGCATACAACTCTGCCAAAAAATTCAAATTTCCTTTCTTTTTTTAAATCCTTTGTTTAAGAACTAGTTATATTTTGAAAATGTGTGTAAAATTTCAATAAGATCTGAGCATTAGTTTTTGAAAAATCACCCTTAAATTAATATCGTATGCTAATTTCGTTATGTTGAATGCAATTTGGTGATTTTAAAATATTCTTAAACGAAATGCATCCTTGGGCATTTCTGTACTGAAATTCATTTGTGTGTCCTTGCCCCATAAACACTATATATAGCAAAAACTATACAGCTAATATTGCGTAATTCATAAACATAATGCCGAATTCCAAATCAGTGGGATGATTTTTATAACCGCTACATATGTACATACAGAACAAACGTTTTAAGTCACCAGGGAGGCTTCACTCGTGTTTTTGCAATTATTGCTTAAATCAAAGAAAGGGGGGAGGGGGAGAAATGAAAAATTTTAACGAGTCTAACTATATGTAAATACTCACAGCTGTCCTTATAAAACCCAAAGAATTCGTGCTGAGTCAATAATGAAACCAGTCAAGGTTTCTTGTAGAAATTGGAATATTTAAAAAGAATTCGTAAATAAAATAATACATTTGAAGAAAAACCATCAATTTAGGGTTAAATATCTTAATATCTTAAAATGAATAAATTTTATTGATGCCTATAATTCTTTGATGAGAGAGCTAATTTAAGTTTATAACTTTATCACTTAACCAAGTGATAAAATCAGTACTAGATCACCTTTATGTGGAAATTTACTGGTTGCAATAAGAAGTTTTAAAGGACATTTTGTGTGCCGAATTACTGCGAAACAGTATATCAATCAGTATACCACGTTTGTGTCATGAAATAAAAACAGGTTCACAGTTATAAAACCAACTCAGAAACTGAAAGAAAAATTAAAGTAAAGTTGACGTTTCTTTCATATATCTTTTTGGTGTGATTTGATATAGAACACCGAATACGCAGACGATACCTTATACTTCTTTATTCCATGACTGCACGTTCTATTTATATATTTACAAGATATATACAAAAACTTAGACAATATATACATAGATGGATAGTTTACAATCGATTGCTTCATTTAACTTAAAATACAGCGCCGTCTGATTGATACTACAGTTTCGAAGGATAAAGATGTCATCCATGAGCCATTTATTTTTCCACTGCATTCGTTACGAATTTCACCAAAGAAAAACTGCTGTAAAAGCATGTTAATATGTTCGATTTCGGTAAAGATATCGTATCAAAAGAACACGCCAATTTTGGTTTCGAACGTTTAAACACTAATGACAAGAATTTGCAAGCACTGTTCGATGAAAATGCATATCAAATATAAAAGAGAACTTTCCGAACAACTGTAAGTATCAAAAACAACAACTTTAATCGTTTACACGCCGTTGGAAAGATTCAGAAAGCAGAAAGATAGGTGAATTAAGCCAAAGGAACAACGATGAGCGTGTCTTGAGGCGAACGAATCAGCTAAGCAGACAGCCCGGAAAAACCTTTCTCATAGAAAATAGTGAGGGAAATGAAAAAATTATATGTTATGGCAATCCAAGATGCAAAAAGCATTTGGTGAACCCTTGTGAAGCAACAATATCAACACCGAAACAAGCCATTCAATGCCAAAAAGTTCTATAAATCCAGTGTGATATGACAGATGTGCTTCATTACGAACTGACGTTGCCTAATGTAAGTGTAACAACTGAACTCTTATAAGCAACAATTTCTGCGAATGAACCAGGAAATTAGAGAAAAATGTGCATTTACTGGCAAATGTTTGTATATAGGGAAATTACTCCTTGATATCGCAAGATCTCATGTTGCAAAACCTGTCAAGGACACTTTAGTAACGCTTAACAGGACAGTTTTAGAACACCCGACGTATAGCCCCGACACAGCCCCTTCGAATTAACCTTTAAGTCAATAAGCAGCACCTTGTCTTTTGTAAACTTCCAGACAGTGGACATAGTGCAAAAATGGGTAGACGAATTCATCGCGTTAAACATGAATCGTTTCTATACTACTGGCATCCATCAATTGCCCAACCAATAGCGGTAGTTGTTAGATAATGGTGGATAATACTTTGATGAATAAAGGTATTATTCTCAGCTCTCAATTATATTTTCATTTCTCTGCAACACGCTTTAAAACTTATTACTATACCCAATATGCGGAAGATAATTCTTCTAGTGGTCCAGTGTCCTTTGCGACATCACTCTGTAATTATATATGAGGATGAATCTCTTAACTGCCCCAAAAAGGAAGACTTCTTTCTTCATTCTTGGTTCAACTGTTGATGTAAAGGACACAGTACTGTGGCTGATATACTACACACTTACTTCTCAACTCCTTGTTGTTGGCTTGGATTAAAATTGGGGTTTTTGGAGGTTAGTAATTATTATATACATATATTTCCTTCCGTGGATCTCGCACTCGCGGATAATCGGTGCTCTACTGTATTTAATTATTGTGATTTACATATTACAAATTCGATTTACACGAAAAGTCTTGAATCTGACAATTGCAGCACTATGATGAAATTCTTATTAGGAAGAAAACAGGCGTAAAACATTAGTTTTAATAAAAAATTAATATTGTGCAATGCAAATAACTAAAATATTTTTTAAATCATTATTTAAAGCCTCATTCAACTTTGCTATAATTTTGGGTGATTCCATGGATGAACGTAACATCATTCACACAATTTTTTTTTTTTTTTTTTGGAGGGGGGAGGGGGGGGGCGCATCACTATTACCATACAGAAATATTAATGGCATATTTCCTGTAATTTTTGTGATTAAATAGGATAGTGATTCTTTTAGAAATCATTGGTGGAAGCAGAAATATCTCTGTGTATGACTGATGTTTTCATGGAATTGCCCATATACATTTGTTACGTTAAAATGGAGAATTTCGTCACAACTATTTAGATTTTGAAACCGATGAATCAAAACTATTATTATTGAAAATAACAAATGAAAGTTCAATTTAAATTTTTCAGCATCATAGAAATATTTCAAAATGGTTTAATAATTTTCAGAATACGAAAACGCCAATGCCACCGATATCAATTATTTTTATTTTCTTCTATTGTTTATACTTATAAAAAATATTTACTGAATTAGTGAATTTAAAACTTCCCGCTTTTGAAGGATTTACACGTTTTAAGATGTCTTTAACAAGAATTAACAATTTTTAGAAAATGTCTATATCAAAATTCGTGGAGTATTGAAAAAATGCATGGAATTTAACGAAAACTTTATATAGATTGAATAGCATAAATTGGTGTTCATTAAATTTCTATATAACGTCGCCAAATAAGTGATACTGTTATGTTTTAATTTTCTCTACATACAAAAGGTTATATGTTAGCTTTATCGTATTTAAATACCCATCAAATTTGATGTATGGGATTGGCTATTATTATTTGAATACGGTAGTTGTGGAATATTGAATGATTCTGAATGCATACTAGACAAAGCTTTATCATAATAGCTTACGTTAATTTTTTAATCAGAAGAAAACTATAGATCACGGCTGGCCAGCCCGCGGCCCGCCGTGTAATGTTCTGCGGTCCGCGACAGAATTCGGGAACTTCTAACTTGACATCTTCAATTAAAAACCTATAATTAATAAAATGTTTCTGAGCTTTTAATGAAAAGACCAACTAAGATAGCTAAAGAATCAAATATCGCGCTCATTGATGTTAATAAAATATTATCAAATCAATAACTGATTCTTGCTATATTTATGAATGTATAATTATATGTTTTTCACGGTTTTAGAGTTATTTTATAAATAAAAATATATTCTGTTTTAAATACTCACAAACTCACCGAAAAAAATAATTACTATATGTATAAAATGGTTCATGCATTTATACATATATTTATACCCACCTGTGTAAAATAGGTTTCTAATGCGGCCCGCCTAGAATTTTTTGTTGGACAGGCCTGCTATAGATCATTCAACTTTATTTTCAATTTTTAACACTTTCCAAATCTGTCCATCCGTGCTTTAACTCTTGTACATATTAATGGAATTTCTTAAACCTGATATGTTATTAAGTTCATTATCGGATGTTCCCTAGTGAAAATGGAGTAAATACCGCCATTAGTCTGTGCACAGGGGACACCCAAAATTATTCCAAAGCACTGCTTTCTATGAGAGGTATTTCTATAAATCATTTTAATAACTTTACTTTGCACAAATCTTAATGAAATTGTAATGTGTTATATTCATATGCACAAAAGATTGCTTCCTATAGTATATTGTAAAATTAGCATTAAGATTTGCAGGGTCGCACGAAAATATTCAGATATATTAAGGGCTACATAAGGAAATAGCTGGAATTGCATTTTCATTTAGCATTTTAACCCTTTCCAACAATGTTTAAGAGGGAATATGATTTGAATTAGTCTGTCTGACTGTCCGTTCGCCTACCCATCTTCAATGTCTGTAAATTTTAGAATTTCTTCAAAACGATATTATGTTATTCAAGTTTACTGCGGAATGTCCCCTATTTAAAATGGCATTTATAGAACCTATACAACTAGTTAATATATAGGAACACCCCCAAAAAAATGCCGATGAATTGTGTTTTACGAGAGACCTTTTGATAAATCACATTTAAATAATTGTCTACTGCAGAAAAAAAAAAGAAATTGACATGTATGGTTAATATTCTAAAATTATGTTTCATATAGAATATTTAGCGTTCAAGTTTACAGGTCTACACTAAAATATTCAGAGAGATTAAGGACTGAAATTCAAAATTGCTAGAATTGCATTTTCTATACTGTTAAAGCATTTTTAACAATTCCCAATAAGATTTAAGAGTGATCATGAATTCAGTTAGTCTATCTGTATTCTGTCTGCTTTTTTGTCCTTCTGCCTGTTCAGCGAGTACGTATAGTTGGAAAGGTTGGAAAATGTTAATCAATGTGAACCGCATGCTTTTTTGTTCTTAGTAATATTTTATAAAAAGTGTAAAATATAATACATATATATATGCTTGAGTCCCAGTCTATTTACGCGAGTATTGAAGAAAACTACCGAGGGGACACACAGAAAGGAAGAGAAACGATCAACAACCTGCATAAAAGGAAAACCACCTGAATTCCGCAGATAAGAAAAATATTTAAGAAATTCCTTGTCATACTATACAAGTACCATTACATTTTAAATCAGAAATGACTTATTAAATAAGGTTATGTTGGTTTAATAAATTCATTTGAAATTGCCAGAATAAGAACTAAAAGAGAAAATCCGAAATAATATTTTTACAGTATGAATTATGATGAATAATGTCTGTTTTATAACTTATTAAGGAGGATTAGCGCTAGATAAATAAACATAGGAATAATAAATAATGTCTTGAATGCCAAGGGAGATATTTCCTTTGGCGTTCAAGACATTATTATTCCCGCATTTAATTAACAATGCCTTTGGACATTATTCCTGTGTTACTGCTACATTTTTACTATATTATACATTTGACTGATTGTACAACAAACTTGAATATGCAGGATAAAATAAATGGAAACATACAAAAAACATTACAAATTATTGTCGTGTGGTTTCATTAGAAGTATTGCTTTTTCTAGGAAAACTATTACATTACTATAATAAATCCTAATATTCTATTTATTTTATAACATGCAGAAAAGCTGTTTCACGTTTTAATTTTAATACTACAGGAAGTGATCTTTTATTTATTTATTTATTTATTTATTGACATTATTTCTATTTTCTAAAGAAATACTGGAAGAAATCTTATAGCCCTTTAGCCTCGAGTGCAACTAGAAGACCATCCCCAAATTGAATAAAAATAATATGACCATTCATTATACGTTAATATATGTTTTTAAGTTGATATTAAGTGGTAAATTTCAAACATTTTTTTTCCCCGAAATATTAAAACATAACTGTCATAAGAATCCGTTAAATCTTAATTTATAAAAAAAAAAAAAAAAAAAAAAAAAAAAGGAAGATTGAAAAATTATGCAGGCATAGATTATTAACACTTTCCAACTGTAAAGCTGCCTTCAAACTCTGGCAACTTGCAAAACGGCAAGTGCGACTCTATTGATATTTCTTTGATGTGGTATTTGTGTGGTATTTGAGTCGTCGTTCGCTGGAGGCGTCGCTCACAAACCTAGTGCGATAATTGCATCTGAACTAGGGCCTCTTTTGTAAAAGAGCAATAAAAAGTAATGTCCTTCAATGTAAACATTTACAAAATTTCAAGGGTCATTTTCGCACAATGGATAATTTATGACTTTTGAAGCTCTAGATCGTTGCCAGAGTTTGGAGGCAGCTCATTAGCTCATTTCATCGTTTTTTAAAGCCGATTTCCATTGCAGTTGGAACTTCGAGGTTCAAAAAACCATTAATCACGCTCCCGACAGAAAGAGCCAAATATCTTGTCATCAGTTTTATCAGATTGCGCAGTTACTTCAAAGGAACGCATGCAAAATTGACAAAGATATCTGCCTCTGGCCCCTCAATTATCTCAGCTGGGGGTTAGAGAACCAGGAACTTTCTCCCTTCGAACCAACCGGTTGAACCTCTTCCAACCGCTTGACCACATCAAAGGATTCTGAATAGCGCCGCTCGAAACGACTTCCAACCAACCTCAGTGGAAACTGCACTTCAGTGGCGGCTCGTGCACCAAAAATAGGTGAAGAGGCGCGCTGTATTTCACACTGTATTCATTTACAGAATATAAATTTATATTTCAATAAGTATTTTTAGTTAATTTTAGTTAAGACCATGCTTAATAAAAAATTATGCATTAAAAATACTTAAATATTATTTTTGAGCTCTTCACCTATTTTCGGTTCACGAGCCGCCACTGCTGCACTTTAACCTTCAATGAACTTTACCTACGGGATCACATTCACATAAGACAAAAAAGAAACACAGATAGACTATCTGAATTGATAAATCACTCTCGAAAATTGTTGAAAATTGTTTAAAAGCCTTAACACAAACGGAAATGCAATTACAGAAATTTTAAGTTGCACTCCTCAATGTATCAGAATATCTTAGTGTGACCCTATATATCTTAAAGCTAAACATACCATATCCTACAGAAAACTTTTCTTTTTATTGTATGAATATAATAAATGTCAATTTTATTATAATTTGTGCAGTAAAAATTTTTTTAATGATTTCTAAAACTGTCATAGAGCGTAATGCTATGGCATTCTTTTGAGTATTCCTGCAAACAAACCAGTTGTACTATTCATACCATTTTAAATAGGGAACGTTCTATAATGAACTTTAATAACATAACAGTTTGAAGAATTTTTGAAAATATTTATAACCCTACAGCGCGGAAAGTCAGACTGACAGAAAGACAAGTACACTAATTGGATTCATAATCACTCCTAAACATTATTTTAAAATGATTAAATTATTTAATAAAAACGAAAATGCTATTCCAATAATTTTCAATTATAGCCCGTAATGTATTTGAATATTTTTATGTATCCCTATAAATCTTATTGCTAGTCATACTACGTTCTGCAGAATTTATTTTGTGCATATATGAATAAGAAATATTCATTTTATTATGATTTGCGCAAAATAAGCGTATTAAAATGTGTTTTATAGGAAAAATATTTCTCATGCTTTAAATTTCTTTCGGGTGTCCCTGTACACAAACCATTGATAGTATTTACAACGCCCCCCCCCCCTCCCATTTTCAAGAGATTTTCCATTAAATTATTTATTGAAATGGAATAAAATTTCATTTAATGGGATGTTCCACCGCACTTTTTAATGTAAAAATCGATGAAAAAATGCTAAAAATCCATAGAAAAAGCATGGGATGACAACGAAAAAAAATTCACAGTCAAGTTTGTGTTTGGAAAAAAAACTAACACCGGAAGTAATATAAGTTGAAAATTGACTAGAGAAAGTTATCGAAGCTCGGCCCTAAAGGTATCATCGAGGTTTTGCTACGTCTCGCCTAATATAAGTATAAATATACTCCCATAGTGAATTTGAATAACATATCAGCTTTAACGAATTCTATGAATATTTACTGGAGATAGCGCGTGAATAGACAGGCAGACAGACAAACCGAAGTCAAACACTTTTCAACTTTGTTGAAAAGCCTTAAAAAAGGGAAGTACTAAATAGTTAAATAAATTAAAACAAAAAGTGTAAACTTAAACTACACTAAGGGACGAAAAAAAAAAAAAAAAAACCCGCACAGCAGAAAAATTGACTCATACCTTTTGTGTTTGTAATAACTTAAAAACTAATGATTGAAACAAATAAAGCTGTTGTGTTTGTATAATACGGAAGACATAACATACCTATGTACATTTTTAACACTTTCCAACAAGGTTGAAAAGTATTAATGACTTCAGTTTGTCTGTCTGTCCGTTCGTCTGCCCGCGCTCTAATTCCCGTAAATATATATGGAATTTCTTGAAACTGATATATGTTATTCAAGTTCACTATTGGATGTTCCCTATTGAAAATGGAGTTTATACCTCTACTGGTTTGTGTACAGGGACACCTGAAAATATTTCAAAGCATTGTGTTCTATGAGAGCTATTTCTATAAACCATATTTTCATATCCTTACTGTACACAAATCTTAATGAAATTGAAATATGTTATTCAAGTTCATTATCAAATGTTTCTTGTATAAAATGGAGTAAATATCACCACTGGTTTGTGTACAGGGACACTCAAAAGTATTCCAAAGCATTGCATTCTATGAGAGAGATTTCTATAAACCAAATTTTAATAGCTTTACTTTACACGAAAATTTATGAAATTGAAATATGTTATTTATATGCGCAAAAGAATGCTTTGCATAGAATATAGCATGATTAGGATTAGATTTACAAGGTGACACAAAAATATTGAGTTATATTAAAATCTATTAATAAAATTTGCTAAAATTGTTCTTTCGTTTACATTAAGCGTTTTTAACACTTTATAACATTTTTTAAGTGTGAATATGATTTCAATTTGTGTATCTGTCTGACTGTTCTTCTGTCCGTCTCCCTATCTGTTTTTCTTCGCTCTAATTGCCGTATATAGTTATGGAATTTCTTCAAACTGATATATTTTATTGAAGTTGACTATACGATGTTTCCTACTAGAAAGGGAGTAAATACCGCAAATGGTTTGTGTACAGGGACACCCAGAAGTATTCGAAGGCATTGTATTCTATAAGAGGCGTTTCTATAAACCATATTTTAATACCTTTACTGTACAGAAACTTTAATGAAATTTTAATGTTACGCAAGTTTCCCATTGGCTGTTTCCTATGTAAAATAGAGTACATTTCTAAATGGTTTGTGTACACGGACACTTGAAAGTATTCCAAAGCATTGCGTTCTGTGAGAGTTATTTTTATAAACCAAATTTTAATAATTTTACTTTGCAATAAGCTTAATTGAATTGAAATATATTATTCGTATGCACAAAAGAATGCCTTCTATATAATATAATACGATTAGCATTAGATTTACAGGGCCACACAAAAATATTCAGTTACATTAAGAGCTATTAATAAAAATTTGCTGGAATTGCACGTTTGTTTACATTAAGCGTTTAACACTTTCTTATAATTTTAATGATAATATGATTTTAATTTGTGTATTTTTCTGTCCGATTGTCTATCTTCCTATCTGTTTGTCTCCGGCTCCTAGCGTCCATAAATATTTTGAGAGTTTAAAAAATGGTACAATCAAGTTCACTATGGAATGTTCCCTATTTAAAATGACATTAATAGGTCCTGTACATCTAGTTTGTGTACAGGATCAAAAAAGAAAAGCCAATTCATTACGCTTTAGGAAAGACATTTTTAAAAAAGTTATATTTAAGAAACTTTCTACTGTAAAAAATCATAAAAACATTGACATGTATTGATAATATTCTAAAATAATGTTCTGTATAGAATATAATATGATTAACTTTCAGATTTACAGGAACAGGGCTACACTAAAATATTCAGATAAATTAAAAGCTGTAATTATAATCTAATGGCTGCATTTTCTTTTGCGTTAAGCCTTTTTAACACTTTCCAAAATGCCTAAGAATTATTTTAAATCAATTAGACTATCTCTTTATTTTTCAGTCCTTCTGTCTGTTGTATGATAACGTAGGCAAAGAATATTAAATGTTATACGATACAAGTTGGAAAGTATTACTAATCAATGCGTACTGCATGATTTTTCTTTCTTGTTTATTTAATAATTCACTTTATTACACTCTACGAAGTATTTAATAAAAATTTACATAAAATTTTCTTTTTAATATAATAAACATATACTTTGTATTCTATTAGGATTTATTATATGAAATAAACACGTTATACTTTAATGTATGAAATAAAACTATTTATTTGTTAGATCTAAACAATTACTTGATAAGAATATGTATTCTGCATTGGATAATTCCATCTTTATATGGAATTACTGCTTAAGTGCGCAATGGCATAGTATTTTACAGCTTTTTATCATGAAACTCAGAAATTTCACTGTGCTAAATATCATAAATAATTTTTTCTAGTTCTTGCAAAGTTGTATGCTATATACAAATTTCGAATCCTCACCCTCTTTTATAGACTAAACATTTTCAAGCGGATTGAGATTAGGACTATTTTCAGGTCTGGTAAAGGAGAAATTCTACGATATTCCTCGTGGGATTTAACTTTAGGTAAAATAAGTTATGATAACTTACAAAATTATGGATGTTCATGGGAATGGATAGGTAATTTTAGCAACTTGAATCAAATAAATGTACCATAGGCGCCATGTAACAAGGTGCATTATCTTGATACGTTGATTGTGGAAAAGTCTGAAATACCGCCAAAATAGTTGGTCATGCATCAATTTTTTAATGGCCGAGTTTTATTTCAGGTTAATTGATCCCTTGAACATGAAAATTTGCCTGACTCATTGAAATGGATTCCCCCCCCCCCCCCCAAGATTTTCTGGCATTTAAACTTGCTTTGTTTAATCGTTGTTGCTCTGTATTTAAGAAAATTATGTTACTAAACACTTTTTCTGAATCTCCCTTCTATGTTCTACTAAATATAATACAAACTGATTTTTTAAGCACTGCCTTTTTAACTTCTGGTCATCTCGATTGGATGAGCAACATGGCCGCTTAGCGACAAATTTCCAGTTTAAACAGCCAAAATTTATATCCAACATTTCATTAATATTTAATCCTTTTGACATCCCACGTATTATTTTTTATTTTTTTCACTCAAATACTAATATTTTTTGTGGTATCGTTAATTGCCTTATTCTTGCCATTTTTGAAATACTTTCTAAAATTACAATTTTTCGAACCATTTTTTAATACTTGGAATTGTACGTGGAACACAACGTAATGAAATCTGAATTTTTTTAAAACAATAAAATTGGCGATTGTAGAAACAGAAAGGGAATATATCTAAGTGTGACTTTTATTTCCTTTTTTTGTCTCTTAGTGTATTTTTATTATACATCTCAATAAAAATTAATTGAATAGCAGCAGCGATTTAAAAAAAAAAAAAAAAAAAAAAAAAAAACCTAACATTTTCTACCACAATGAAAAGATTTACAACTTTGTTTGGACTGTCTGACTTCCATCCGTTAACATTCTCGTGTTATTGTGATTCCTATGATAGGTAACTGATTTGTTATTTATTTTTTAATAGTGTAGTGTATTTATAAATTATTTAACAAACTTATAATTCAAACTATGATTAACATTAAGTTATTGTTTGAGATGTATTTTAATGATTGTAAAGGGTTTTTAATTAAATCTACGCATTTCAATAAAAATACATTAATATTTTATAAGCTTCTGCATCAATAACGTTTTATAAAATGATAATGAATATTTAGCACATCTGATAGAAATAACATCATTTAATATAATTTAAATAACGACATTTCAAGAAACATCATTGATTTTTTTTTTTTTTTTTTTGGCCAAATGAGATGAATTACCATCTGATGAAATAGCTTAAACCTAATGCCACCCCTAACCTAACTGATTACGCAAAGATCGTTGTGATGTGCCCTGCTTGAGGATCTTTCTAAGAACTTCTAGCCGATATTCAAGCGAATTTCGCTGAAAATAACAGAAAACTCTCAACAGTTCAGACAGTCAGCGCGGACCACAGTTCAAACTCTGGACATCCCATCAATCTGCAAACTAAGCATAAGGTAAATCAGTTTCTTCACATACTTATTTGATGATTAATAGCATTCAATTCTCTAAACTGTATTAATTTTAAAATAGTTTTACTAATTTAATACATCTTCAATAGTTTTTTCAACGATATGTATATAATTATCTCATTTACTTTAAACACTAACAGTTAAACTCAGTTACCATGTGTACTTAAAAATAACTAGAATTTCACTAGTCCCCTTCAGACTTTAATAAAATCCGCTTTAGCAGATTAAGGAGAGGAAATGGCAAAAGGAGGGGTGGGGGGGGAGGGGGGACTATCGCAAATAAACAAAGAATTGAGGCGAATGATAGCTAAATAACTTTTTTTAGTTTTTATAGTAAATAAAAGCAATGTAGATACATGGTGGCATATAGTGGGCACCTCAATCTCAATGACAACATGAGTTACAATATCCCTTCAAGAATATCCTTAAAATGTTGCGAGGATTAAGACCGATTGACTACACTAGGGTCCTAGTCCTGAGGGGGAGTACCCTCCGTGGGGGGGTCTTTCTTAGAGGACCTGGCCCATATTTACGCCAGTTTCGCAGAAAACCACAGAAAACTCCGAACGGCTAGGCGTGATCTGGGATCGAGCCCGGCACCTCACGTCTACCAGCTTTAAGCGCAGAATCGCTCGGCTGCTGGTGGGCATTATCCTTAAAAGAATAACAAATGTCAAAAATTAAAAATTTTGTATGCTAATTTGTTTATAACAGAAATTCTAAACAGAAAACATTTATGTAGCAACTCCCTGTATAAAATTTCTAAAACGTATTTATGAGCAAGTATCAGTGCGTTTAGAAATTCATATGGAAAAATTACGGTGGTGTTGGTGTTAGGATTAAGGCCGATTGACTGCACTAGGGTCCTAAGCCTGAGGGGGTTGGTCGGTTGTATGGCTTAATGCCGATTGACTACACAAGGGCTCTATGACTGTAGGTGGTATGCCCTTCGTGGGGGTCTTTCTAAGGGGTCCTAGCCCGTATTTTTGCGCGTTTCGGACAAAACCCACTGAAAACTCCGAGCGGCTAAGTCGATGAGCGCAACCTGGGATCGAACCCGGCACTTTTAATCTACCAGCTTTGTTTGCAGAACCGTTTGGCCACTCGTGGGGCAGGCCTGAAGGAGGAGGAGGAGTGTCCTCCATGGGGGTCTTTCTAAGGGGTCCTAGGCCGTATTTAAGCAAGTTCTGGAGAAAACCACGGGAAACTACGAACGGCTAGACCGATGAGCGCGACCTGGGATCGAACCCGGCACCTCACGTGAAAATTACAATTAACCATTGCTGCTGCTGTAAATCATAGTGCAAAACGCAACGTTTCTAAATATTAAATTAAATTTAATAACTTATTGATAATTAACATAATACAATACAAATGAATGTAGTTTAAAATGAATGAAAACTTTGTAAACGTCACGAGTTACAAAATATGGTGTTAGTGTTAGCATACAAAGTTTTTGTTCAACTTCCTTCACTAGCAGCATTAAGATATATTTTCTACAAATGTATAATTTTGTTGGCTAGTGACAATGGGAAACAAATTCTGCTTCGAGGTAATATTTTTAACCGAAGAAAAATCATTAAGTAAAAAAAAAAGTTTGCAAAGAGATAAAAATAAATGCATTCACATTTCTTCTATTTTAATGTAATAAATATTTCTCTATGCGTAGATAATATATTGTTTCATAAAAGAACATAAAGATGCTTTTTCAAAAAATTTGGAAAATTATCAATATAATATATTTTAGTTAACATAAAAATAGTTATTAACATATAAAATTTGAAATCAGCAAATATCAGTATTATATACAACTCATTTGTTAATATAAGACTATTTCATTAAGGCTAATGAATGATTTGATAATATATGTACAGTAAAATAGCCATTAGATCGCATCAGAAAAGGTATATTCCAAGAAAAAAATTACTTCGTAACACATCCAACAAAAATATAATTTATTGTCATTATTTGATTTAAAAAAAAAAGAAGGTAGGAAAAGAGAAGATTAAACCATTGAACACACACGATGCTGAAATATCGCAGTTAAGGAATTGCTTTTAAATGAGCATTTTTAGTTCAAAATATCCACCACACCCCCCCCCCCTCCAAAAAAAAAAAAAAAAGAAAGCAAATCACAATACTTTGTTCAAAAATAAAATAACACATAAAATTCAACAAATTACATATGAAAATAATTACTTTATTTGTTTATATACACTTATCTATTTAAAATGTAAGCCTTAAACTTTATTTCAATACGATCTAATTGCAAATAATTACAAGATAAAAAAAAACTTTTTATATACCATGTTTTAAATTTTATGATGAATCATAGAGCTCTTAACAATGTGCATGAAATTTTTAAAGTGATAGTGACGTCAATTTTTGTGAGATGCATAATTTAACTTTTTATAATGTTTTAACGTTCACGTTTAATTAAATGTATTTATTTTTCTGTCAAAAAAAAAATTAACTCGTATTTTTTTTTTTTTTTTTTTTTTTTTTTTTGCAACAATTAAATTATAGCTAATATTTTAATGTCTATTTTAACGCTATTAGGATGTTATTATTTTCATATTTTAATTAATTATAAGAAAACTAATCAAAAATTCGAAAATCGGTCTTCGAAGTATTGTGTTGTCACCGGGATCTGAGCTACTGTGAAAGTTTCAAATGTCTAGCTAGTAGGGAAGTTAGTTAAAATTCGATTGCAAGATTTGTACCGGACAATCAAACAAACAAGAATAGAAGTTAATAAAAACATGGTAAAAATTCATTTTGTAATTATACATACATACATACATACATACATATATATATATTTTTTTAAACTGGTTTTTATACAATAACAATCGAAAAAAAAAATCATTCAAAATGTATCAAAACATTTTAATTCTGCCAAACGATTCATTATTTTATATATATAAACAAATATGAATAAGTAAATAAAAATAAAAAAGCATTTTGCTAAAATATATGAACAAACAAAATTGAAAAAAGTAAAGAAAAAAGTAAATCAAAACATCATGAAAAGACTCTGCACGACGGACTGTATTTGGGACAATAGATATACTGTCCAGATAGAACTTTTTCAATAATAAGTAAATAAATAAAACAATTAATGAATTTGTAAACTGAATTCCATTTTTCTAATGTATGTATCTTTTATATAAGCAGATTTTTTTCCCCTTATAGCTGTCAAACAATTAACCATATAAAGTATATCCAAAATATTATAATCTCAAAAAATATTAATACATACAGACACATATCTATTATATAGTACAATTATATTGAGAAGCAATAAGAAAAATGTAAACAAAACATACCATGCTGAAATAATCAATACAATAGCCAGCCTTATAATTTAGGTTGAGGTAATTAATTAGACTGGCTAACCTAACCAGGTACAATGCACTGCATAGAAGAAATCCTGTAGCCCGCGCTTGACTACTTCAGAGGTGAGAATCCATGAGTGAACTTCACTATAGTGTTTACTAGAATGAGAAACGGACGAACGCACCTTGCGTACAGAAAAGATCTCCAATTGGCGAACTTCCAGAAACCTGTTGCTTTATTTTCATTTGCTGCGCGATGAGTATATATATTTTGTTGACCTGTCATTAGCTAGGTCAGTTATTGGCTCAAACTGGAACTGAGAGGCATTTGGAGTCTACTTTTATATATTATTTTGTTTCATTTCATGTTTCTTGTTTGTTTGTTTTGGAGGGAAATGGTTTTTTATAAGTTGTTTTATACACAAAAAAAAAAAAAAAATCTTTATGAAAATGACAGAATTACAGAATGATCTGATGTGCCTGAATGCATTCATAAATATAAATACGAATGCTTATAATAAGGAGGGCCTGTTTAAGTCTCAAAAGCGAGGTAAGCTCGGTGTCATATAGCCCCCTCCCCCCCACACAGACACAGCAGCCCTCCCCCCCCCCCTCCTAACCCCATACGAATCGTTTGCCCTTTATTATAGCTACAGATTTTTATGCAAGCTTAAAAAATGTGACTATTTGCCATAAAAATTTTTAAAGAAAAAAAAAAAGAATAAAGAATAAAATTATAATTTAATATAGTCTATTTTTTATGCAAATGATATCAGAACAATAATTATTTAACATATAATGCTAATTCTAAGTTAATTGGACATGGTGCAAAAAGGAAATGGCATTCAAATACACACAAATGTCATGTAATTACACAATACCTAATAATATAGTAGATAACTAATAATATAGTCAGTGAAAAGGAAATATAAAACATCCTGATAACAGAATGGTAGTGGATGCTGCAGATAATTTTAGACAATATCAAACATTAAATACTTAAATCTTATTCAAATTAAAACTTCTTTTCATTTCAAACTATAATTAGGGACTTTCTTTTTAGACAACATGAAATGCATTAATATCAATGCAAAATAAATAAATAAATAGAACGTAATAAGTCATTTAAAATACTTTTTTATAAACAAACACAAGACTGCCTACTTATATCTATATTGTGCTGTCCTCTAAAAAAGAACCCTATTTTTTTTTTTTTTTTTTTTTTTTTTTCCTTTTTCCTCTATATTAGGTCTAATAAAGAATATTAAAAAACAAATCTGACTATATTTTTACAGCTTGTTTTGGTTAAGAATTTAATGTTCGTAAAAGAGGGTTCTTGGATAAAAAATTATTTAAAAAAATTAACTCCCCCCCCCCCCCTCTTGTAAATTCTTGAGTAAACCCTGGCTTCACTGGCCTCTTCGGTAAACAGGCCCTGATAATAAATGTATTTCATAAAAAAAAAAAAAAAAAAAACTTAAAAGAACGTAAATTAATGTATAATTCTTTTATCAGGAATTTTTGTAGATTGACAAGATAACATCCGGTTGTGTTCACGATATTCAATAGTATAATTCATTTTTAGTTATGTTAAACATGTTTTACTTACTGTTCATTAAAAATGAAGATAAAACTGATATATATATGCTTTTTTATTTATTTATTTATTTATTGTAAATTAAAGATAGATATATTTTAAATAAAGTTCTAAATATTAATACTATACGACATCGATAAAAATGTACTCACTACTCTTTACTCCTTCACTATAATTTTTGAAAATATTGTAGTAAAATCACGATAATTTGAAAATATAACTGTAGAAGAAACCATCTAAATTATCTTTCTTATTAAAAAAGCTTGTGAGCCAATAATATAAAAATGAGGGTTACATGTAGATTTGTTTCAAATTTCAAATCTACCTGTTCCTCATCCCTCAACTCCCCCTTCTTTTTCTACGTACCCCCACAAGATAGAAGGAAAGTTGTTTTGGGGTCAAACTTTTGAAATTGATTTTTTGCTATAACTGCAAGTTTTGGGGTTCCCTAAATCCCAAAATTAAGTTTTTAGAGTTAGTCTGTGTGTGTGTGTGTGTGTGTCTGCCTTTTATCAATGCGGACGGATATTAACAGGAAGTCGAAATTCGGTGTTTTAAATCTGTATCATATAGTGAAAACCTCAATGCGAAGATTCCAGCTGCTGTAATTTTTTCTCGGTGTTGCTAAAGCCTCCGATAAGGTACGGCATGAAGGTCTTATATACAAGTTAATTCAGCTAAATACTTCTGCCTACCTCACACATCTTATACGCCAGTACCTTAGCAACAGACCTTTCGTCGTCCGCGTCAACAATACACTTTTACACCACAAAAACATTACTGCAGGCATCCTCCAAGGCTCTGTACTGGACCTACACTTCTTAACATAATTTTTAATGACATTCCTAGACACCCAAACACTAATTTAGCTCTTTATGTGGACGACACTGTAATTTACATGTCTAGCAGATACCCATTACATTCTACTTATATCTTGAAGAACACATGGATACACTTACGGGTTCACTCGATGGCGCGTCCAAATAAATGAATCTAAAACAACTGCTGTATATTTTTCTCGAAAACTAACTTACCCTAACCGTATAACCATTAACAATACTACCATCCTCTGGCAAGATGACACCAAATATCTTGGCGTCCACCTTCAACAAACACATTCTAAATTCTAGAGCAAAAGCAAGTAATGTTAAAAAATTCCTCGACCCCTTTTTTAAGGGCAAAACTTTATCTATTCGCAATAAACTTTTATTACACTGTAAAAAAATGTTGTAATTTTTCCTGCACTTTCTGTTGCATATTTTACAGCACTGTTTCAGTTAAATAAATTAATGCACTAAGTGTTGTTAAAATTGACTTCCTGTGGACTTTAGACGAGAGCATCTGCTGAGAAACATAACATCTGCGTCTGTGAACTGAGATGCAGATGAACGATGAATGAACGCCGAGAATATCATGGAATGAGCAATGTCCGTTAATCAGAAAGGTTAGTTGTTAATATTTTGTATTGATTAATTAATATTTCGTTAAAATGCATTAGTTTTAAACATATTGCAGCATGCTATCTGAATCACCTAAGCAAATTCGTGTGCGAATATCCTAGCACTTTATTTCAGTGCTGTAAGTAATGCTCGAATCTGGCGAAGCCACATATCACTATTGTCTTAACGATTTACAATTAATTTTTAAAAAACAAAATTTCTTGTTAATCATTCACTATAGTCCTTTTAAAAGTTTTTCATAAAATTCCATTTCTCAAGTTATGTGTTGGCTAAGCACTTTTTTATATCGAAAGATTTATATGTGTATTATAAACTTGCACTCATGTCATTCAACAAAAAATATTCATTATTTATCATAGTAAATTCAATATGTTTATGATTACTCATTAATATTTTAAAAGAGGATTTTTTTAACTTTTAACTGAAACGTATTCTCTTTGACATCAAGTCTTGATAAATTATATAAGTATAAAAACATATTCCTTGAAATATTAGTTGACTTTTTTTTTTTTTACTAACAGCAAAAAAATGTTTAAACAAAATGTTTAAAATAAAGTATGATGCACATGCTTAATTTTAAAAATTGAAATAGGTACACTTCCGGGGCAGAATCAGAACAAAAATTGGGACCGCTTTAGGGCCCCTTGTCATATTCAATTTCATATTACACTTAATTTGTGCAGAGATCTTACAGTTTAATTTGAAAGTTTTATTTGATCATTTAAAACGAAAATCTCATTTTACATTCTGTATTTTGTTTCATTTTAAGAATTTTAATCCCAATTTAAATAGAGATAGAAATATAACAAATTTTAAATAATTAATTTAACTAAATTAGGATGAAAGTTCTTTTGTTTCAGTATAGCTTACCAATTTGATTTCGACGACCAGCTGGTTTGTGATCTTTCGGAAAACTCACCGTTTTTTCAATATATTATGTATATATATATATATATATATATATATATATGATTGTGATAATCAACAAGGAAAAGTTATTTGTGTATGGGCATCTCCTCCCTCCTTTCGAAAGAATAACTGCTCCCCTCTCCACAGGAGGTATATAAATTTTCAGTATGGATATATAGCAAAAGAACTCGTCAATACTTTTAAAACGAATAACTGGTCCACTAATATGAGATAATTTAAAACAAATTTATTATTATTATTATTTCATAAAAATCCTTTTTGAAAAAAAAAATTACTGAGATGTCTTCATAAAATTGACTTTCTGTCGACATTAAGTGTTAAGCTTAGTTGTAAATAAATGTGGACGCATACTTACGAAGTACTAAAATTATTACAGCGAAGTAGGGAAAGCGGTGAAGGTAGATTTGTAAAAGTTTAAATTAAAGATTGGAACTATAAAAATAGTAATGCTATTAATAAATTCTTTGAGTGTAGAATCACGGAATTTTGCTACGATTAGAATTTCCTATGGTCGTTTTTAAGGGGAGCGAACAGGCTTCTATAGGTGTTTTAAGACGGAGATATCCATATTTTGTTTAAATGAAACAGTATTAATTTGATATTAAATATTAAACAGAGTAATTGCTAAGACAGAAAGATTTTCTTTTTTCCCTCAAAAAAAAAAAAAAAAAAAAATCTGTTTAAAATAATCTCAAAAAACCAAAATATATATTCGTGCAGATTACAAACTAAACATGTTATGTTAAAACGGAAATGAGAAGTTTTTGCTGATCTAAGATCAACAAATACTGTACGAAAGGTTAAAAAAGGTCATATAAAGACGCAACCCAAACAGTTATATTATTTATTGCCTCGAACGCAGCTGAGCAAAGCATTATTTCCATATGTCTAATTCCAAGTGTAAAATAATTGTCTATCATTAGATTTAATGCATCTTATTGTGTGTTTAATAGAAATATATATAAACTCGGCTTACAGAGTACTACATTTTTTTTTTTTTTTTTTTTTTTAACGTTTAAAGATATAAATAATAATAATAATAATAATAATAATAATAATAACTGTACATACAATTTCCCTTCTCCTTTTCTTTCTTTATTTGTTTGTTCAATTATTTATTCTTTTTTCTCTCAAAATAATACAATATCCATAAATAAATAGCATTTCCTTGTATTAAGCGTTAGTTACTAAAAATCTATGGCATATTTTAGCAAGCATACACCTAAATTCTGAAATATGCGGATTTATTGCTAAATATTTAATGTTTTTTTGGAATCAGCAAAACAGTTCGATTTTTGACGGTTAAACACGGTTAATATAATATCCCATTTTAGCAATCGATGATATAAAAAAATACGTGATCGAGTAATTAGCTGCAATTTAACATAAATTTTATAAATCAAGAATATAACATATTTCGGCAGACACACACACACACACACAAAAAAAATAAATAAATAAATAAATAAATAAATAAATAAAAAAGAATAATAAAAAAAGAATAAAATAAATAAACAAATAAATAATAATAATAATTTTGATACACTATTGTCAAAAATCATTTGTTTTTACATTTAAATAAAAACAGTGAGATTTTTAGTGAATGAATAAGATAAGCTGCCTATTCTTCTGATTACGAATAAAAGGGATTTTTTTCTAACATGTCAAAAAGCGATTTTAGGTTTCATAATAGCTTTAGTGCGATAAATTTATATAAAAACTACTATAATTATTAAGAGATATTTCATTTTTCTTAAAAAAAAAGAAAAAGAAAAATATATATCTGGGTTTAAATGATAATCAAATAAATCTAATAAAAATTTCTATTAATTTATTCTGCGTCTATCTGTGGACTAATTGAAACGTATCAGGGATAATGGAAGAATCTAACTTGTTTGCCTTTGAGACCCAGGTCTTCGGAGAAGTGCATTTCCTGTGAGTTTTGGGGAAAATCACAGAAAATTTTGCAGGACTATGTCGATGGGTATGAACTAAGTTTGAAGCTAGCATAGTCTAGTCTACAAAATTTTAGGACAAATTTGGTAAATTATACCTAGCTAGATATAAACTGAAGATTATTTTTATTTATTTTAAATTGAGTAGACAAACATTTGCTGCTTCCAACACAAATATAATAATTCCTGTGCAAATTTATGTTAGTTGAGAACAAAACTGTCAAGTATTAATGAAACTGTAATATTAAAGTCAAAATTTTACAAAACAGTCTTTCAATTTCCAAAGGCATTAGTTTTCTATTTTGCTTTAGAAGCAAGTACTTTTTGCTCCTGTTTCTATATAATACTGGAAATATATCTATCGTTATATTAATTATGAAACCAATTATTTCTTTATAAGAATTTTAGCATGCATCACAAATAACATTCGGATTTTTTTTTTTCCTTTTCACTACCCTTGTTTCTATTACAGAAACATTTATTATATTTTTACAGTTTTTTTCCCCCTCAAATTAATTGATATGTTAATCAGTGTTAGAAAATCTCATTTTTGTCATATACATTACATACCTGTCAACAACAACTATACGGAATCGAGCTTCTTTCACCGTTAATCACTTAGCTTTAAAAATAATAGCGGTTTAAGTAAATAAAGCATTTACCATCTAAATCTGTAAATATAAATAGTACAAACTGATACAAAAGTTGGGGAAATGTGTGAATTTTATTGATTAACAACGAAAAAAAAATGCTTTAGTAATTAATTGCAATTAAACGTAAATTTTAACAAAGAAGAGTGAAATGCTTGTATATTTCATTAATAGTTTGCAGAATTGATACATATTACGGGAAATAACATCGAAGAATTGCTAATTTTATCGATGAGATTTAAGAAATAATTGTAAACGTCGGAAATTATTTACATTTTTAAACGTAAATGTTGACATATAACGACAAATTATTCAGTACTTCAAACATATAGGTTGTAAAATTATCGCGTATTTCGTTTTTTTTTTTTTTTTTTTTTTTAAAGGTTGAACTTCCTGGTTTTCTCGACAACATAACAGCCTATATCAGAAATCATTTCCATTATTAACCTATAACGCTATAAAAGTATATTGGGACAAGTAGATGACTCTTATAATGTTGATAGGATTAAATGTAATAATCATATTCTTAAAAAAAAAAAAAAAAAAAAACTCTTTTTTTTTAAATTGTTATATATCAAAGCTTTGTTTTCATTATTTATTTATTTATATTTTTACTTTTTAAGATTAAGGTACAAGACTTCTTTGTTGACAAGTGTTTTGGAAATTTCTTTGAAGGAACCTATACGTATCATGCCTTAATTTTGCATTATTATTATTTATTTTTTTTTTTTAAATAATTTTCGTGTTTTGAATAAAACATTTTTAGACGCAGTTGGTGTAAAAATAATTTCTTACTTCTGTGTTAAATTTGTATACTTTGTTTTCTTCGTATGTGTCCTTTTGTTTTAAATGGTTCATTATGTACAGTGGGTGAACAAAGTATTAGAAATACTTCTAATTTTGACATTTTTTCGATTTTCAAAAATAAATAAATAAATAAAAATACTGGATGCAAACGATCAGTTTTTTCAATTTAAAAAATTATCTCTCAATGAAATGTTTTAAAACATTGGGTATTTAAGGAATTGTATTTTCCTGATGTTTTTCTGTGAAGATTGGTTTAACACAACATTTAAGAGCAAGAACAAATTGAGCAAAATCTGTAATGTTTGTGATCACCCTGTATCATTAAATGAACGAAATAATCTGTAACTTTAGGATGTATTATTATAAACCAATTACAATTTGTGGATGAATTTGTGTGACGATAGCAAGTTAAATAAAGGAGATATAAGCATTTATTTACTTAAAAAAAAAAAAAAAAAACACTTTTGAAACAATATACTGCAATTGAAATACAAATATCTTAAACGTCTCATGAAATGTGAGTATTTTTTTTTTAAAACGTTTTCACTGCGTATGCGCAAAAGACAAAAAAAAAAAAAAAAAAAAAGAAAGAAAGAAAGAAAAAGTATTACATAGGCTGAAAGCTAGATATTTGGGAAACTTTTCTCAAAAGTGCATTTGAATAAAGTAAAAAGTAAGCAAATTGTAGGCAAAACAACGAGTTAGATTTTAGGTATTTTTTCAGAGTTGAAATTTGATAAGGACTTTTTACATGGCGCGTGATTAATTTGAAGATTCAATTATTTCCATCTCTGTGAAAAAGTTCTTCTTTGTGGAGAAAATCCCTTATGATCTCACAAATCTTAATAAATGAACAAAAATAAGTTAGGTCTACAGGCTTATAAGGGTTTTTTCATAAAAGAGTACTTTTGGAGCGTGGTTGAAATAACTGGATCTTCAAATTAATTACACAACACGGGAAAAACCCTTTATTAAATTTCCTACTCTAGAAAAATATCTAAAATCTAACTAGTTTTTTTTTTTTTTTTGTTAAATTTTTACTCTGTTCAAATGAACTTTTGATAAAGTTGCCCAATATACTTAGCATTCAACCCTGTGTAATAAAAGTTTTTCTATTTTTCGCGCATGCACAATAGAAGCGTTTTTCATGAAAATGTTCATATTTCATGAGATAGTTATGGTATTTGTATTCCAATTGCAGTATATTATTTCAAAAGTGTTGTTCAGATTATCTGAAAATAGGAGTGATTTTCGTTTAAAACTCTCTAGATTATAAAAAAAAAAAAAAAAAAAAAAAAAAAAAAAATTAGTTTAAAAATAAATGCTTTTATCTCTGTTATTTAACATGCTATCGTCGTACAAATTCATCCACAAATTGTTCTGGGTATATATTAACTTAGCCTAAAGTTACAGATCATTTCGTTTATTTAATGGTACATGGTCACAAACTTAATTGATTTTGTTGTAGTTCTTACCGGTCCCCTAAATATTAGTCTTAAAAAAAACGTCAATGAAAAACATGCGGAAGACCAAGTTTTTTAAATATCCAATTTATGAAAATATTTCATGGAGAGGTATGTTTTTAAATTCAGAAAAGCTGGTCGTTTGGAAATTTTGTTAAACTTTTGAGCAGGAGAGTATGTTGGGTAACTTACGTTAAAAGTTCAGCAAATTATCGTCAAAAGAATGAGCTAGATTTTAAATGTTTTATAGAGTTAAATTTTTACAAGAGGTTTTTTACATACCAAGTATTTTATTTAGAGATCGAATGATTTCAATTACATTGCAAAAATTCTTTTTTATAAAAAATTCCTTGTGGGCTTATAACTCTAATATATTTTTATTTATTTGCTAAGATTTCTGAGCTCCTTTTTTTTTTTTTTTTTTTTTTTTTTTTAAATACAAAAAAAAAAAAAAATAACTTTTCAAATGTGCTTAAAATATTTGGATCTCCAAATTAAAAACGTGGTTATGTAAAAATCCCCTTATTAAATTTTAATTCTGAAAAGTATCTAAAATCTACCCCATTCTTTTGCAGATAAATTGCTTAATTTTTACTCTATTCAAATGAACTTTTGACATAAATTGTCCAATATAAATAGAGTTCAACATGTAAAATAATAATCATAACAACAATAATATCTATATTTGGAACATTCGCAGTAAATATATATATGTATATATAAATCTTCATATATCAGCGAATATCAAACATGTAAATTTTATGTTTCAGAGTAATGTATCTCTAATGTTTTGTCAAGTTTTCAGCATCTTTTCTAAAATTTTGTTTAAATTCCTTCTTCTGTTATTATTTTTTCGGTGAGTTTTTCTGTTTAGAATTTTTGAAAGATTAATTATAAATTAACCTGCATAAAAAATTGTGCGATTCCACACAAAAATTACTTGCAAATATAGAACATAATAAGTACAACGATGTGTTAAAATTACAAGACATTTGTAACTTTTTTATGATACAGGGTTATCCAAAGTGTTTGTGCTTTTCTCCAATTTATATTTAATCCCCTAATTATATTCCCATGTGAGTATAAATATTCTTTAGATGTCTGTAGTTCAAAGCCATTACGTCCAGTATTTTTTTAGAAAATCGGAAAAAAAATGTCAAAAATAAATTAATAAATAAATAAATCTGATAATTTGATCACTCACAGTGGTTTTTCTAATTATTCTCTCTTGGGGAGAAAAAAAAAAAAAAAAGAAAAGTTTTTTACAAGACTTCATTAGTTGATTTAATTTTCACAGTTTTCCCCGTGTTGTATTATCCAATATATCTTTGCATGACCAACTATCAAGCTGTTAGTCACTGTGATGAAAGATTACCTCAGAACAAGGAGGTGTGTACAAGCCTTTGAAAAATGTCAACAAATAAATTTGCGATAAGAAATTTCTCTTTATTTCTGACATGAATTCTGGATGTTTAAGCGTTTAAATAAGGAAAACCTTGCTAAAATTTAGTGTTTGAAATTTTTCTAAAAGCTTGTGCACCTTTGTTCAGAAGTAATCTCGTGAATATCTAATTATTTTATTTGTTTTAAATAATTCATTAAATATTGCTACAAGATTCCTAAGTACTCTGGAATTTGTAAGATTCTTCAGCCAGTATTTTTTAAACAGTAAATTTATTATTAAAGACATTTTTATTAAAAAAAAAAAGTGCCATACAAAATTGATAGAGAAAACTAAAGACATTTTAGGACCATTTGAACTCTGTGCTATCTCGGTACTACACCGAGATGTATCAGATATACATATAATTGACTTTAAAAGCTTTCTTTCTTTCTTTCTTTTTTTTTTTTTTTTTTTTTTCTTTTTCCAGAGTTATATTATTTGAATCCTTGATAGAACATATATCTGATTCTAAGTTTACCCATCCTGCTATGCTCAGGAGTGAAAAAGTGAAAATCATTGCTATGTTCTTAAATAATAATAAAAATAGAGTTAATTAGTAGCATTGTGGCATTCCAAAAGAATAACATTTAACTATTGACTTACTCAAACGGATAAATTTTTTAGGTGACCAAGTGTGACACTGTAAAAAAAAATGACATTCGTAACTACAGTAATACTTAATTGTATTTTAGATTGGGAATAATAAAGTTTAAATGCTATATTATAGAAAGAATAAAAATGGTAATTTTACTTAATTTTGTGAGGTAAAATCAGTGTTAGAAGTTTGGGAACTTTTTTTTATTCAGTTGCCACCACTAAATTTTAATTGTAACAGTTGCCTAATCACTTCGAAGATAAATAATCTATTATTTATATAAAATATCATTTATCAAAATTATTGGTGATAGTTGAATAAAAAAAAGTCCCCAATCTGGCAACACCGGGTAGAATTTTCTAGAAATTGGAAAAAAAGATCAAAGGGTAATAAACAAGGAATAATTAAATATATAGGATTCCTGTCAGTGTAACGACAATTATCTAAATTCGGAATAATTGGTATCAATTTTGTGATTAGGAATAACAAATGTGTCATCTAGAAAATTTGTCATTAAAATATTAGTTCTACCAGAAAGTTCTGTTCTTTTGAATTAATAAAATGAAATTTTTATTTAACAATTATCATCTTGAGAGTTACACAAGAATACCTTAAATATTATCCAAGATAACTTTCCGATGTCCGTATTT
>OZ005649.1:293227817-293257817 GCA_963930645.1 Salticus scenicus
TAATTAAAAAGAATAAAACTTTCCGGTAGACCTAACATATCTAATACTCACATTGGAAAAACAAAACGTGAATTGCTCCTAGCAGAATCATGTTTTCATAGAGAACCAAACATCATTTCCCTATTCTTACCTTTATAATTTTGATGGCACACCTACACTGCAGTTCCCCTGGTGTTCTCCCCAGGACACCCTTGAGATATCTTGAGAAATAAAGAAGACATTCCCTAGAGATACACAAAGATGTACTGAGGGTGTATTGTTAGGTCATCTGTGCGAAAATACTTTATTTTTTTTTTATGACTTCGTAATAAAAAGAATAAATAAATAAAAATAAAAAATATTTTGTGATCTCTGCAATTAAATATAAGACAGGGATCGGCGCAATCACTTTTTTCAATAACACTATTTTTATAAAGTAATATCTGTAATATTCAATCAAAGATAACTGCTTTTTTAATAAAGAAGCATCACAAAACTGGCGTTGTAAAAATTATTACTTACAAACTTTGAATAAACACCATAAAATGCAATATTGCATTTTATGGTGTTTATTCAAAGTTTGTAAGTAATAAAGATAACTGCTGTTACAAAAATAGAAACAAACTGCATTTATTATTTTATTTATTTTTAAATGGAAAAAAATTAAATTAAATTAATTGTTCAATGGTATATATACCATTGAACAATTAATTATAGAAAGGATACAGCAACTATGCAAAAAGTTGAACCAAAAATCGGAAGCAGTATCAAAAATTTATTATAATTGATTCAGAATTTAAATCTGCATCAATAAACATGAAGTAAAACTTAGTTTTTAAAAGGTTAACGTATTTTTCGCATTAATTTGTCTAAAATTTTTAATATTTGAACCACATCACCTGGCATTTTGGATCGTCTAATTTACTTGTCTGGCAAGAACTCTACCAATGTAAAAAATTCTTGCATAATAGTATACATCTAAAAAACTGATTTCTGATATTTGGATAGCTGCAGCTGGATATATATTTACAACAGACAAATCATAAACAGACTTTAATATAATTTTGTTAACAAATTATAAGCATGTAGCTCAGAAAGTGAGACTTTATAATACTAAAAGTATTTTGTGAATAGAAAAATACCTTTTCGGAAAGCTTATGAAAAGCATAAAAAAAACAAGCACGTTCAAGTAATAATAATAATAGTTATTAATATTATTATTACTCTATTTTATTTTATTTATTATTTATTTATTTATTTATTTATTTATTTATTTATTTATTGTCAAACAAAAAATTAAGTTACAAATACAATAAGAAAATAAATACTATAAAAATTTTATTTGTCAAAATGGTATTAAATTTTGAAGATATTTTAATCAGAGTACCTCAAATTTGTCGAACCAAGCTAAAATGTTTTTTTAATCTTTAAGCCATAATACAAAATCAACAGGTTTAACTCTCTATTGAGTAAGGAAAAGTAGAAAATACTACATTCCAAAAATAGTTTAAATTATTAGTCCATGTCTCCAGTTATACTTTTTCTAAAGCTTTATTTCAGGCTTAACATGGCTTTAAAGAAAAAAAGAAAAGGAGAGAGAGGGGGGGGGGGGGAAAGAGAAAGATGAAAAAGGAATAAACAGATCTTTTCATCTGTAAGTTTTTACAACAGTGTTGTGAAATTTATAGCGCTGATAAGAACACCATACTGTAAAATTTGCATCAAAATGTAGTGAATTTTACAGAATTATAAAAAATGAGAGTTTGTAGCTCAGCAAATGCTCAGAATCTGAAGCAGCAACTAAATTAAGATAACATGGCACCTTTGACGGCATTATTGAATGCAGCACTCGTGCCTACTTTGTTCGCCTGACAAAGGATCGTGAGTTCTTTCGAACCGAAAAATTGTTGCGAGTTTATTGCATTTTATGGTGATTATCCAAAGTTCTGTAATTATTATTGAAGTAAGTTTCATATAATAGCCTATATTTCCACTTAATATTTATAAACTGGACTATAAGGTTTGTCTATTAAAATATATATTCCGGTATCAATTCTTGTGGGTTTTAATACTTTTTTCTTTTTCTTTCAGCACTGAAATCTATAAATTATGTTTTCTCAGTCTGCATTTTTTCATGAATTAATGATCTTCAAACAGCTAAAACTTTTAGAGATATTTAGGAAAGAACTGGCAACTTTTTTGCATGTTTAAGGGAAACGATTTAAAAAGAATTGCGTATGGGTTTTGAAATTTATTCATTAGTTTAAAAAAAAAGTTTAAAAGTGCTTGGTAAAATTTGGGAAGAAAGGGGAAAAAAAAGGTGATTTTTCTTAATTTTTCTTTTAACGATACTGCAAAATCGATCCCCAATTCTTTTAAGTTCTATTAAACATCCAAACACATTAAGTATATTCTTAAATATCTTTGGAAGTCTTAGATTTTGAAGATCATAAATTCATGAAAAAATGCAAACTGAGAAAACGCTATTTAAAGATTTCAAATCTGTAAAAACAGTCTATCAAAAACCATGAGAATTGTTGCCTGAATACATATTTTATTGAACAAACAAAAATTATAAATATTAAATGTAAATACAAACTTTTAAATAAAATATGCTATTAATAACAGCATCTTATGAAGTTTACAGCAAAGTGCAGTAAATTTCACATCACTATTAAAAACACCAACTTTTAAAATTAACAGAAAAGTGCAGTAAATTTCACATCACTGTTAAAAACAGCATATTGTAAAATATACAGCAAATTGCAGTAAATTACACAGCACCGTTAAAAACAGCAACCTGTGAATTTTACAGCAAAGTGTAGTTAATTTTACAGCACCATAAAAGACAGCAACTTGTGAATTTTACAGCAAAGTGCAGTTAATTTTACAGCACTAAAAAAGACAGCAATATGTGAATTTTACAGCAAAGTGCAGTTAATTTTACAGCACCAAATAAGACAGCAATTTGTGAATTTTACAGCAAAGTGCAGTTAATTTTACAGCACCATAAAAGACAGCAACTTGTGAATTTTACAGCAACTGTGCTGGCAGCCGCGGTGCCAGCAACTTTTGTTGTAAAATGACGAAATTTTTTTTACAGTGTATATAACTCCCGATGCTCACCTAAGCGTGCCCCACCTGGGGATGTACCTGTAAATCAGCTTTTATTAAAATTGCTGGCACCCATAACAAAATTCTCAGACAAATACGTAACGGAAATAGATACTTACGGAATACCACCATCCGAAATTATCTTCGCACCCAATCCTTTCATGAAAGAGTCAGAAAACACTCTTTTTTTTTTTTTTACGAATCTATTGGCAATTTAAATAACGAAATCATAGCGGAGTTACTCGATTATGATATGCTTCCCCCCCCCCCCCAAAAAAAAAGCGCCCTAGATACTCCATGGTCCTTGATGACTAGTTCTACTGGCATCTAATTTCCTTCCTCTTGTTTAAAAAATAAATAAATAAAATCTCAACTTAAACTGCACTTATCAAACCTTATTAATTCACCTTAATCTGTGATGTACTGTCATACCACCGCATAACACGTAAGTCGCAGCCCTTAGTTGGGCCTTTTTCAAGGCCTACTGGTTGAACCAGAACCGAAAGGACTGTGCAGTGTTGTGTGAGACTATGACTTTCATTCACTTAAATTGTTAAGAACTGTGAACTATTTCAGTTTTTTTTTTTTTAAATCCATTCTTCTAAACTTTTAACTTATTTTTAGTTTCCTTAACCCTTTAAGTAGCCTTAAAGTAAATTTTCTTTTTCTTAGTTTTTAATTTCTTTCTACTTAACTTTTTTAACCTAAAATTTACGCACATTTTTATTTTTAAATTTCTGCAGTTAGATCTCATTTTTCTAGCTCACAATAACAGCACAACTATCTACAATAGATTGGACGTAAAGTGTCCTGCACTAGGCAGTCCATCAATGCACAATTCAGTTCCAGTTCCAATTTGTATCGTATGGGGAAATTACCCGAAACTTTTTATTGAGATTGAACAAATGATTCGTATGCAAGGACATATAAATAAATACGTTACATCTGTGGGCGAAATTTTTCGTTGATACATTTTAACATCTTTAGTTTTATATGCATAAAAGTATGCTTCATATAGAAGATGATATGAAAAAATAACATTCCGTTTACAGGGCCACATAAAAGAATTCGAGTATATTATTAACGTTATAGTTAAAAATTAATTTAATGTTTATTTTTCTATTTTTATTTCTATTTATTTTTCATTTTATTTATTTTTTCTTATCTTTATTTTTTCTTTTATTTTTTATATATATATATATATATATATATATATTTTTTTTTTTTTTTTGGGGGGGGGGGGGGGCGTTGAGGATGGTTATGTTCCCCTCCCACAGAAATGTGTGCTACATGAAACTATTTTCCAAAACAATTTTCAAGTACTTTTAAGTACACTGGTTCCTAAATGTTAAGGTACAACCTGTTTTCTTCTTTTGCGCATAATTCTGAAACAAATGAAGACATGAATATAAAATTTAGATAGCATATTCATTATCAAATCACTAATGGAATTTCATGTAATTTTAACGTAAGTAATAATTTTTAAACTGATGTAGCTTCATTTTTTCTCAAATGTAAGCATTGGAAAAAAAGAAAAATTTAAACAATTTTAGCAAAAAAAGAACTGAATGAGAAATGGTGTTAAAGGGGCATTACAGATTTAAAAGGTACGCATGCCTCAAATGTTAAATTAAAATCGGATATTTCTTTCAGTATTCATTTTTCTTTTCCTTTCATAAAGGACTTTTTGAAAAAATATAATTATCAATTTATAAACTTTGAGCATCATCAAAATAATAAAACTGTCAATAAATAAAGCGAACGAAAACTTTTATTACGCTATATTATTCCTTTATCGATCAGTGTGACAAATCTGTAATTAAAAAAATTAAATATTTAAAATATTGTATAAGCTTCTGAAGTTCATTTTAAAAAAGGTCTGTTGAGTGTGAAATGTAAAAGTATTTTTTTCCCCGTCTGATTTTATAACATCAGAAGCAATTTCTGTAATATGAAGGCTGCATAAGTTTTCATTTAGAACTTTACTATTTTTAGTATCCGAAAATATCACTTATATTTTTGTAAAAACATTAATGATTAATGGGTGAAATAAACAATTTAGTTCATGACAGTAAACAATAAAAAATGAATCCTGTTAACAAATATTCATTTTAAATTAAGCCGAAAGTTAAAAAAAAAAAAAAAAAAAAAAAAATACTATTAATAATTTATCTGGTGAAAAATAAAATATGAACCACTATATTTATGAAATAGATAACTTTAATTAAAATTATTTTCAGTGCGAAAGCAGAGTGCAAATCAAAGCAATTAACTAATAATGAGTGTTGTAATGTGTCATGATTAAAAAGAGGACCTTGGTGCTTACTTTCAATTGTAAATTTTGCAAATTAAATACTGTCAAAGAACTTACAGCATTTAAATTAAATTATTTGTAAATGCATATTATAAACTTGGGCAAAAGTAGCTTGGAAATAAGCACGACATATTTTGACATTGCAAGTAAAAACTAGTTGACAACAACATTTTATTATTATTATTATTTTGTTTTCAGTTTATCATGATTTTAACAAATAAAGTGTAATTTAAAAGTATATAATACTTTTTTGTTATTATAATAGTTTTGAAAAAATTTTTCATAATAAAAAATAAAAATGTATCTATTCTATACATTCAGTCAAGAATGTTGCATTAATGATGAGTTAAATGTTGAAAAATATTCTCCACGGCTGTTTACTTGAAAGGAGTCTTTCATTCAGTATAATTTTATTTACACAAAATACCACCTCGTTAGAATATGAATATTCGCTTTCTTCATTTAAAACACGATTGACATGATGTAATAACTCGTCACTTTCATCTTCGGAGGTCGAGGATATTTCGAAACAAAAGTCGAGAACATTGGACTCTCCTTAACAGGTCAAGGACTGAATTTATTAGCAGTAAAACTGTTCTTCACTATATTTTTTCTATCACCTGGAGGTACACCTGAGAATGTTAAGTTCTTCTTCTTCTTTCCCCCCCCCCCCCATCTTTTTGGCCTTTCCTCTAACAGTTCGTGTCCGATAATGCAATTTTACTGCTATTGAGCGGAAGTTAATTGACAAATTATTCTGCACCATGCTTGATGCAGACTGGAGATAACCATAAGAATGTCTGACCTGAATTCATACATGTGGTCGGAATAACAAATGACTTTCACACATTTTTCACAGATTTTAAAGTAAAATAATTTTTCGCGTATAAAACAATGTATTTATCTTTTTCTACTGATTATTAAGTTTTCACGCTTAATTGCCCTCTTGTAAGTGACATAAACTTGCTGAAAAGTAAGATACCGTTAAGAGTATAAATATTTCAAATATCTAATCATTCGATGTTTTTTTTTTTTTTTTTTTTTTTTTTTCTTAATCCCTGTTTAATACTGCAAAACTTTCGAACACACTCATAAACTCATTTTTTAGGATTCTTTCTAAAATTCTAAAAATTCTTTTTTAAACATCAAAATAAGCGTATCAATTGGGTTACGTAGGTCTAAGCAAATTTGTTATAATATAAAAAAAATTTTAATTATTAAAAAATATATCATGTAAATCGAAGATAAACAATTTAATTTGGCATGAGAAAAAAAAAAGCAATAAATTTGCAATATTCAGGTACTATTATTGTGTCGACAAATAAACTAGCGTCAATTTTAAGAAATTTGCGCTAAAGTTAATTTTCATAAATAATAAATTTAAATTATATTTCACTACTCGAATTCTATTATTTTAATAAAAAAACACAGTTAAATTTTAAATATATATATTTTTTTTAATTATTATTATTATTGGCTATTTATAACGACATTTGGCCATATAATATGCAAGCAGCAAATTCAGAAATAGGTTCATTTGGAAATATCAACATGTAAGTGGGCAAAGGTCAACTAGTTAACTAATGTCATGTCGTAAGCATGACGACATAGCGACAATTGTAGCCACGTCATTAACAAATGTCACTAAAATCACATCATCTGCCATTTTATAACATCATATGTAACATCAATAATACCATCTAAAAACATTTTATACCTCCCCCCCCCCCACCTCTTTTCTTCTTCTTCTTTTTTTTTTTTTTTTTTTAACAATTGTATTTTGATGATTTAAAATTAAAAAAAAAAAAAAAAAAAAAAGCTTTAGGGGGGAAAAAAAAGTTCGATTTTTTTTTTTTTTTAAGATTGAATTTTTTTTTTTTTTTTAAATATATATAGGTTTTTCTGTTTTACAAATTTGTACTATGATATTTCCAGTATGCTATATTAAGTTCTTTTACACTGCGTCTGTATTTCCTCACCCTTCCTTATTAATGGTGTGTGTTTTTGTAAATTAGATTTTATTATTATTATTATTATTATTATTATTATTATTATTACTTTATTCTTCTTCGGTGCAAATTGCTAAAATCCTGTCTTGCATAATTTATACATCTGTACATAATAATCACTGACATTAAGTTTTCTACCTTTGCAAAAATTAGCATTTATAAAACAGAAACGAATAAACAATTTGTACTTAGAATATCTTAAGTTTAAAGACTTTGTGCCGTTTTCGTGTAAAAGCATTGACATAATATAAATTCCACTGATAATAATCTTTAACAGATAATTATACTTTTCAAAAATACATGAATGACCTTTTATTACAGGAAACACTATTAATAAATTCATATTGACTATCACTGTCTATAAAAGTGCATAGTTTATGACAAAGGGAAAAGGTTTAACTTCCCATTTTTACGATTTTTTTTTTCTTTTTTTAGGAAAAAATCATTGTTTAGTGAAACTATAATTCTGTATAATTTTATTATTATTATTATTATTACATACAGTTTTGACAAGTTAAATATATTATTATAAATACTACACTATTCACCAGAGTTCTAGCAATCTATACAACTATAAAAGTAAAAGTAAAACAAGGAATAAAAAGAGGGGAGGGTCAAGATTTGGTGCTTTTTCTTTCCCAATATGTTTAATATGTGTATTTAATTTTCAAATTTCAACTTTAAAAAATCCTCATAATTTTCAATATTTTTATTTATGAAATGCTTACATGTTAAAAGAAAATTAAAAAATATATGTTATCAATAAAAGCTCTGATGCAATTAAATGGCTACATTTTAATTAAAATTTAATAATTTTTACACTAAATTGAAATCTAAGCAATGTCGAAATATATCAAAATTTTTAATAGATCAAGTACACTGCTGGCCATCCAAAATGCAGCACCAAGAAGGAATGCGAATATCAGAATGATATTTATTGGGCACATACATTACAGTAGGAAGAACAAACACACAGTGGCGGTTCGTGCGCCCCCCCCCCTCCCCACCAGAAATATTCGAAGAAATTATTTTATCAACTTACAAAATATTTTGAAAATAAATATTATTATTGTATATAATTTTATGCATATAGAAGAGCAGATTACTTCGTTATCATGAAAAATTATCAAAATGTTGAGTAAAATTAACCAGTTTTAAGCGTAGTAGCGCCTCCAAAGTTCCTAAAGGAGCTCATTCATGCAGCTCCCGAAAGAAGGGATTTCTTTAGGAAAAGGACAGTTAAAAATTTCTAATTAGAGTTGTGCCATGTTCAAATTTGTCACTTGATATAGCTGCTCTAATACAGACTCGGTGACCCTTGCCAACGTATATTATGTGAGAAGTGCCGAGCTGGTTATCAACCAGGATAGCTCAGTGGTTTAGAGCATCCGCGCGTTAAGCAGAAGGCCCGGGTTCGATTCCCGGCTCTGGTATTTTCCACATATGTTGGTAAAAATCAGCCTTCCACTACAATTGTCAGAAATTGTGGATAATGCCCATCATCTGGAGTGATGGTGTGGAGTCCCAATAGATACACGTCTCGATTACCTCTTGTTCGCCTTCCCGGTACTCTGAACAGCGGCCATTACATTTCTGAAGAGTTGTCGCTCTGCCCTATATTCAATGCCTCCGTAGCGCAGCATTTAAGTAGGACATTGCACGATTGCACGACCGCAAGTTGTCCGTATTGTCCGGACCTTCCTTGATACAGAATGTGTTGGACTGTTGCTCTGGCCAGTGCGTTCTCCTGATCTCGTACACCAATGAAACTGACTATTTAATCGATGAAAAGCAACTGGCACGCCACTACTCACCAGTAACTACAGTGGATGAACTGTGGCATCGTGTTGAAGTTTCATGGAGTGCTGTACCTGTACATTTCACCCAATCGCTGTTCGATTCAATGCCTAGGCAGATAAGTAGTTTTATTGCTCCCAGAGGTCGCTGCTTTATGAACTATTTTCTCAGGATATATTACACCAAATTTCCTGAAAATTTAATCAGTTGTTCTTCCTACTATAATGTACTATGTGTCCAATAAATATCATTCTGATATTTGGATTCCTTCTTGGTGTTGCATTTTGGATGACCAGCAGTGTTTTAACCTCTTCGCTCCAGAGGTCCACATATGTGGACCTCTGTTCCTTGTTTTATAAAATCTAAACTACTTAAAAAAATTTCATTTGGATTGGATTAATAAAAAGCTGAATAAATTGACTTTAAAATGATATCAGCATATAGCAGAATAAACCAAGTTAATTTCTCGAAATATAATGTTATTTTGTCTAGTTTTGTAAAATGGCTTTAACAGAGCGTGATCGAAAAAAGTATGTAATTTTCATAATTATTTAAAGAACTTATAGACACTTGCCAGAATAAAAAGAAAACTAATAATGATAGATTTATTTAGGGGCATCAATTTTTAAATTGTGTTACAGTTAGGAAGATTTATGTAACTTAATAATTTAGAGTTTAGTTGTTTAAAGTTTGTTGTTTACACTTGTATCGTACATTACTAAGCCCCTAAATTATTAATGTAAGAAAATTATACTTTTTTGTAATGTACAATGTGAACGTATGTGTCTAAAAGCCTTCAAGTGTAAGTTATGTTGTTATTATAGCTTCGGGTGCGAAGAGGTTAAAGAAAAGGAATAAAGTTTGTGGCTTTTTAAAAAGTAATATATGATTTCAAAATAAAATAATCTTTTGCTTAAAAAAAAAAAAAAAATTACAACATTTATGTATATACATATATGTGTGCCGTAGTTTTGCAAGGTTACTGGGTGAAATTATACGTAGGTAACAGGGAAATTTTTGACACGGAGGCATATAATAAGTGCTAAAAAACACTATTGGTTAAAATGAATTATTTTATGTCCGCTGACCATAATTTGTGACAATAATTGCAATGTAGCAGTCGTATAATAAATTTCCAGTAAAAAGAAAATGAAGTTGAAGCGACAGCATGGTTTTCTATAGTTTTAAAGTGGGATTAAATGAAGAAGAATAGCTTCGTCGTCTACAATTAGCATATGGAAATGAGGTTATCTCATGTCACTTTATTCAGAAGGTTTACACAATTTTGCAGAAATCGAAGTTCTCTTCTGGATGATGAATACACAGTGAGACCTCTGTCAGCTACAGTCCCAGAAAGTGTCGGTCATGCGAAAAATGTTAATCTATTATAATCGCTGCTTTTACTGAATGAAACAGAAGGAATTTAATATTGAATCAGCAGATATACGTAAATTGATTCACGAGGAATTTCATATGAAAAAAATAGTTTGTTGTTAGGTCCCCTTAATTTAATAAAGCGATAAGAAGCGAATCGTGTCAAAATATCTAATAAAATCTTAAAATTATTTAATAATGGTAAACACTGCCTTAATTCTAAACTCATAACTGATAAAGAAACGTACTTACCGCTTTTTGATGTTCATATATGTCAAGAAAGTAATGTACGGGCATAGCCTCCTTAACTAGATGCCTGTCACGTAGCTCTGAAGCTAGGCAACAGTTGAAGCGGTAGACAGTACCATCAAGTACAGATTATAGGACTTTTTTATTCAACTGTCACCAATAATTTAAAGAAGTGATACATGATATATATAATCGACGTTTCTTCAATTCTATTCGCCTTTTATGTATATCATATCCCACTTTTAAATATTTTTGGTGGCTGTTGAATAAAAAATTCGCGCAGTCCGTACCAGGTGGCGCTGTCTACCGCTTGAACTGTTGCCCTGTTTCCGAGTTACGCGACAGGCATCTAGTTAAGGAGACTATGGTACGGGTCTCTCAATATGACCCCGCAATGGTGAAAAGACAGCGATAAATGAAATGTCGTTTACTTCAGAGGTATATAGGACTGATCAAAGCCACCAAGTTGCAGGGACAGCTTGGTGGCAGTTACAGCTGCCATAGACAGATACAGCTAACTGACATAACACTAAGTGTCTTCCAAAAAATCTTCAAGAGGTTAGTGTAAGAGAAATCATGCTTCACCATCATAATGCATCTTTTTTTACGGGAAGATTGACAGTCGAATTTCTTAAACAGTAACACATGAAATTGATAGAACATCTACCCTACTGTCCCAATCTTGCTGTGTGAGACTTTTGGCTATTTTTTAATGTGAAGAAAAATTTACATGGTCGTCTTTTTCAGTCCGAAGATAACATTGATGTAGCTATACAGGCACATTTTTTATCGATTCCAAGAAATGAATGGCTTGAAAAATTCGCCTATAAAAGTGCACTGATTTGGAGGAACCTACTTTCAGCACTCCTCCTGAGATTTGGTAAGTTTAACATATACCGTTTACAGAGGTCTGCAAGTACACAGGCCGGATTCGGGTTAATTTTTCCATTTGGTCTCGGGCGGACCGGGCGTGAACTACATTTTTTCCTGGCCGTATCGGCCCGGAAGCATTTATTTAACATAATTTCGTATGCTAGTATGTCACATAAAATTTGTTTTGTTAAAGAGCGTTCATAACATCAATTTGATTGCATCCAACTATCTGTTCGCGCTCTGATTTCCGTAAACATTTTTAGCACGTCTCAAAAGTGATATACGTCATTGACGGTCACAATAGCAAGTCTCCTGTTCACAATGATATGCATGTCGCTACTAGTTTAAGCACAGGTACAAAAAAAAAAAAAAAAGAAAGAAAGAAAGAAAGAAAGAAATTGCATATGCCCTATGGTCTAGAGAGTTTAGAGGCTATGAAGGATACTTTTTAATTACTTTTTCACTACTTTCCAGGACACTAAGTGTAATAAATTAGTGTCATTTTTTAGACGCGCAAAAGCATTTTTACTTTCTCTTACCCATAAGGTAGAGAAAGTATTGTTCTTGGGTCGAATTTTCAGAAGTGAGATTTTGTTACATTTACATGTTCTGAGGTTCCCTGAATACGAAAATCGCGTTTTTAGCGGTTGGTCTGTGTGTGCGTCTGTATGTCTGTCTGTTATCCGCATATCTCAAGAACAAATAGTAGCAGAAATTCCAAACTCGGTACTCTAAATGTGTAGAATACAAGAATGCTACACTAAATTTTTAGTTGAGAACAAGCAAATGGTTCGTTTATACGTTTCGAGGTCTCCCGAATCCAAAAATCATGTTTTTAGCAATTGATCTGTGTGTGTTTAAGTCTGTTATTAGCACACCTGAAAAACAAAAAGTAGGAAAAATTCCAAACTTGGTATTCGAAATGTGTATCATATAGGGATGTTACGCTAAACTTTTCGTTCAGAACAAGCAAATGGTTCGTTTACAGGGACATCCAGGATAATTCTAATACATTTACGTCTATGGGGAAATTGCAGGTAAGTACAATTTAACATCTATAGTCTGCTTTAAACGAAACGGAATGAAGATTTTTACTTTCTCTTATCCATAAAGTTGAGAAAGTATTTTTTTTTTTTCAGTCAAATTTTCGAAACTGAGTTTTTGTTATATTTACACGTGTTGAGGTCCCCTGAATCCAAAAATCGTGTTTTTAGCGATTGGTTTGTGTGTGTGTGTGTGTCTGTCTGTTATCAGCATACTTCAAAAACAAATTATAGTAGAAAGTTCAAACTTGGTATTCTAAATGTGTACCATATAGGGATGCTACACTAAGCTTTTCATTGAGATCATGAAATGGTTCGTGTACAGGAACACCTAAGAGAATCTAAATACATTGCGTCTATGGGGGAAATTGCAAAATTGCAGGTAAGTAGAGTTTAAATCTATAAACTGCACTAAACCAAATGAAACGAATACATATTTTTTATATGCGAAAAACATGTTTCATGTAGAATATGGTATAGAAATCATTCACTGTTCGTTCACAGGGATACACAAAAGAACTAGATTACTGTGCGGCAATACTCGAAAATTGATGGAATGTTGTGCTGTGTGTTATTAACATAGGATTATATTTATGTGCACCATGTGATGTGTACATAACTTTCTCAGAAGATATTCAGGGATACCAATATTTAAGCCATAACATTCTTTTTTATTTGTTAGTGGAAGTGCTTTACTACAATATACTATATCATATATTATTTTACCATGTCCAGAAAAGCTGCTCGGGAATTGAAATTAATTCCTCAAAGCCATATGGTAAATAATGTATTTTTTTTTTTAAGCTAAATATTCATCGATCGATTGGTTTCATGTATATTTACAGGTTTTGAGGCTTCTTGAATAGCGAAGTCAAGTTTTATAGTTTTATCTTTGCTTCTTTCTCTTAAAATAAATTAAAAACAAATAATTTCAGGCAATCGAAATGATGTATTTTGAAGTGAATACGTTTGTTACTAGAAAAGTTTGTTCAAGAATGATAAGTTTCAAGGAATGATGCGTGACAGTTGTCTGAATAATTTTAAATGAACTTCTGAACTCAATAACAGATTTGAATTCTCTATAAATGTAGGTACTATAATGAAACGGGGGGCTAAGGGGGTGGTAGCCCCCTTCACATAAAATTACTTGTCGAATAAAGCTGTTCCGAAGACTAAGTTGAATTGTTTTAACAAAAGTTTACATAACAGTACTCGTTATCTTAACCCTTAATCTCTAATCCGTACTTATAATATTAAATTTCGGGGTAAGAAAAAGTCGTGTGAGTGACACACCAGATTATTTTTAATGCATAAAAGCATGTTTTGTGTAGATTGTGATATGGAAATCATTCATCAATCGTTTACAGGGATTCCCAAAGTATTTATATATATAGGGGTTGAAATTGTTTTTGGGTCAAATTTTCGAAATCGAATATTTGTTATATTTACACGTTTTGAGGTCTCCCGAATACAAAAATCAAGTTTTTAGCAATTGGTCTGTGTGTGTGTGTCTGTTATTAGCATATCTGAAAAACGAATAGTAGGAGAAATTCCAAACTCGGTATTCGAAGTGTGTATCATATAGGAATACTAAGCTAAACTTTTCGTTGAGAACAAGCAAATGGTTCGTGTACAGGGACATCCAGGATAATTCAAATACATTACGTCTATGGGGGAAATTGCAGGTAAGTACAATTTAACATCTATAGTCTGCCTTAAACAAAACGGAATGAGCATTTTTACTTTCTCTTATCCATAAGGTAGAGAAAGTATTGTTTTGGGGTCAAATCAACTAAGTTTTTGTTATATTTACACGTTTTGAGGTCCCCTGAATCCAAAAATCGTGTCTTTAGCGATTGGTTTGTGTGTGTGTCTGTCTGTTATCAGCATATATCTCAAAAACAAATTATAGCAGAGAGTCCAAACTTTGCATTCTAAATGTGTATCATATAGGGATGCTACACTATAAACTTTTCATTGAGATTAAGCAAACGTTTTGTGCACAGGGATACCCAAGAAAGTTCAAATACATTACATCTATGGGGGAAATTACAGGTAAGTAAAGTTTAATATCTATAGACTGCATAAAATCCAAATGAAACGAATATATATTTTTCACATGCGTAAAAACATGTTTCAAGCAGAATATGGTATAGAAATCATTCACTGTTCGTTTACAGGACTACACAAAGGAACTAGATTATAGTGCGACAATACTTGAAAATTGATAGAAATGTACTTCAAGTTGTGCGGTGTGTTATTATTATTGGATTATGTTTCTATGCACCATGTGATGTGTACATAACTTTCAGAAGATATACAGGGCAGCCAATATTTAAGTCATAACATTCTTTTTACTTTCTCTTATCCATTAGATAGAGAAAGTATTGTTTTTGGGTCAAATTTTCGAAAGTGAATTTTTATTAGATTTATACGTTTTGAGGTCCCCTGAATCCGAAAATCATATTTTTAGTGGCTAGTCTGTGTGTGTGTCTGTGTGCGTGTCTGTCTGTTATCAGCATATCCCAAAAACAAATTATAGCAGAAAGTCCAAACCTGGTATTCTAAATGTCTATTATATAGAGATGCTACACTAAACTTTTCGTTGAGATCTAGCAAATGGTTCGTGTACAGGGTCACCCAAGAGAATTCACATACATTACGTCTATGGGGAAAATTGCTGGTAAGTAGAGATTAACATCCATAGACTGCACTAAACCAAATTAAACGAATATATATTTTTTATATACGTAAAATCATGTTTCGTGTAGAATATGGTATAGAAATCATTCACTGTTCGTTTAGAGGGCTACAAAAAAGACATAGATTATAGTACAACAATACTTCAAAATTGGTACAAGTGTACTTAAGGTTGTGCCATGTGTCATTAATATAGGATCATATTTATGTCTTCCACGTGATGTGTACATACCTTTTAGAAGATATACAGGGCTACCAATATTTAAGCCATAACATTCTTTTTTGTTGTTAGTGGAAGTGCTTTTCTGTAACACTTTACCATGTCCAGGGAAGCTGCTCAGGAACTGAAATTAATTCCGCATAGCTACATGGTAAATAATTCTTTTTTTTTTTTTTTTTTGTATATTTAGACGTTTTGAAGCTTCCTGGATACCGAAGTCAAGTTTTTAGCGTTTGACCTTTGTCTGTGTCTGTTAGAATAAATTAAAAACAAATAATTTCAGGTGATCCAAATGTTGTGTTTTGAAGTTAATGTGTTTGTTAGTAGAAAAGTTTGACCAAGATTGATAAGTTTCAAGGAATGTTGTTGTGAAAGTTGTCTCAATAATTTTAAATCAACTTTTGAATTTAATAACGGATTCGAATTCTATATAAATGTAGGTACGGTAATGAAACGGGGGGTTGAGGGGGCCAGTAGCCCCCCCTCACACAGAATTACTTGTCAAATAAAGCTGTTCCGAAACCTAATTTGAGTTGTTTTAACATAGGTTTGCATAACAGTAACTTGTTATCTTACCTCTTAACATCCAATCTGTATTTATAGTATTGAATTTCAGGGTAAGAGAAAGTCGTGTGAGTAACACACCAGATTAATATTGTTAGTGGAAGTGCTTTACTGTAAAATTGTACTATGTCCAGGAAGCATATATACAATCTTTACATGATTTTGATCACGCAAAAATTTCGGCGCTCCCGATTCGCTATTTCCATTCTGATGTTATGCTAGATTACAGAGAAACATTTTGTCGTAGAGTTTTTTAGTTTATTTATTTTTTAAGTGTCTTTTAGCAAAATATCCATCTTCCCAAAAATTATGTGCGCCATTTTTCATTTTCTAATAAAGTTAAATCCACTTCGGTGAATACTATTACTATATATAGCAATTAAAAATTTGGAAGTTTGTTGCAGATAAATTTAAAATTGAAAGATTGGGTTAAAATTATTCTATGCTTATAATATTTTCCTATCAGTTTTTTTTTTTTTTTTTTTTTTTTTTTTTTAAATAAATATATACGTAAACCATATTGATCAATTTTAAATATTCAAGTGATTTTTATTTTTTATTTATTTTAAATCATGAGCAATTTTGCGCTAGACATAATTTAATTATTTAAAAGTGTTTAAAAGTGTGCAGTGCTGCCATCTCTTGTCCTAGATGATATCTATTATTATTATTACTTTTTTTTTCTGGCGGTGTACAGTAAAATGGTGAGAAAGCCTTTTTGCTGTATGAAAGAAATTGACCTCTCGTGGTTCTTAAAAAAAAATAGGATTCATTATATATAGCTATTAAATGCAAATAAAGTATTAATGGACTCTTCCCAGTTTCGTCTGCTCAATCATGTGATAGAGGAAAACGAAAAATTGAATTCGATTAAATATTGTTCTTAAGAACAAAAATGTTAATATTTAGTATAAAATAAAATAAAAGTAATATTGTGCATTTGTAGACAGTAGAATAGTTGTATTTGGGTCATTCTCTGAAAAGTGGTCATTTCATGTCCCAGTAGTCTTGAGGGTATATTTTTAAAAGCACAAAAACAAAACGCTGTTTAAACTATCAATCTTAGTTGGTTTTACATATAAACTGTTATTCTTTGGTTATTGGAATTCAAATATAATTTTTAAATAATTTTTAAAATGCAAAATATCATTCCCTCACTGTGTCCCCATTCCCACATGTAAGTAAATAAAATGGTTTCTATAGTATTAAAGCATGTATATTTGGATTATTTGAATTAAAAATTTATTAAACATACTTTAATAAATATTTATCCATTATACTACATTTATATATTATGCAATGAAAGAAATTAGAAGACACTTTATTGTTGTCCCTGGTATTAGATATCATTCCCTCATCAAACTATAATCACACCCCTACTTACTCCATTAATGGCAGCCCGTGCTTTATATAAGTCAAACTTAATTTGTATAGCAGCAAAGTAAAAAGCCATGTTGTGTTCTGTTCGAAACTTTTTACAATGAGTTGCATAAGGCTCTCAAACGTTAGATTGAAATACAGTATTTTTATTATACGTCATTCCCTCACTCATTATAAAGTTAACTAAAATAAATCAAATTTGCTTTTTTATGATATTATATTAATAAAAATATGTTTTAATAAATATTTAGTGTTTGAAAATATAACTAAACTTAATAATATTTTTATAAAGTAGTTTTTAGAAGAAATTTGTCATTCCCTCACAGTCATTCCCTCATTTTTCTAATTAATAAAAGTAATTGCTATATCAAAAATTATCAGATACAGTTTGGTTTATATTATTTATTTTATTAATTGTACCATATGTGTACATGTACAAAAAAAAAAAAAAAAAAAAAAATTGGAGCAATTTTATTTGGACTAAGGTTTTATCTTTTTTACTTTTTTTTTTTTTTTTTAAATGCCCACTTTTCAGAGAATGACCCATTTATAAATTTAATAATTTTTTAAAAACACTTTATGTGTTTATTTTCAACTGTAAGAATCGATTTTTGTATTTCTAGTGTAACTGTTACATTAACTGATCTAGCAATAAATAATAGCTTGTTCTTGGAATGTTTATGGATTATATTTTGAAATTTCAAAACGTTTTCATTTAATTTGATTGCATAAAGGTGTTACAACAAGTTAATTAACTTAGATACTGGTCTAAATGGATTTAAGTAGTACGATATTGCACTGTCACTGATTTAAGTACCAAAAATCAGAGTATTTAACATGGTCTTCATGAGCATCAATAACAAATATAAACTTAATGATGATTGTAAATGTATACAGCAAACGAAAGATGATGAATAGTGATATAAAATGGATTAAAAATGATGATGTATAAAAAATAACACAGATTAAATACGATTGATCAAAAATAAGAATAAAGAATATGTTATTTCAGCAATCGCTATAGATAAACAAGACTTCGTCTGTTATTTGTTTTTCCTCTATCATGTGACCTCTGACGTCAGGTGGGAAGAGCCCATTTTTCCCCCCAAATAAATTAACCTTCACTACGCTCGCTCCTCAAAAAAAAAAAAAAAAAAAAAAAAAGTGTTAGAATATGATATATAATAAAAAAGAAATTACTGTTAAATTGAAATAAAGACTTCTTTTGAATATTCAGTTTTTTTTTTTTTTTTTTTTTTTTTTATGGTTAAAGAAAAATATTTTGCTAAACCTGCCCAATTTATTATTTTCCAAACATGTACTATAAATATGAAATTATAATGTGTTCTATGTGCATTTTGAAGCTTTCGAATTTGCGATTTCTTTGGTGATGTATCTAAGTGTGTGCAAGTGACCACAATAGTGTCCAAACGCCTTACAAATATTCTGTTAAAAATTGTTAGGTATGTCATAAAGTCATTGTCGCATGACATATATTCATTTTAATAAGTTGGAATTTGTAATCTTTTGACCGGAACACAGAGAATCTTTATTTCTATGTCATATGACGCATTTTAAAATATCGAAATGCATTAACATAAAACTCAATAATCGATTAAGATAAATTTAAATAAGCATGTTACATATCATGCTCGCAAGAACCATATAAATTGTTATGAGTGCAGGACTTATATATAAAAAGGTAAAAAATATAATTTTCATACGTTACGGTCTACGGATTAAAATTAATTGAAATTCGTTTTAATAATGTTAAAATATTTAAAATATAAAAAAGTGAATAAGGCATTTAGATGCAATCGCATTTTAAATAATTTTAGTCCATAGGTCACAATGATAAAGAATTTTCCTTTATGTCCCTGTTAATATATATATATATATATATCTAAGTGCTCTAAGTTTAGAAAAAATTATGTTGTTCGTGCGCTGGTGACCTATAACACACCTATCAATTTCCAGTTCAATCCATCAAATCGTAAAGACATTATCGTGTTCACTTACACAAATACATAAATCCACCATAAAATTGGCAACAATGAATTCAGGGGACCTTAAAATGTAAAGATACATCTTTCTCAATGTCTCATAATCATTTCTTTCTTTTTCTTTTTTATTCTTCTCTTTCTTTCTTTTCTTTTCCATTTATTTATTTATTTTATTTTTTAATGATTATAATCCTTACGTGATGCATGCTCGGAAAGTAAAAATGAGCAAATCAATCTTTTCTTGAAATAATAATTCAAAGTGTGTTCATTGAAGCCTATTGTACATATTCTATTCATTAGGATGCCAAATTTTGACTTAGAAGTTGAAAATCATTCATTTAGCACCTCTACAAATGTTAACATAATAATAATTATTCTTCTTTAATCAAAGTTTTTCAAAATAGTGACACATTACTATCAAATTATGCAATGAAAGATTGCAAAGGGTTGAAGCCTATGTATACATTCTTAAGACGTCAAGTCTAATATTTTGTCATAGGTAAGATAATTTATTAAATAACTTATAATTATAAATATATTCGGACATAAATAAAATAAATTCAATTATTCCACTTTTAAAAGTTTTTAATTTGAAATATCGTGATTAATAATTAAGATTTTTTAATTTAAATTTTTATTTTATTTCAAACCATTTTAATTGCCATATAATATATATGTGTATGTATAATCTCTGTGCGGATGAAAGAAAAAAAAAAAAAGTGAAAGAAATTTCAATTACTTCCATAAATAAATAAAATTAAATCTTTTAGTACGTAGATGAACTAAGAGATGGCGCCAAAGCCATAGTTTTATTCTGCTGAATTATATAATGACCTCAGAAAAAAAAAAAAAAAAAAAAAAAAAAAAAAGACAATAATTTTATAAATTTCTAAAAGCCCGATTTTGTAATCAATACAAAATAACAATTATTTAAAATTAAAAAATGTGATCTTAACTAATTATTAATTCAAATATTTATTAATATATTTTAATATCAATATGCGAATAAAAGCTAGATAAAAAAATAAATCTATTATAATTTTACATGTTAAATAATTTACTTTGATTCGTATTGAAGTATCCTTTTTAGATTATAAAAATTTCAAATACATTACAATCAAATTCTAAATGGTAATAGTTACAAGCAAGAAACATTTTTCATGAAAGGATTAAAAAATGTTATTTATTTAGTATTGTTTAATTTACCGAATTCTTTAACTCATTTGTTTTGCAATCTCTTAAATTTTAATGTTGCGGCGCATAATAATGACATTCAACTCCATTAGAAAATGAAAATGGTAGATTTGTTTCTCAAAAGACAATCATTTTGGCTTTAAAATATAAAATCTTTAAGACAAGGATAATTTTGCTTGTGTATGGCATGACGTCAGAACAAATAGTGAAGGAAACAGCGAATCAGGAATGCCGAAACATTTCCGTGATCAAAATCATGTAAAGATTGTATATATGCTCCCCGGTGTTTGTGTTAGCATTATAAGGCCAACAGACTGTGCTATGGTTTAGACGTTTAGAGTTTAGAGAGAGTGCCCTTTGAGAGAGGGTCTATCTAATGGGTTCTAGCCTGCACTTATGCATATTTAGGAGAAAACCATGAAAAACCATTTTGTTCACAAAGTGTTGTAATCATATTAATTTAAAAATAATAATAATAATAATGACATCAACTTTAACTCATTCGCAATTACATGCATGAATACTTTTTTTTTTTTTTTTTTTTTTTAATGGAACCATCCATATTAAAATATTCAGCTTCTTTAGTATTTTGTATAAAATTTTAATTTTTTTTTTTTTTTTTTTTTTTTTTAAGTTCAACATTTTACAATTAAATTTTCATTAAACAAATTACCCGAAACGCAATAAAATCAGCAAGTTATGCATTTAATTTGATGTATCAGAATAATTCTATAAATTTTGACGCTTCATGAAAATTCTTCATTCTTCATCATTTAGTATCGGCTTTTTAAAAAACCTTATTGATTATTGACTTAAATGTGACTAACAAAGCTCTAACTTTTATAGATATATAAAGTTGTCATGAAATTTGAAAGTGTTATTGCAATGCACTATTGAAAATGCAATATGTAGCATTGAAAGTTTTCTTTACAGTGCAGTGTAAAAGGACTTATTACCATTGCAGGTACTTGAAAAAATTGTTCTAAGTGCAATTTAATTATGTTATTCTGTAGCAAACACAAGAAAGCTTATACAAAATAATTCTCATAGTCACTGATCAGGTATTTAAAAAGCAAATTAATATTAATTCTTTAATTTAGTAAATTATTTACTGTGTAATTAAAAGAATTTGCCTCCCCCCCCCTCTTTAATAAATCTTGATAAGGCCTATGAAACACACAAAAACTATATTATATAGCCTCTTTTACAATTAATATAGAATAATACCAATACAATTGTATGAAAAATACATTAATGTTTTGCTTGTCCCAATATGGCGGCTCGGTTACAGTTGAGACTTCACTTTTAGAAACGCCTTGCCGGGTCTACAGTCGGCTGCAAAATTATTCAAGCACTAGCAATAATCCTTGCCAAAAAAAAGTACACTTAATACAGCTTTGTTAAATAAATCCTTGTCGAGTCATATTCTTAATCAGTCTAAGAACATGATTCGATAAGGATTTACTTAGCAAAACAGTCTTAAGTGTGCTTTTTAAATATAGGAATTATTGGCTAGTGCTCGAATAATTTTGCAGCCGACTGTAAGTCATAGAATAATAATATAGGAAGAAGGAACGTATGTGTTTTGGTTTCGCTTTAAAAAATCTAGGAATGGCGGGTATAGGGTTGTAACAATGCTTCAATCTGTTTGGTTGGCGACTTGTTGGCGAGATTTTTGAATCGTCTCATCTCTCTGTCAATCAGTCAGCGAGGCAGCACCCACAACAAACAGGGATAAATGCGCCAAGGATGGATGCCCTACTTCAAGGTTTACAGCAGCTAAAGCAGCTTTCGCTGGCATTTCAGTAGAAGGGGTTTGTAAGCATTAGAGTATTGACATGCTCCTTCTTCCTTTATTATTATTCTATGGTCTAAGTCATTCCTTAGTCTGTGACTCCGGTTCACTGAGCTAGAGAACAACTGGAGGAAATGCTAGACCGGTTTTCGCGTGCCGTTTTTCGAAGATTCGTCTTCCCCCTATAGTTACGGCAGAAAGCTTTAGATACCTTTATATTTCAATATAAAATTGTGTAAAGAAATGCAATTCTATCGGCTTTATGTGAAATATATTTATGAATTTTTCGGTGGAACATGAAAGAAAAATAATTTATTGATTTCCAAAGCTACATTACTTTAAAGATGAATTTTATTAAGGAAAATTATATCATCTTTTGAGTAGTAAGCAGTCAGAATTCCATATTGCTGATCATTTTTTTTTTACCTCTCTATTTAACGTTATTTTTATTTTTTATTTCAACTTTTCTTATTTTTATGACAAAACAGGTTTCATGAAACTGTTTAACAATTCGCAATTAGGGCCTAATTATAAATATGTCCACCGTTAATTAATTAAATATGCCAAAATTTCTGTGATAAATTGATAGAATTAGCAATTTATTAAGCTATATTCAATAGTAAAAGGTATTCGATACGTACAAATTTTCGTCTTTTGGCTTTCGATATATTTATACATTTTCTGATCTATTTAAACTTTAAACGCCGCTATATGAATCCCACTGAAAATATTTCAATTTTCGTATGTGTTGTGTTTCAATGTGCTTTTCTAATTATATGTAGTTTAACTAATAAAAAATGTTTTTTTTGTTAGAAGATATAATATGGTTCCAAAATAGGAGACTTGGCACCTAATGAGCGCAAAATAGATGTTGATAAACTGAAAAACCCTTTTAAATTAGTTATAATTTACGAAAAGAACTGTTTTATTTTATATACATTGTTTTAAACCCTTGCACTCGAATGACTTATTTTCAGTAACTTTTTCTTCTTCTTCAGTTAAAACAGACATTTTCGTTTGAATAATTAAAAAAAGAAAAAAAAACAATAAAGCTAGACACTTCAGTATTCAATGTAAAAAAAAAAAAAAAAAAAAAGTGTATATATTTATCTTAATTGTGTGTAAACAAAACAAAAATAATAAAATGTTCCCGCAGCACAAACCTTGGTGCCTAATGGGTTAACAGATTAATTATTTTTAGAAAATGTCTGGATGTGCGTGACAAAAATTTTTGTTGCATCTCTCGATCAAGAATCAACGAACAAAATTCATTAAAAGTTATATTTAAATGCAACTTGAAATAAATTGATATCTATCAGCTTTTTGTGCATATTGCTCAACAGATAATGCCGCTGTCTTCCCGTTTTTATCGTTATCCTTAGTATGATAAAATGAAACAAAGTTTAGTATGAATGCACCAAATGGGAAATATATATATATATATATATATTTTAAAAAAAAAAGTGTTTAGAATAATAATAGCCTCGCGCCTACACCCCTTCCCTCACCCCACCTTACCAATGGCCGAGCAGTTCTACTCTCAAAGTTAGTAGACGGGAGGTGCCGGGGTCGAACCCAAATCTCGTTCTAGACGTATCTGTTCGAAGTTTTCCGTGGATTTCTCTGAAAATCGCGTGAATAAACCCTTATAAAGAACCCTCACGGAGGGCACACTGCCTATAGGTATAGAACACTTGTGTAATGAAACTGCCTGAACCCTTACACTAACACTAATTCCTGCACTCCTTTCTCGAAGGAGTAAATTTGTAATATTAATATTATTAAAAATAACTCGTCGATACCTAAAAACGAATGGTTGAACCATCCATCTGAAATGATTTGAATCAAAGGTATCCCTGTTTCTTTAAATCTATATATATATAAATGAATGTTTGTCTGAATGTCATAAAATCGTAAACGGCTTGACCGATTTCGATCATTCTTTTTTTTTTGTTGTTTTGCTTATAGGTCAGGGTTCAGGGATGGTTTAGGAAAAAAAAAATTTGAAAAAATTCGCCCCCCAAGGGGGGGGGAGGGGTTCAAAACGTGAATTCAAAAAATCCTTCATATCTCAAACAAAAAAACAGATATCCGTAAAATTTTTTGCTTTAAAATATAGCTAATATAAATGTCTAAAAACCAATTTCTGGAATTTTCGAAATTCGGTCCCCAAGGTGGGGCGGGGGGGGGGGGGGGGAAACGGGATTTCACATGCGTAAAACGCGATTTCGCATAATCCTATATATCTCAAAAAAAAAAAAAAAAAAAAAAAAAAAAAAAACAGATATACATGAAATTTTTGCTATAAAATATAGCTAATACAAATATCTAAAAACCAATTTCTGGAATTCAGCCCCCAGGTGGGGCAGCAGGGGCAAAAACAATTAGAAATACAGTTAGGCCTTTCAAAATTGGTACAGATAGGTTTCAATAGCCTGCAAGTCGAGTGGGGATATTTTCGAAAGTGTAAATTTATTAGGAGGGGAGAGAAGGGGGAGGGGAGAGGGGGGGGGCAAAAAAAATATAAATAGAGTTATATATTTATATTTTTCAAATTTGGTATATAGAGGTTTTCGATACTTACAAATCGATTGCGGATATTTTCGAATTTGTAAAATTATTAGGAGGTGAGGGAAGGGGGTGGAGCGGTAAGGGGGGGCTATGGGCAAAAACAACTAGAAATACAGTTAGGGCATTCAAAATTGGTACAGATAGGTTTTAAAGGTCTGCAAGTCGAATGGGGATATTTTCGAAAGTGTAAAGTTATTAGGAAGGGCGAGAAGGGGGGATGGGGCAAAAAAATAAAAATAGAGTTAGATCGCTCAAAATTGGTACACAAATGGTTTTCGATACTTAAAATCGAATGCGGATATTTTTGAATTTGTAAAATTATTAGGAGGGGCGGTAAGGGGGGCTATGGGCAAAAACAAATAGAAATGCAGTTAGGCCGTTCAAAATTGGTACATATTGGTTTTAGAGGCCTGCAAGTCGAATGGGGATATTTTCGAAAGTGTAACGTTATTAGGAGGGACGAGAGTGGGGGGCGGAGGGGCAAAAAAAATAAAATAGAGTTAGATCATTCAAAATTGGCACATAGAGGTTTTCGATACTTACAAATCGATTGCGGATATTTTCGAATTTTTAAATTTATAGGGAGGGGGGGGAGAGTGTGGTGGGGCAAAAAAATAAAAATAGAGATAGATCGTTCAAAACTGGTGCATAGAGGTTTTTGATATTTACAAATCGATTGCGGATATTTTCGAATTTGTAAAATTATTAGGATAGACGGGAGGGGGGGGGGCGAAGGCGGAAAATAACAGAAATAAGTGTTAGATCATTTTGGGAATTTTTTCCGAAGGCAGTGAGAACCCGGTGCGACATTTTTCCTAATCAGATTTTGTTTCGCTTTTTTTTTTTTTTTTTTTTCACGTGATAAAAATTAATGCAATTTTGAGAATTCATTAATTATAGTGATTCATTTAAAAATAGGGTCCAGCGAAGCGGGCGAAGCCTGCTAGTTTTCAATAAAAATTAAAATATGCTTTTATGGCTTTTTTAATTTATTTATTTGATGACTTATAGGTTTTTGTGATCAAAGCTGGTAGTACGAAAATGTCGGGCTCGGCGCTTGTCAACCTAATCTTTCTAAAATTTCTTTAGTTTTTTTCCGAAATTCGCGTAAATAGGTCAAATTGATCAACTTAGCAACACTTCTAGTCAATGAGAGATCGTTTTTAATCTCTCTAAAAATTCCCAATTTTGCTATAAGTTTCAACACTACTCTCTTTGAAGCTTGTAAATTTATTAGCTGAATACTGGTTATGACACAAAATATTCTCTTTACCAAGCCTGAATTTCATACACATTTACATGCATTAAGACTTTTTTAACTAACACATTCCTAGGAAACAAGTGTAATAATTGTTTGGATGTCTTTCTAAGGAGTCCTATCCCGTATTTATGCAAGTTTTGGAGAAAACCACAGAAAACTCTGATCAGCTGGGCCGACGATCATGATCTGGGATTGAACCCGGCACCACACATCTATCAGCTTTGAGCGCAGAACCGCTCCGCCGTTGGTGGACTGCATCATCTTTGTAACTATCATACAGTGGAGGACCCAATGGGGAATTCGGGCTCAAGTCCCTTTTTCCAAAAAAGATATTTACAAAACGAACAACGGAAGTTCATACTAGAATGATTAAAAAACATTTTCAGTTAAGTGGTTTTAAGCAATTATCTGTCATAGTTTAATAAACATCAGCAGGAAAGTATGAAACCTCTTTGAAAGTCCACCTCTGTTTTAAGTGCCACTGCCTTTAAGTTTTAGTTTTTCACACGATCCCAAATTTTCCCAATAGGATTTAATACTCTTAGAACTGTTGCACTTGTTGTGTTAGTTTAAAAAAGAAGTCTTAATGCATGTAAATGTGCATATTTTATATGAAATTCAGGCTTGGTAAAGAGAATATTTTGTGTCATAACCAGTATTCAGCTAATAAATTTACAAGCTTCAAAGAGAGTAGTGTTGAAACTTATAGCAAAATTGGGAATTTTTAGAGAGATTAAAAACGATCTCTCATTGACTCAGAGATGTTGCTAAATTGATCAATTTGACCTATTTACACGAATTTCGGAAAAAAACTGAAGAAATTTCAAAAAGACTAGACTGACAAGCACCGAACCCAAAATTTTCGTATTACCAGCATTGATCACAAAAACCTATAAGTCATCAAACAAATAAATTAAAAAAGCCATAAAAGCATATTTTTATTTTTATTAAAAATTTAAAGAAACAGGGATACCTTTGATTCAAACCATTTCAGATGGATGGTTCAACCATTCGTTTTAAGGTATCGACGAGTTATTTTTAAGTATATTAATATTAAAAATTTACTCCTTCGAGAAAGGAGGGCAGGAGTTGGTGTTAGTGTAAGGGTTCAGACAGTTTCATTACACAAGTGTTCTATACCTATAGGTAGTGTGCCCTCCGTGAGGGTTCTATATAAGGGTGTCTATCTCGTATTCACGTGATTTTCAGAGAAATCCACGGAAAACTTCGAACAGATACGTCTACAACGAGACCTGGGTTCGACCCCGGCACTTCCTGTCTACCAGCTTTGAGAGTAGAGCTGTTCGGCCATTTGTAAGGCGTGGTGAGGGAAGGGGTGCAGGAGCGAGGCTATTGTTATTCTAAACACTTTTTTTTTTTTTTCATTTATATATATATTTTTTCCCATTTAGTGCATTCATACTAAACTTTGCTTCGTACTATCATACTAAAGATAACGATAAAAACGGGAAGACAGCAGCATTATCTGTTGAGCAATATGCACAAAAAGCTGATAGATATCAATTTATTTCAAGTTACATTTAAGTATAACTTTTAATGAAATTTTGTTCGTTGATTCTTGATCGAGAGATGCAACAAAATTTTTGTCACGAACATCCAGACATTTTGTAAAAATAATTAATCTGTTAACCCATTAGGCATCAAAGCTCGTGCTGCGGGAACATTTGATTATTTTTTTTTCCCTACGCGTAATTAAGTTAAATATATATACTTTATTTTTACATTGAATACTGAAGTGCCCAGCTTCATTCGTTTTTTTTTTTTTTTTTTTAATTATTCGAACGAAAATGTCTGTTTTAACTGAAGAACAAGAAAAAATTACTGAAAATAAGTATCTCTCTATCTTTCGAGTGCAAGGGTTTAAAACAATGTATATAAAATAAAACAGGTCTTTTCTTAAATTATAACAAACTAGGATCAAGATAACTAATTTAAAAGGGTTTTTCAGTTTATCAACATCTATTTTACGCTCATTAGGTGCCAAGTCTCCTATTTTGGAACCATATTAGATCTTCTAACAAAATAAGCTTTTTTTTTTTATTAGTTGAACTACATATAATTAGAAATGCACATTGAAACACAACACATACGAAATTTCAAATATTTTCAGTGGGATTCATATAGCGGCTTTTAAAGAGTTAAATAGATCAGAAAATGTATAAATATATCGCCAAAAGACGAAAATTTGTACGCATCCAATACTTTTTTCTAATGAATATAGGAGGAAGTTAATAAACTGCTAATTCTATCAATTTATCACAGAAATTTTGGCATATTTAATTAATTAGCGGTGGAAATATTTATAATTAGGCACTAATTGCGAATTGTTAAACATTTTCATGAAACCTGTTTGTCATAAAAATAGGACCAATTGAAAAAAAAATAATAATAAATAAATAAAAATAACGTTAAATAGAGAGGTAAAAAAAAAAAAGAATCAGCAATCCGCGTTTGTAATGATCGATAGATGGCGCTCTCTGAACTGCAGTTGTTAGTAAATATAATAGCTACGTGTATTTATACACGTGGCTTTCTCCGCCATTACATCATGGAAAATCCATAGAATAATAATTAGGAAGAAGGAGCATGCCAATACTCTTAATGCTTACAAACCCCTTCTAGTGAAATGCCAGCGAAAGCTACTTTTGCTACTCAAAACCTTAAAGAAGGGCCATAGAATAATAATAATATCGCTGTTTGATGTGGCAACACAACAGCTTATTAGAAACACTTATGCTCCTTCTTCCTTTATTATTATTCTATGGGAAAATCGATTGCATAATATGATGTTATGCAGTGGTGTGATAATTTCACCTTAGCCCACCAGAGGGCGAGCATTTCATTACAATCGCGGATATGGAATTTTGACTGCTTACTACTCATAAAATCTTTTTGTAAAAAAATAGAACCGACTCCATAAAGCAGCTACTATTCAAACAACTAAAAAAAAAAAAAAAATGGTTATGAAATGAAACTGTAAATTGCGCCTAAAAGTATAGAATAACTTCCTTCGCCAAACAACCTGTAACACTACAATTAATTATAACTTTTGAAGTCGGCGCAAAATTAAATAAAATTTAATGGACTCTTCCCACCTGACGTCAGAGGTCACATGAGAGAGGAAAAACAAATAGCAGACAAAGTCGTGTTTATCTATAATGATTGCTGAAATAACATATTTTCTAGTCTTATTTTTGATCAATCGTATTTAATCTGTGTTATTTTTTATAAATCATCATTTTTAATCCATTTTATATCATTATTCATCATCTTTTCTTTGCCGTATACATTTACAATCATCATTTAGTTTTTGTTTGTTATTGATCTTCATGAAGAACTCTGATTTTTACTACTTAAATCAGTGACAGTGCAATATCGTACTGCGTAAATCCATTTAGACCAGTAACTAAGTTAATTAACTTGTTGTAACACCGTTATGCAATTAAATTAAGTGAAAACATTTTAAAATTTCAAATTATAATCCATAAACATTCCACAAGAAGCTAATATTTATTGCTAGATCAGTTAATGTTACTGAC